>CM033696.1:9198636-9633881 GCA_019514585.1 Dendrobium officinale
TCCCTATCTTGGCCAAATACACCAGCAATGGCTATGATGGCTAGAGTAGGCAGAAACATTTCCCAACAATCTGAATTCCTAAATCTTCCAACTTTTCCCAATCTCATTCTTCACTGTCCCTCCTCAAAAACCTTTCTACATAGCATATCCCAACTAGTTTTGAATAGGAAAGGCTGCTTTTTACCGTTGTATGTGGGCCATCACCCCCATCTCCCTTGCAACATTTTCATCTCTGAGTTTGGAACTGAAAATCCTAACAGTTGCATGCAGCAACTCAGTAAGGATTTCCGCAACAAATTAATCCACAACATCTGCCCTCCAAACATCAACTAAAAAACATAAAAAGGCTCCTTTCCCATGAAACAGCAGATTTACGTAGTGGTTGGAGCTCCGTTCTAGTTAGATAGCCTCACCATAATAAGCTCCAGCCCCTCTAATCACATGTTGCAAACAATTCTATCTCGTTACAACTTTGTGAAACACAAACCCATACTTTTGATTTGAAACTCAGTCTGTATCTTTTTATTGTTATATATTTTTTGAGCTAGTGTAGTCTTCCCTATCCCTCCCATCCCAGTAACTGCAATCACACGGCACTTCTGCCTCTGTTCCTGAACTATCAAGGCAACCAACCCTTTGTGTAGCCTCTCAATCTCCCTTCCACACCACATCAAATTCGTCCAAGAAGAAGACTGACGAGTGTTCACTACCATAATCATTTGGGACTTCTGTATTGCGCTGTCCTCTAATGTTGAACTGTAACCTATCTTTATAAATCTCCTCTTAGTTTATCATTAAGACTTCTAATACTGTCACCGATCTGATAGCGATGTGGAAAGTTGGTAAAGCAAGAGGATAGGAGGGATAAATTGAAACATACCCATGTTTTCTTGGCAGAGGATGGTTGATTGAAAAGCAAGAGAGCACCTTGTATTCTACAGCGAATCAATGATGTCATCAGCATCATAACACTACGTCTTTGAGCTCGCAGACCCAGTGGTTTGATATATGGGTCTTCAAGCCTCCGCCGCTCTGCAGCCTCGAGGAACTTTTGGATTCTCATCATTCGTCTCTGAAGTCTTCTGAGCTCATCTTTGACACCCAGAACAATGACCACCTTCTCGGTAACCAGCCAATGAGCTTATCAACACAGCTGTCAACAAATGCAGAAAGGATCATCGCCATTTTTCTACACCAGTATAAGATTAAAAATGGAAGAATAGAAAGGAATGGATGCAAAGCAAGACCTGCAGTTGCCTAGTTATATAATATGAGCAGCCAACAGACCAGCCAAGCTTTGTGAGATTCCTTGCTTTTGCAAGCAAATTGGAATTACTTGTGATCATCAGGTTTATGGAATCCAAATTGGAACTACTTGTGATATCATTAATCTTTAAGAAAATTTATACACCATGGGATTCAACCAAAGACCTCTTCAATGATTTTAATTAATATTACAAGTAGGAGGAAATAGAGAAAGCTGAGGAGAGAGAGAAATATGATAGAATAATCACTCTTTTCTTGTACAATTTTATCATTTTTAGTTTTTTTAAACTCTATTTTATTAATATCTGAGTCACAACTACTAAAAATATTTTTCACTGGAGCGTGACTGGCTTGTAAAAACATACGAAAGCAAATTGAATTCAAAGTCGCACGCAAGGAATTAAATTAGGCGTAGCCATCGTTTTATTTCACTTAAGAGTTGGTTTTTTACTTTTTGTTTTTTTTCTCTAACAGAGCAAAGCAAAGTATAAAAAAGTAAAAGCTACACGAAATGAAATGATTTTTATTGCGCAAAACCTCGCGTTTTCATGCATTTAATTTTAAGAAAAAAATTCAAAATTGAAAACTGCGTAACTGTTACTGCTTCAGCAACTTCAGCCTGCAAAATATGAAATAAATTTTATTTTTAAATTTTAATTTATCTGAAACAGACATCACTTTCTTTTCATAAAAAAGGATTGGTAGAAATTAGCTTGATAAATTTGACTCTCTCTCTCTCTCTCTCTCTCTCTCTCTAATCTCTCTCTCTCTCTCTCTCTCTCTCTCTCTCTCCTCATTATATATATAATTACTTTTCAATAAATTGCTAACTCAATTAAAGTAATATATTTTTTATTCACTATCATGTTTTTTTTTAATTTCAAGTCATTTATCAAATATAAGAGAATTGTTGAATTAAATGTACACCCAGATATCTCAAGAGTTTTGGTTCAAGCTAAATTGAACTAATTCCTTGACGAACTCGGTCGGTTCATGGGAAAGTTGACTAAGCGCATTTTGGACATTCAGGACTTGAAGCTAGTCCGTGACTTCCTCAATTGAAATTGATGACTTAATCTAGCAAGTCTGTGACAAACACCCAGTATGCCGACAATTAGCAGCCTTAATCTTCAAGATAGAAACATCGAGCAATGATCATCCACGTGGATTTGTGTAATATTTCTTGCCACCATACTTTAGGATACACATTTTCATTTGATATCCTTCACATAGCTTTTCTTATATTGCACAAAACCCTATAAATAAAAGGTCAAAGAGCCATTTGAGAGGCAGATGATACACATAAATTATAACATAAGAGATATACACAATAAGCCTGTACATTTCATATTGGCAATACAGCTATCAAAAGTTCTTTCTCTAGATTATCTAACTTTTATCTCTTATTCTCACAACTTGTTCTACCAAAATCTTAAAAGTCGTGCAAATAGGGTTCAGGTGACAACACGGACAAATTTGAACTAAAGGAAGTTCCATGTTCCTTTCTCATAAAACTTTATTGCTAAAGATACTGATGCAAGACTACAATGATTTAAATAAATGTGCTAAGAAAACAGTGCACGATTTTGATAAGAACAAATAACAATTAAGACTATTAGCAATCAAAATGATAAAAGAAAACATAAGAGGGGTAGCTACGCTTAGGCCAAATCACATGCTAAACACTTGGATTATCAAAACAATTTAGAATTTCAACAAACATGCGAATTAAGTAATTTTCAACAAAAATCTCTAATCTAACAATGAGATAAGCAACATAGAAAGAATACTCATATCCTACGTTTACTGAGAGGAGGCAGAGGGCGAAGCACAAAAACTTTGTGATTAAATCACCACCTACAAGGTTAGCGGATTAGAAAGATAATTGACGAGGGAAGAAGTTCACCCTTGTTGTTGTCCCGAAACAATTTGCCACTGGACGTCGGCAAGTTGCTCATCGATGGCCTCCGAAAGCGTGATGATGATGCGGTCCACGTACTCTTCAGTAGTGTTATCAAAGTCTGGGTTGAATTCAAAGAAGGTAGAGTGGAGGATGTTGACATTCCCTTGCTCGTCGTAAACGAATCCGTAGTCAAACTCCGTATTGGCCATTCAGTGGATTAAAAGATTGATGTTTATACGAAGATCAATGCTGCTTCCTTGAAGACTCCACTTAGAGAGAAAGAAGTTTCTCTCAAAAGTTGAAGTGGAGGGGATGGCCGGCCAATGAAGGAGGCTAGGGGATTAAATTTGGTTCAGATTTTATGGAGGGAAATAATTCAAACAAATTCCTAATTAATCATTTTGATTGAGAATAATTAAAGAAGAGAAATAGAGAGAGAGGGGCGGTAAGAAAGAGGGGAAACTTGGGATTTATTTCCAAAACTCAAGATGAGATTTTGGAAAGTAGTAAGGAGGCAGGGCTCTTGGAAATTTTGGCCAAGAGAGGTGGAGTGGAAATAGGAATTATTTCCAAGAGAGAGCTTAGTGGATTTTTGAAATAAATCCCAAGGGGATTCAAGAGAGGTCGGCGGCTTCAATGGCTAGGAGGGGATTGTGGGGAGATATTTGAGTTTCTTATTTTGGATTTAGGGGTTAGGAAAGAATTAATTAAACACAATCTAATTTGAAATTCAAATAGGATTTAATTTAGTAATTTTCCTAAAATAGATTCTATTAGTTATGAAAGAATTGTCAAATTCAAATTGTTTTGAAATTTAAAATTAGGCTTTCCTAAATTAAGAGTGATCACTTATGGAAGGTATTCAAGAGGGGATTTGAATTGTTGGGGTGGGGGGGGGGGGGTGGGGGGTGGGTGGGGCCGGCAGCTAGGTTGGGGCTTGTGGGGCTTTTCAATCAGGGTGAAGGTGGGGAGAGAGGTGGCTTGAGAGTGAGTGGGGGAAGAAGATGGGGGTTTTGAGGTGGTGGTGGTGGGATTGGGTCTAGCCAACATTGGGGTTATGAAAGAGGCCGGCGGTGAGGCTTTGGGAGGGGAAACCGTGGGTGGTAAGAAGAGGGGAAAGTCGAAAAACGAAAACTAACCACGAGCCCGGACTCTTCCAAGGTTGGTGGGCTATGATGCACCGACATTTCTCCTCAAAGAGGCGTATAGTGTCCGACACGTATCTGACACGACTCGCATCCGACACTCCTCCGACACGTGTTGGAAATGCCAAAAACGTGTCCGATTAAAAAAAATTAAATACAAATTGGACACACGTGTATCTTAAATATTTTATGAATTTTTTAAAAATTATTTTCTTGTATTTGAAATTTTTATTTATTTAAAATATAAAATCTAAATTTATTATTTCCTATCCACAACACCAAATAAATTGTCTGCACCTAATACCACATTCATTGAATATTCTCATTTTCATTTATCTTTTGACGGGTTACAACTTTGATTTCACAACAATGCTCAATGTCATCTTAACATCAACATCTGACATCATTACAACATCAATAATTCAAAAAGATCACCATACCAAATTCTTGGTGTCTTTACATTAATGCTCGGTGCTACCAATTTCTACACCTATAACATGACATCTTATTTTTGTCCAACACCTTCTCAAAATTGACGACCAACGCCCTCTCAACAACGACGATAAACGCCATCTTAATATTGACGTCCAATATTATTGCATAACATCAATGTCTGATTCTCGATAGCATTTTCATCTCTCTCAGTGAATGATAAACGACATCGACGTCCGACTCTCGACATCCTAACATTAATCTTTTTAAGCACAATTTCTAGTAAAATGACTTATATTTTTAAATTATACTTATTCAATTTTTATACACTATTTTTAAAATATAAAAATTATAATATCATATTCAACCCGTGTTTATGTCTTATATTTTCAATAATTGACGTGTCGCGGGTCCGTATCATGTCGTTTCCGTGTCGCCGTATCCGTGTCTGTGCATCATAGCTGGCGGGTGATGCGATTCTCTCTCCAAGGATTTTCTCTCCTAAGCACTCTCAACCTCTCACAAAGAACTCACACACTGAAAATTTATCATTCATTCATTAAGTATGAAAAGAGAACATAATGGCTATATATAGTGTTAGGTATTAGTCCTAGATTTAGGTTTGCTTTTGTGTAGCTATTTGTATAGCTGTAGGTGTTGCTTTTTGGGCCTATTAATAGGCTTTAGCTTGTATTAGGAAAGCAGCCAAGGAATAAAGATTTGCATAGTTTGGCTCACCGCCTCCCTCTCCTCTCTCCCTCCTCTTTCAAGATCCATGAGGAAGTGCTTCTTCCTCAAGTGAAGGGATCTCACATCTGGTATCAGAGCCACGGTGGTGGTGGCGATCAAGGTGGAGGAGGCGGAGACGTGTTTTCTTGTCTAAAGAAAACGAGGAAGGCGAACTGGCAGCGAGGGTTGGCGTTGGAGTCGAAGGAGGGTCCGGAGTTTTTTCTTGCAGACGGCTTCCGGAAGGTAGAAGGCTCGGCAAAGGGGAGCACGGACGGTGGTTTCCGGTGACATCCGTGACCAAAAGGAGAATCGTGCGGGTGAAGCGGAAGCATCCCGCGTGATCGGTTGCTGGATCAGTCGCGTGACAGATCAGACGTTGGACTGGGCCAGCCTGGTCACGGACGGAGGCCGACTTGGCTACTTGTTTGCATGCAGGAAGCCGGAGTAAGCTCAGAGCTCCGGCGTCGGGATCAAGAAATTGGGGGTGTGATCCGGAGCTACCGGCCATAAAGAATCTTGGGCGGGTTCGCTGGTTGAGGTAGGGAGCCGAAAGCTCGGGCAGGGCCTAGTGCAGCTCAGATCAGAAATACAGTCGCAGCCTGGTGCCGAAGTCCCAAGCAAGATTGCATTATTTGTGAGGGACAGTGAGAAGGAACGTCAATGATCTGAAGGAGGCCGCGTGTGTTGCTTGGCAGAGGCGAGATGCGGGTTCGTGCGTAAGAAATCAAAGAAGATCGGAGGCATGGAAGCAGTTAAGGACGGATTTTTTGCTTGATTTTAAATCAAGTTTCGATCGGTCTTGAAGCAGATTTTTTCGGTTCTTTGGTTGAAAGATCAGATTGGATCTTTGTGGTGGAGTTTTTTGGATTTCCGGTGGAGTCCGGGGGGCACTGAGGTAGTGTCGGCTGCTCTTGGAGAGCAGAGTTGAAAGTGCGGGGCGCTTGGAGATGCATGGTCGTGCGGTGCACGAGGAGTCCGCATAGGAGCGCGGGGCACTGGTGAAAGACACGCAGTGCGGAGCGTGGTCTTGTGACGAGTGGAGCGCTGGTGAGGGCACAGGGCTCGCTGCACGGGTGGATGTGCAGGATGTGGTCCGAGAGAGACCACATGAGTGCAAGGGCGCGGGCGCGGGCTTGTGGCATTTGGACGCGGGCTGGAAGCGCAGGGCGTGGGCACTGAGGCGCAGGGTGCTGGTGGATGCACAGGGCGCGGAATCCGGGCTAGGGGTGCTCTGGGATTGGCTGCGTTGGACGCAGTGCGACAGGATATCTGTCGGGAGGTGGAGCTTGAATGTCGGTGGACGTTTTTTGGCGGAGGAGACCGACATGATCATTCTTTGGCTGTTCTATCAAGAACAGTGGTTATCTTTTTTTGTTTTGTAAAATCTAGACTAAGGGGGTGATTGTTAGGTATTAGTCCTAGATTTAGGTTTGCTTTTGTGTAGCTATTTGTATAGCTGTAGGTGTTGCTTTTGTGCCTATTAATAGGCTTTAGCTTGTATTAGGAAAGCAGCCAAGGAATAAAGATTTGCATAGTTTGGCTCATCGCCTCCCTCTCCTCTCTCCCTCCTCTTTCAAGATCCATGAGGAAGTGCTTCTTCCTCAAGTGAAGGGATCTCACATATAGCCTCATACAAATTACTCAAAAATAAAAGGCAATAATGCCCTTTTGGCTTAACAGGACCTCCCTTTAATAAGGGGTAAAAATGGAAAATAACAAAAGCAAATACGAACATAGAATAATAAAAGACAAATGCATAATATGACTCATAAATACATCGACTCGATCGTGGCCGTAGATCGATGGCCACGTCTCTGATAGACTTTTCAAGCTCCGATGTCCCCATCAGATATACATACGTTAAAAAAAAGTATCGAAAGAGAGATCTAAAAAGTACAAGTTAACTTGCAAACCTAGATTCGGGAAACTTCAAGTTTGAATTAACGCATTAGTGACTTGATCAATACTGGATAAACTTATTTTCTAAATGAGTACTCGGCTAATTAAGTAAAAGTTAGAATAAATTATGTTTTGGATCAAAGTGATCTTTGCATATAGCTAATTCTAAATCTACGAGACTACTTTAGTAGGAGAGCTAAAGCACTACTGTAAAAGGACAATCTGTGCTTAATGATGTCACCTTTATTGAGAATATATATATGTGCATATAATGAGCTTGTAAAAAAATTATACAACTTTCTAAATCAGCTGCTCTAATTTTCAAACATTACATATACAATGAATGTTTTCCTCCTAATATATAATTTGAAGTTGGCAAAACTTAAACCCAGGAATCGGCCAAATTCCCCATAACCCCTCTGGTTCTCCATGAACTCATCAAGGATGCAATAACCTGGCCATTTAAGATGCTGCGAGCCCAATGTATATTTTGCCAAACTTATCAAAATCAAGTTGTTGATATTCACAAAAGTTGCTCGTAGAATTCAACTAACTCAAAAATTTGAGTTCGATAATGTAGAATTGAATCGGTCTTTATTCAAAATTTTATGTTCAAATAAACTCATTGTACTTTCAATTCTAACATATTCACATAATTCATCATTTGTAAATTCAATTTGACAAAATACCTGAGAATTTAATTCAAAGAAGTGCTTACTCTCATCATTTAGAAATGTGCCATTTATAATATAATGAATCCAATGTGATATATCAACAACTTATCAGAATCAAGTCATTGGTAGTCATAAAAACTCACTCTAGGAATTCAAGTAACTCACCCATTGAAAATCTACGTTTGGTATTTTACAATTGAACTCACCTTTATTCATAAATATGAGTTAAGGTAACCCGCTCAAGGAGTTCAAACACTATAACATCTAACGTACTAGAAGAATTCACCATTTGGGAATTCAATTTCGAAACATTTCCTGAGAACTCAATTCGGCAAAGTATTTGCTCTCATCATTTGGTAATTCACTTCAGCTACACGTCTTATGATTATGAATTCAATTCAATAGTAGTTGCTTTTATATTCATTAAGTTCAAGTAACTCGCTAAGCCCAGAAAATGTGTGAGGATAAATGCATAATCGATAAGATACGCATTTAAACAACGAGCAAGTCTATTATAGCAGATAATAGGCTAATAGCAAGAGAAAAGACAAGTCTTGAGCACTCATTATTCCACATTAAATTGCCCGCTTAGTAAATGTATATAATTTTGATTCATTCTCTTATATAAGTCGTTTTTTCAAAAGATACAAGAGATTCACAGAACTAAATGTACACTCAAATATCTCTTCCAAAGTAATTTGTTGCCAACACTCATTTTTAGTAATATTTTAAACTTAAATTTTCATCTTTTTAAGATATCTTCTACTTTAAACTAAGCTTATTATTTATATTATCCTCGCTTTTTAACACATTATTTCACCAAAATTTCTAAAGCAAATTGCAGCAAATTCAAATAGCAAATGAAAGAAACAGAAAATCAGATAATAACGTGGTCAGTACCTCAAATATTTAAAGCATCAATTGAAACTAATCTAGCATCCTAATTATTAAGCAATGGCTAAATAGCTTATAATATGTCTACTTATTTTTAATGGTTTATTACTTAATTTATTAATGACTATGTTTATCACCAGTTAGTGATAATTAACATATCAATCATAATTAGTTAAGTGAATTGAAATCCAAATATTAATTAAGTGCATAATCAACTACCTTGTTTAATCTTTTAATTGATTGATGAATTAATGCTAGACTAATTGTCCTACTTATATTCTAATCATTTAAATTATTGATAACGAACCTTATCAAAAGCCCCGATTTTTAAGTCACTTGCCCTCATCTAAAAAATGCAATTTCTTCCTCTTTTACAAATTTCTTTTACTAGTCAATACTTTTGTTAGAACATATTATACAATTTGTATAAATTCAGGCAAGTCGAAAGCAGATTCAAGCTCTTGTTATAAGTACACGAAGCCAATATAGTCTTTCTATTCTCAATAACTATCTACCACATATGAAGAAATTAGTACTGTTTATAAAAATAAAATGATAATATGATAATCATAAACATACCGTAACCCTCGAAACCCTTGACGACAATGAAGAATTGACGATGTCGATACGGGAGCTCTCTTGCGGACGGGACCGGCGGCGTGTGAAGTAGATGAGGAGTTCGTGAAAGAAGTCGCGACGTAGACCCTGCCAAATTGAACACATTAGTAACATTTTTCACCCCTACAAAGATTCCCGAAAACCCGACAAAAAAGAAGAGCTTACAATGCCGACGCGGGAGCTCACTGCGGGGAGGCATGGACGGGACAGACGGCGCCGTTGTTACGGAGAAGAGGAGTCCGAAGAATGTGCGAAGGTTCTTAAATCCTGTGCATTCATTTACCATGTAGTCATTAAGAAGAGATGGCATCTTCTTCGGCTTCGGCTGGGATCTGAATCGTGGAATGGGAAGAAGTCGATCAGTACATTGAAGAGAAATAAAGCAGCCGTTCGAATCAAGTTATTTTTTTAAGAAATCTCTTTTGTTCGGGGTTATTTAGTTTTAATTTATTTTTTTATTTTTAAAATAAAAATTTAAAAACATTTAAATTTTTTAATTAAAAATTTCCCTGCCACCACCAATAACTGATCATAATGCTTGTTTGGGATATATATTTTTTAATTTCATATTAAAATATTATATATATATATATATATATATATATTAATTGATCTCAAACTGCTCCTAAAATATTGGATGTTCTACATTTTTAGATTTTTTTTTTTTTTTTTTTTTTTTTTATATTTTAACATGAAATAAGAATATATTTGACATAATAAATAATTTTTTTTTATTTTTATTACATATTGCACTAGACTTTGATGGCTGGAGATAATACTATAATAGTGGCCGATAGTTACAGGTGATAACTATGATGGTTTTTATTAAAAGAATTTGAAAATACCTAAAGACATCTCAAAATTTCTTTGAGTATTTTTAAGAACAAATTGGTTTGTTTTCAAAACTAAAAATTAAATAAATATAAATCAAATATATATTTAAAAATACTATAAAAAGTGATGACAAATCGCTCTAACTATAGGTAGTTTGAGATAACTTTTGTTTGTTTGTTTTTTATTCTATTTTAGTTATATTTAAGTATAAAATAAAATATATTTGATATCTTAAAAGTTATTGTTATTGGATATTAAATAAGTTGATTTATACAATAATAGCTAAGATCACCAAAAGGGCATTTGCACACCAAAAATCAGAAAAAAATGCTCCAAGCTAAGTTTTATGGGTTCAAGAGAAATCAAGTTGATTCAACCAATTTTAACTTGCTCTACGTGGTGTCATACTTGCTAGGCTACAGGAGAACTCACCTCAAGCAAGTAAACATAATCCAATAACTCATCCTAGTTGGCAAGCAAAACTTATCTATTGGCCATAGCTACTGCTATATATGATGAAAAACCCAGGTAACTTCTCAAGGAGGAATAACTTCTCGGGACAAACTATTGATTGATAATCAAGCCATCGACTAATAAGACATTAACATTGTATAATTATTATATATATTTTCTTTTTTTTTTATATCCAAATATATAATGCTCAAGTCCTAAGCCCAATTTTAGATTTAAGATGTCATTGCATGTAATTAAGCTTATTTTACTGAAACCCCAGAGCTAATTACTCTAGAATTCTTCTTTCTCCATTTGTCTCTTTATTTTTATGTTTTCTTTTATCCTCAATATTCTTAGTGTAGTTGGCTGTGATTCCCTGATAACTTTGGATTTAATATCATAAAAGGTAAAATCAGCATGGAGCATATCATTAATTAGAAGAGTACAAAGTGAAGTATAACAACATCAAATAGGAGGAGAAGAGTTCGTTAACATAGAGAACCAAAACTTCATAGCTATTTGTCGAGAGGATGAGTTGAATAATCTAGGGAGAACTTGATAGAATGCTAGGAACCACTCAGAGAAAGTGGAAATGCTTGAAGGATTCTCTAATTCTATGATGAGGAGAAAAACACTTTATAGCTAGAGCCTTGACCTCTACTCCACTTGCTGATGAGACGTATAGTACTAAAAATGAGCTAACTTCGAATCTTTGTCAGGAGGAAAGGAGAATTAAGATAAGGAATTCATCGCTAGCCAGTGCCATCCTAAGGGGGATTATTAAGGCCAAGCAACCAACATAGTTCAAAACCCCTCATCTAGAATAATACGAGTGAAAGATGGATCCCACAAACCATATCGATTAATTTAAGCTAGATGTTTCTCTCATTAATATTCTCAATGTATTGATGTGTATGCTATTCTTCACCATTTTTAAGGAATTACCTCTAAGATAGTTCTTATATTTTACATTCTATATTATGACTTTTTTTATCAAATTTAAGGGGATTTTCATAACAGAAGTCGTCAGCAAGTAAAGGCCACAAAAGAGTCCTCAAGCATTACTATGAATGAGGTAAGAACCAAGTGAGTCATTGATGAGTTTTTTTACTTGATTTCAAAAGGAGATGCTTAATCTGAAAGATATACACCTAGTTGTGGATAAAGTCACTCTCTCCTAAGGTTAGTGAGGACCTTTTTTCTAGTATGCACTCAGCCGACAACAACATAGTAATTGGGAACTTTGGTCGAGTTACTTAAACTTGCCAAAGGACATAAATTTTTTAAGAATATGCTGTGAGACCCCTTAAAAAAAAAGAAGCTAAACTCTTAAACATCGAGACACATTTTGATGTAATGGTTAGAATTTTATTAAGAAATTTTCACAGTTAAATGTGCTCATCCTAGAGAAATCATGGGACAGGTAACCTACTAAAAAAATTACACCAAAAGGACAAATTCATGCAACCCTTAAGCCAAAGAGGATAATATCTCGATAGTTAAGCGTTTTGGGCTATTACAAATGTTGTCAAAGCAATACACAGCCAGAAAGATGGGAATTGTCATACAAGACAAAGTGTTATGCCATGAGAGCTGACTCTTAAACCCTCTATGGGACAAAATGCTACATAACAAGAGTCACCACTTGAACTTGTAGGGCCATCTTTAGAATCCAAGATGCCTGGTAGCTGATTTTAGGATAAAGATGTTTGATGAGGGGCTAGTTACTTAGGTGGGAGAGATTGTAAAACCTTTTAAGTAAATGAAGTTAAACTCTTAAACTTTGAGGCGCCTTCTGTGTAATGATTGGAATATCATTTAAGGAACTCCATAGTTAAGCGTGCCCTTCTTGAAGAAATTTTGAGATAGGTGACCCCCTAGGAAGTTACACCAATATGATAAAACTGTGAGGGCTTGGGCTAAAACGGGCAATATCTCGATAGTTAAGAGTTTTAGATGTCAAATAATATGTGTAGATGGTTTATTTAGCTTGGACTAAAGTCAATATTTCATCAAATTATATAACATAAAACTATCCTATAAAAGTCTTAAAGATAGTATTCATTTACCTTATGATTGTGTTAGGCTTAGCACTTTTCGATTATATAGAATTTAAATTGTATGAGATAGATGTAAGAAAAGTCTTTCAAATTGGAATTATAGCCACCATTCTTTATAGAACAATCAGATTGTGTGTTCAAATTAAAGAATGTTCTCAATGGATTAAAACAAACCCTTATGGATTGCCATGAGAGATTAAGCTCATTTTTATTAGCCTAAGTTTTGTTCTGGGAAGGTAAGCATTTTGTTATCTATAAAGAAAATTAGAGATGATACTATTGGGATTCAAATTTATATAGATAACATTATGTTTTTAACCATAAATGAATCCAAATGTAAGAGTTTATAGACATAAAGAGCAATGAGTTTGATATGAGTTTGATGGAAGTTCTTTTTTTTTAAGACAAAAAGAGTTGATGAAATTTCTTTTTTTTTTTTTTTTTCAAATGAAGTACGTCGGTGATTTGAGTAGATTGTTTAATAAGAAGGGTTTTAAAGTATAAGTTTACCCATGAGTCCTTCAACTAAGTTAGATAAGGACCTTAATGGGAGTTTAAACTCTATAGAAACATGATGGGCTTATTATATTACTTGACCACTAACATAATATTTGTTGTATAAATGTTCTAGATTTTAAACTAAGACAAAGGAGTCCCATCTAATTATAGTAAAAAAGATTTTTAGATACTTGATTAGTGTACCAAATACAGGTTTGTTGTATCCTAAGAATGAGTTTGTGTTTAAGTTTATTGGTTACTCTGATGTTGACAATACTGGGTACACAATAGATTTTGAAGAGCACCTGAAATACTTATTAGTTCTTAAGACTTTCTCACAATATTTGGTTTATTGGGAAGCAATATTCTATTACTTCATCCACTACAAAGATAAAATAAATCACTACAGGTACTTGTGTTACATAGCTATTATGGAATATGAAATAACTTGAAGATTATAGACTTAGATTATATCATATCTTAATTAAGTACAACAAATTTATTATTAAATCCTATGTGACACTATAAAATGAAGCATATAAAGTTTTTTTTCACTATTTTATTAAAGAAAATGTAGCACGAGGTCACATGGTTATAAAGTTTTTAATATGGATCATTAACTCATTAATCATTTTAGATAACTCTTACTTGAGGATCAATTTTATGTAATTATATGTCACATGAGAATGTTATATCCATCTGTATGAGTACTTGTGATAGTGTACATTTAAAAAAGGATAAATATGGTAAATAAATAAAAATTTGATAAAATGCAAGTTTTAAAAATTCAATACTTAATGTGTACCCATTAAACATAATAGGCAACCATAAAGTTAACAGACACCTACAAGCTTTTGTAGACACCTGCAAACTATAATATAATGAATTTTCTCTTTTCATATCCTAAATATTTTGTGTCACATCTTTCTTATTTGAACTTTGAAGCTTCCACTTACAACAATTTAAATATTTAATACCAAAACATAATTCTAAATTTGATCGTCATGCCTTTTATGATTGAAAAATCTAATTGTTTTAATTTTTAAAAAACCAATATTTTTTGTGATGTAATTTTATTTTAGTAAAAGTCTTCATAGACACTTATAAAATAAAAGAGTTTGGTTCCTAAATAGAAGAATACTTATAAACAAAATTCAGGCATAAGATGATTAAAAGGCTTTTATATGATCATGTGGACTTTGTTTTCATTATACAATTAATCTCATTGGTGAGTCATATGAATATAACATATAAGATAAAGAAAAAATCTCTTTGGACAATAAAATTTTCCTAATAAGTTATATTATTACTTGATGAATGTACCTTTTTGTGTAATATATATATATATATATATATATATATATATACTTTTGAGACCTCTTACAAGTATTTGTTTCAGCAAGCCTATTGAAATTTGGAGAGAATTCATAGAGAGGAGATCCAAGTTACTGACAATATTAGTTCAAGGGGAAGAATTGTAAAACATTACTCAATTTGAAGATTCCTTAAAGCATTTCTTATATTTTCACATTAGATTGAATATATTATATCAATGTTAACAGATCAATCTATGTGAAATAGGAATAATTTTTTGAATTTATGCCATATTTTTTAAAATGTGTTTGTGCAACTATTGTGGAGGCATATATTATAAGATTTCATAAGTTATTCTTGGAGGCTTCCATGAAATACCCTCTAAACTTGTGACAAGTGGAAAGAAGCAAGATATCCTTATGGATAAAATTTCTTATAGTGCATATCATTTAACTTTTTTATTTATATCAAGTGGCACTAGTTGTTGAATGACAACATCAACATTGATAAGGGATGATCTGATTGACATCATTTTGTTGGTCATTGTCTTGATAAGAGATAATCTTATATGTAAGAGGTGCTTTGGGTTTTTATTAGTATGTGTGGGCATACTTGACTTTCAATAAGGGAGGAAAGTTCTCCTTAAATTTATGCACCATCAACTTTCTTTTTTAATTGATTGGATCCTCTCACATCTCCCACGAATGTAGACATAGTTGAAGTTGATCCATGAAAATGTTAGTGTTTTTCTAGTTATATTATCCTATTTCTTTTATATTTTCTTTTTTAGCACGTCATTTTTTATCCTAATTGCACTTTTACTTCAACTGAAAAAATAGAATGTTTTGTCACTTGGTAAAAAACTCACACTTTTACTACAAGCCTTCTTAAATTGTAGGTTCTCTAAATTTGACACCATAGATTCTACCAAAATCAAACTTGAAAAAATATAAATATCCAAAACCTAACATGTTGATGTCCTCTAATATTCTGAACTTAGACGATGCAGCTTTTCGGCTTCATTTGGGACAGATTTCTTGTTGCTTTTTAAAGCACCTTTCTAATATAAAAAATAAAAATTTTGTACTTAAAAGTTGCTTTAAGAAGCAATAATAAAGCCGTTTCAAATGAAGCCTTAGTCTCCTACACTAAAAATTTTTTGTAAGAGAAAAAAACTAGTTTTAAAAACCAAATTCTTAGGTGATGTCTGAGTTGCTTTAATTGTGTAGGATGTGTTGACTGCGAAGATAAGTTTCTTTCTTTAGTAAGGTTTTCCAACTTTGAAGTAAGAGTTTGATTTAGCATTATGGACAATCATGAGATATTCCTTATTATTTTTTGTGGGAAGTTTGTGGTAACACATAAATCCCTGAGTCAAATATAATCAAGCATATAAGCATTCATCTTTCAATGACATTTTCTTTTATATGGTCATCTCTATAGTTTACTTTCTTCTATTTAAAAATATTAGAGTTCAACTTTGAGCTATGAGTTTATTATCCATAATAATACTTAAAAGACTCTGCTTCTTCAATCTTCCTTCAAGAACTCAACAAAATTAAAATATAGTAAACTTATTAAAACGATTAAATTCATGTGCTTCTCATTTCTAGAGGAGTCCTTATTCTAGACTATTCTGTCATTAAATATTAAAATGTTCTAAGATGTTGTGTTCTAAAAAATATATTTTGTAGTAAATGTTGTATTAAATATAGATGTCTCTAGAATGAGAAGAGAAGCCTAGAATTATTAGTATAAATAGGGATGATGCACTATTGAAAATTGAGAGATAAAATATATTCTCCTACTTCCATAAATAACTCTCTTCGTTTTTCTATTACTTCCCAACAAGTGTTATCAGAGCAGCTTAAATCTATGGGAATGATGGTGGGCTCAATTTCTTCTCCACTATATTTAACATTCACAGCAAAAACTATGACTACTGAAGCACAAAGATGATGATGTTATTCTGGTAGTTAGATCAATGGGAGATCGTAGAAGATGGAATTTCAGTAGAAGTTGCCAGTACCTCTAATAGTTCTTCTAATCTCACTCAAATATGGGTGGACAAACAAAATGATGCAAAGGCGCTCTACATTATTTTGCAAGCTATTAGTGATGCTATCTTTCCAAGGCTAATACGGGATTCTTCATCGAAACAGGCATGTGAGATCCTGCAAGAGGAGTTTCAAGGAAACTCAAAAATAAAAATAATAAAATTATAAGCCTTGCGAAGGGAGTTAGAAAATCTCAAAATGAAACTAAAGCAGCTGCTCCAGCAAACCTACAAGAAAGGCACAAGCAAGATGAAAAAGAACAAAGAAACCCAATTATGTAGAATTGTATTGATGAAAAAATTGTAGTTCTTTTTTTCATCTTCTCACTAAATATGTAAGTAGTATATGAACCTGTAATTATAACTAATAAATGGAATAAAAGCAAATGCAAAAGCCACACTACTAAAAACAAAAACAAAAAATTGTTTAGAAGTGATAGTGCTGATGAAGCCCCAATGATAACTTGTACCTCAGATTTAGTTTAGCTTATGTAGTCCGCATCCAATCTCCCCTGCTTCTGAAAAACTCATCTCCGATGAGAGAACAATGGAATTTGTGTTTTCTGGTGGATGATAACTGGATGTATCTGTAACATTGAATGTAGCAGAAGTTTGGAACTCCTTTGGCAAGTCTTGAAAGTTCTCAGATAACACTAGAAAGTGCTCTGAGACTACTTGAAAGTTCGTTAGGGATGTTAAGCCCTTATGAACTGGCCTAAGGCTAACAAAGAGAGAGGTGAATTGGATAACTTTAAAACCAAAGATAAAACTCAAACCAAAATCACCACAAAGAAAACCAAATGCAAAAATTAAATGCAGAAGCAAATAATAAGAAAGAACACACCGAATTTATAGTGGTTCGGTCAAACCTTGACCTACGTCCACTCCTTGGAGGCACCCTCCAAGTATTGCACTAAAATAAGTGTCTCTCCTTTAGCCCCCACAGCTAGGCGGAGAAGTCCTTACAAAATCACTTCCATCTTCCCCGGTGCGGCGGAGTCGCCGGGTCCTTTGACACCAAAGAGATCTTCTTCTTTGGTGAACTTCCCTCGAGACAAGCCTTGAATCCGACGGTATTAAGGTGCAAGCCTGCCGGAGCAACCGTGTGGAATCCCCCTCCACACTCCGTTGAGTCCCCCCTCACAGGATCTTCTCCCTCTCTAAGACTTCACCCGTTCCTCACTCCCTTTCAAGCTTTCTCTTCAAGTTTTCCCCACAAGAATCAAGCTACAATGGCTTACAAAGACACTTACAAAGTGTCATGTCATAACTTAAATAAAAGAGCTAAAAACAAGCTCATTAATGCAAGTTGCCGACATTATCGTTCAGGACGATAGACATGCCGATTAGTTCAAATATGAGGAAAATTGTCCTAAATATTGCCCTGAAATGAAGCTGGACGATGTCTAATCGTCTTGGACGATCTTGCGATCGGCCCGGACGAAATCACCATTAATTGCTTTCCAAAATTGCCAAAGAAATATTGGAAAAAATTGTCCTGGATTGTCCTGACCGATATTTTATAGTCCAGTCTGATCCACCAGGCCGATATTCAAAAATAAGAATTTTCTAAGTAGATCTAGCGGCTAATTCTTTCTGAATTGAGCATATCGTCCTGGATGATACAAAATCATCCAGGACGATGTGTTTTGCATAATGACGACTACTTTAATGAGGATGCCCTAATTAGGATTTTTGCTTTTGAACAGATCGTCCCGGCCGATATAAATATCATCCAAGACGATGTTACCAAAAACAGTAAACTCTATGGAACAGTCAGAAACTCTTATACGTTACAAAGCATTAGGAGCCACAACAAATACAATAGACTCAAGAAAGGAAAAAGTGTACAAACTGACTCAGACCTAGTCTACCCAGTCTTGAGCTGGTTCCAAATTGTAGTCCTATAGTGTGAACCTGAAATGTCAGTACATAAGGCAGTCGAAGAGAAATAAAAAAGTTTGCTATCATCAAAATCATAAACCATTGATCTGCAACAATCTCCCCTTTTTTGATGATGGCAAATAATTCAATTTGAATTTTCAAAAAATAAACGCACTCTCCTAATCTCCCCCTCACTAGAATAAAAACTTTAAAAACTAGAGGAGATAAAAATATTTTTGTTATTTTTAAATTTTTGAAAAAAAAAGAGATACAAACATTACAAAAATTCAATAATACGTTCTCCCCCTTTGACATTATCAAAAAGAGAGGAGGCACAAACAAAATGAACAAAACACAAAAATATTCCTTGATCTAGTGAAAAAATAAATATTATTAAAAATGAGAAAGTTACCTCTTGGTTTTAATCAAAAACTTAAAAGAATTGAATTTGACAACGCATAGCCCAGAAAAGGTTAGAAATGCATAATTTGATAATCCCAACTCAAGTTCTTTTTAAATGCTCAAAAAATGTTTAATCCAATATCCAAATCAAAGAATAAATGGGAAAATGAAATATTAATTTTTCAAAACTCCTTTCATAAAATATATCTAATAGAAGATTAATGCACAAATTATTGAATCAGGAATCATGTTTTTCAAAATCAATTATCGAAAGTATCAAGGGTTTTCTTAAGCTTTTAAGAAGTACAAGAATGGTAAGCATTAAATTTTATGGGCTCATTTTATGCCTCTTGTTAATTTGAATGACGCTCTTTGCGCATCTGTTGATTTTTTATACACTTTTGTGTATATTTTTCAATTTGGCGTCATTGCGCATCTTTTATTTTTTGGCATCATTGGCCAATTTTTTTTTAATATGGTACCTTTTTGAAATCTTAAAAAAACAAAAGTAAACTCATCCTATTGATAAAGCGAATTCTTGATTAAAAAAATTATGAGTTAGATTCAACAACTTGTCAAAAAATACCTATGCTATAAATAAAATATAAGGAGATAAAAAATTTAGTTTCAAAAACTAATTTAAAAGATGAAAAATATTTTAAATCAAAAGTAGGATAACCTCTTTTAGGAAATAGAGATTGAGAATAAAAAATATGAGTTTCCTTCCTTTGACTGTTTTTAGAGAAGTCAAACACAACTTACCAAAGATTTCAAGAAAAAACAAGAAGTAGATTTTTCATTTTTAGAAAAGTGAATGTGTGCGTTGATCAGAAAAAAAACTTTCACGAAAACAAAAATTTTAAAGAATAAACATAAAATAAAAATACAAAATAAAAATAAAAACAAAAACACAATACAAAAAATACGAAAGGCTTTTAATCATTATCTCTCTCCTGGTCCAATACTTCAGAAATCAGATCTGCCCATGAGATTTTTTGCCTTTCATTATTTTTCCCCAATTTCAATTTTGCTTCGCCTTGCCATTTTCTTTTGTAGGAAGAATTCTTAAATTAGAGCATTGATTTTTCATATGTCCAGGCTTCCTGCATCGAAAGCAAATAACATCAGAAGAAATATGGACATCTTTATCACTTTTACCTTTTTTCCACTTTTGCTTATGCTTTGGTGAGCTTTGTGATTTGCTTGTCAAGTTATTGCATTCGTCACCAATCAAACTATCTCTTTCTATATCTTCAGCTTTTAGAACAATCGTTTCACCTGCATCCAAAAGTTCTTGACCCAAACCTTGCTTGTAGCCAATGAGTGGGCCAATCAAATTATCAATAGAATAATCATTCAAATCTTTTGATTCACAAATAGCAACTACTTTGGTATTAAACTTATCCAGTAGACAACGAAGAATTTTGTTAACTTTTTTAAAATTTGAAAATTCTTTTTCTAAAGCATGCAATGAGTTTACAATTTGAATGAATCTGATATACATGTCTAAGATCGTTTCATAAGGTTTCATGAAAAATAATTCAAAATCATGCATTAACAAATTCAACTTGGATTGCTTGATTTCATTCGTGCCTTCGTATATGGTATGTAGTTTATCCCAAACTTCCTTACCAGTAATGCAAGTGGATATTAATATGAAATTTTCAAAATTTAAAGCACAGAAAAACAATTTAAAGATTTTGCATTCAGTTGTTCTTCCTTAATCCATTGATAAAAAGAAATATCAGTTTTAACTCCATTAACAATACGTGACAGTGATGAATAACCAGTTAAAATTATATGCCACATGCGAAAATCAATCGATTGCAAGAAAATAGACATGCGAGTTTTTCAAAAATTAAATGACATATTTTCAAATAAAGAAAGTCTGGTGATTGAATAACCTTCCGCAATAGTACGATTAGCCATGGATCGAAAATTCAAAAGCTTTTAAAAACTTATTTTATGAACACGGATCTTATACCACTTGAAAGTTCTCAGATGACACTAAAAAGTGCTCTGAGACTACTTGAAAGTTCGTTAGGGATGTTAAGCCCTTATGAACTGGCCTAAGGCTAACAAAGAGAGAGGTGAATTGGATAACTTTAAAACCAAAGATAAAACTCAAACCAAAATCACCACAAAGAAAATCAAATGCGAAAATTAAATGCGGAAGCAAATAATAAGAAAGAACACACCGAATTTATAGTGGTTCGGTCAAACCTTGACCTACGTCCACTCCTTGGAGGCACCCTCCAAGTATTGCACTAAAATAAGTGTCTCTCCTTTAGCCCCCACAGCTAGGCGGAGAAGCCCTTACAAAATCACATCCACCTTCCCCAGTGCGGCGGAGTCATCGGGTCCTTTGACACCAAAGAGATCTTCTTCTTTGGTGAACTTCCCTCGAGACAAGCCTTGAATCCGACGGTATTAAGGTGCAAGCCTGCCGGAGCAACCGTGTGGAATCCCCCTCCACTCTCCCTTGAGTCCCCCCTCACAGGATCTTCTCCCTCTCTCAGACTTCACCCATTCCTCACTCCCTTTTAAGCTTTCTCTTCAAGTTTCCCCCACAAGAACGAAGCTATAATGGCTGCCAAAGACACTTACAAAGTGTCATGTCATAGCTTAAATAGAAGAGCTAAAAATGAGCTCATTAATGCAAGTTGTCGACATTATCGTCCAGGACGATAGACATATCATCATGGCAGATTAGTTCAAATATGAGGAAAATCGTCCTGAATATTGCCCTGAAATGAAGCTGGATGATGTCTAATCGTCCCGGATGATCTTGCGATCGGCCCAGACGAAATCACCATTAATTGTTTTCCAAAATTGCCAGAGAAATTTTGGAAAAATTATCTTGGATCGTCCTGGCCGATATTTTATAGTCCAGGCCGATCCACCAGGCCAATATCCAAAAATAAGAATTTCCTAAGTAGATCTGGCGGCTGATTCTTTTTGAATTGAGCATATCGTCCTGGACAATACAAAATCGTCCAGGACGATGTGTTTTGCATAATGACGACTGCTTTAATGAGGATGCCCTAATTAGGGTTTTTGCTTTTGAATAGATCGTCCCGGTCGATATAAATATCGTCCAGGACGATGTTACCAAAAATAGTAAACTCTAGGGAACAGTCAGAAACTCTTATACGTTACAAAGCATCAGAAGCCACAACAAATATAATAGACTCAAGAAAGGAAAAAGTGTACAAATTGACTCAGACCTAGTCTATCCAATCTTGAGCTGGTTCCAAATTATAGTCCGATCGTGTGAACCTGAAATGTCAGAACATAAGGCAGTCGTAGAGAAATAAAAATATTTGCTATCATCAAAATCATAAACCATTGATTTGCAACAAGTCTATGACATAAGCATTGCCATTAATCTTGCATAAAATGGGGAAAGGACCTAACTTCCATGGGCTGAGCTAAAAATATATATGCCTGGTGCAAACCTCTCCTTGCGAAACTGAAGCTTTACCAACTCACTAGGCTAAAATATTTCTCCCTTCTATGAATTTCAGCTTGTTGATTATATTTGGAATTGGTTTTGGCTAGCTTCGATTGAATAGTTTTAAGCATTCATAGAAATTTTCCATAGTATTGATAGCTGCTATGCTGTTGCATTTTGGAAAAACTGCTGTATCTACTAGCTGATTAGGCATTTTGGTGTAAACCACACTAAATGGGCTGCGACCAATGAATCAATTCGACATGCGGTTGAAAGAAAATTCTGTTGGAGAAAGAAGAAGTTCTTCCCATTGCTTAGGATGTTCCTGAACTAAGCAACGTAACATATTACCCAAAGTTCGATTAATTATTTATGTTTGGCCATCAATTTGAGGGGGTATACCAAACTAAGTTTTATATCAGTTTTAAGCCTTTTTCCATAGTTTTTCTTGCATGGGATGAAATGAGCCATCTTTGAAAATCTATCAACTACAACCATTATTGAATCATTATCGTGGTAAACCAGATGAGGGCGGGCAATGAATATATATCAGAAGTGAAGGTTGTACAGAAGGTCCTAATTAGCATAACTAGAAGTTACGATCATGTGGGGGCTGCGATTGAAGAATCTAAAGACCTCTCCTCATTGTCGGTGACTGAGTTGATGAGTTCATTATATACTCATGAACTTCAACTTGAGACAAGGAAGGATACTACTCTTCAAAACAAAATTCAAATCAAAGGTCAACCTAAAGAAGCAAAAGACAAAATGATTACAAGAATAAGTTTAAAGAGACTACAAAGGGTGGAGACAAGTCAGAAAAGAAGGAATTTCCACCATATAAAATTTTCCAACAAGACAAATCACTTGGAAAAAGATTGCTTTGATAAAGGTAAGCCTCTGTATTCTTATTGTAAGAAGTTTGGAAATGAAGAGAAGGATTACTGGCATAAGAAAAAAACCAAGCTACTTTCATGGAAGAAAATGACGAGCAATTGTTATATGCCTGTCATGTTGCGGCCGAGCAATGAAAAGAATCGTTTCTTGATAGTGGGTGTGGCATTCGTATGACTACAAATGAGAGCCTATTCACTCATATTGATAAATATATATGTTTTAAAGTAAAGCTTTGAAATGGAGATTTGGTATAGGCAAGTGGAAAAGGTACGATTGTCATCAAAACTAAGGAAGGAATGATGCATATAAGAGACATTCTTCTAGTTCCAAGCCTTGATCAGACTAAATCAGAAGAATATGGTAAAGGACTTGCCTATTTTAGCTCAAGATATGTCTATCTATGAACAATGTATGATGGGAAAGCAGCATATAAATCATTTCCCTTTGGAGAATCTTGGAGAGCAAGATCTGTACTTGGAACTTGTTCACACTTATCTTTGTGGTCCTACGAAGACTCTATCTCTAAGAAATTGTAAGTACTTTATTCTATTCATTGACAAATATTCTAGAATGGCATGGTTTTACTTTCACAAAGAAAAATTAGAAACTTTTTATATTTTTAAAAACTTTAAACTACTGGTTGAAAATGAAGTGGCTAAAAAGATAAAGATCTTGAGAAGTGATAGAGGAGGTGAGTTCAACTCATGTGAGTTTGTGGATTTTTGCAAAGAAGGGTACTTGGAGCACCAACTGACTATTACCTACACTCCTCAACAAAATGGATTCACAGAAAAGAAGAATATAACTATTATAGAAATGGCATGGTCCATGCTAACAGCAAAAGGCATTCTGATAAAATTTTGGGCTGAAGTTATTAACACCACCATTTATGTATTAAATAGATGTCCTACAAAGGTTGTGAAAGATGTCACACATTTTGAATCTTGGAGTGGACACAAACCTTCTATTTGGGTGTCTCTATTATGTTCATGTTCCTAAACAAAAGAGGCATAAGCTTGAAGAAAAAACTGAGAAGGGGATCATTCTTGGGTACAACTCTCAGTCCAAAGGATTCAGAATCTTTAATATCAAAACACAACAACTGGTTACTTATAGGGATGTCAAATTTAATGAGGTTGCTATTTAAAACTAGGAAAATAAGGATGATCACAAGTTGTTCTTTCAAGCACCGGCTGAACAAAATTACCAGCTGACAAAGACCTCAGGCTAATACCGACACCATCTGCTAAAATCAACAATGACATCTTTGGAAAAACATTTGAAGGTGAACTTTTTTCCTCTTCTACTGGTTCTACTCCAAGGAGGTACTGGGCACTATATAAGATATACGAATCTCTAAACTTCACATTGGAAGAATCATAAAGCTACAATGTTGCCTCAAAGAACTATAGGAAAATCACCCATTACCAGCGAAATTTTCCAGAGGCTTTCCGACGGCTTGTTTCCCACGAAATTTTTCGGTGGCTTTTCAAGTTTTCCAGCGGAATTTTAAAATTTTTTATTAAATTGATTAAAATTATAACTATTTAAATGATTTTTAAAAAATGACTAAAATAATATTAATTTTTTCCTTAATTTAAGTATAAGGATTTAAATTAAAAATTATTATTTAAATTATTATTTATTTTTTTTAACTTTTTTAATTAATCTAGTTGGTTTATTTAATTTTATTTTGATAATTTTATTTTCTGTTAAAAGATAGTTTAAATAAAAAAATTTGACACTAATAACACATTTAATTCATTAATAATTTAATAGTATATTTTAATTAATTATTTATTTAATAATTTTTTATTAATTTAATAACATATTTTAATTAATTGCTACTTAACTAGTTTATTTTAATTATCAATTAAAATAAAAATCTTAAATAAATAAGTTTTAATTATAATATTCAACATGTTTTAATATAAATAAAAAAATACTTGAATTTGTTCATTTTGCAGGATCGGCGCATTGGTTAGACTTATGCGCGGGTGGGGGGCTGCGGGTGAAGAGGTCTGAGGTTCGATTCTCAGGGAAGATAAGCGCGAGAGCGGGCGGGTTGGCACACACGGGCTCGGGATGGCTCACACGGGCGCGGTCCGGCGAGACCTCGGTCTGGCGACCCGCGCACACAGGCTGACGGCCGGAGCGGGTGCTGGCTTACCGCCGCAAGCGGGTTTCCATGCTGTTGGCGGGATGCGGGTTGCACAGGGTAGCGGGAGCGGCTAGAGGGGGTGGCGCGCGTGAGAATTTTTTTTTTAATTTAACTGGAGGTTTATGTCCGCCGGCATTATTTGCCGCCGGAAATTATTTTTCGACTCTGTTTTACCGGCGGAAAAAATTCTGCCGGAAAACCACCGCTAAATTAGAAAACCGCCGGAAAATGCTCAAATTTAGCCGGAAAAAGCCGCCGGAAATGGGTGATTTTTCTGTAGTGAAAGAACCTATTTGGATGGATTCTATGAAGGAGGTGATCAAGATGATTGAAAAGAATAACATGTGAGAGATAATACCTTATCCTAAGAATAAGGATCTAATTAGAGTTAAATGAATATACAAGACAAAACTTAACCCAGATGTCTCTCTAAACAAATGTAAGGCAAGACTTATTGCAAAGGGCTATATTCTCAGCAAGCAGGAATAGAGTACAATGATATTAGAGATTTTCATGTAATGGATACTTATTCTCTTATTGCTAGACTTGACACCATCAAGACTATAATCACACTTACAGCTCAAAGAAGTTGGAAGATCTCACAACTGGATGTAAGGCGGCTTTTCTAAATGGAGAATGCGAGGAGGATGTGTATGTACAACAACCCAAAGGATTCATAAAAGAAGAAAGGAAAGTTTATAAATTAAAAGTGGCTCTCTATGAGCTAAAATAGGCACCTCAAGCCTGATACAACAAAGTTGATAGCTACTTCTATAACTATGAATTCACCAGGAGTATCAATGAACCAACACTTTATGTGAGAAACAAAGGAGATGATCTACTCATTTTCTCTCTCTATGTGGATAACTTAATCGTTACTGGGAACAGTCGAGGGATGAACAACTCGTTTAAATATGAGATGAGTGACATGGGGCTTATGCATTACTTTCTTAGGATGGAAGTACATCAAGAAGGAGGTATCTTCATTTAACAAAAAAAAGTATGATATTGATCTACTAGTCAAATTCAAAATGGTTGAATGCAAACCTGTAGATGCTCCTTTAATTACAAATGAGAAATTGATGAAAGAAGATAGTACTAAAGAGGCTGATATTGCTACCTGTAGACATTTATGTTGCAACCCATGACCCCGAGTTTGAGATTTTGATGATGCCAAATAATGAGTGTTTTCGAACAACTTTTCATTGAATACTATTTTATTTGCTATTGTCCTTGAGTACTAACATTTCAGGAAGATCACAAGTGACTCAAGACTAAAGGAAGACTCAAGAAAGGGTAGATTAGGAGTATGAGTCAAACATTATATTTTTCTATTTATTTTATTTTATTTTATTGAGTCTGGCCACAAAATGCATAAGAGTAAGAGTAACCATGCACACACACAGGGGGAGAGTTTTTTTTTAAATGCAAAATGTCATAGAAATTCTTCTCTGGAGATCGTACTGTACGATTTTAATTTATACCGTACGATCAAAGCTATGTGGATGATTCTGTGAATAGATCATACTGTATGAATATATTCGTACTGTACGATATGTTCAGATCCAATACCCTAGCCGTAGTTTAATTTGAGTAAGTGATTTTGCGCTGTTCGTACTGTACGAACGTGTTCGTACTGTATGATCTATTTTTAATACTTACTTAAATTAACCCGTAATTAGTGCATGAAATCCAGGCCTAATTAAATTTTGAACATCGTACTATACGAACCGGATCGTACCCTACGATGAACAGAGATGAAGTTTGATTGTCCCGGATATCGTCCTGGACGATCTCTTGGTTTTTATCACATCGTACTGTACGATAGTAATCGTACCATACGATGAACAGAGATGACATCTGATCGTCCAGACCATCGTCCTGTACGAATAGTATTTTGTGGATCTTATCGTACGATATTATATCGTACAGTACGAATTATTTTTGAACTGTTCGTACACCTTCGTACCAGGACGACGTCTGTTTATGAAGATCGTACATAATCGTACTGTACGAACAGTAACGGCTACTTTTGAAATCAGAGGTTTTTGGAGCCCGTTTTAGATGTCAATCAAGTCCTTTTTCAGTAAGAATCACAGAGGGGGTGAACGTGGTTAGAGAGGGATTCCAAGGGAGAGAGCTCTAGAAAATTTTTTTAGGGTTGAGAGAGGAAGGAGGAGGTGAGCGTTGTGAGGGAGAAGAGGTGTGAGGGAGATCACACGGTTGCTCCAAGCTTGCTGCATCTTGCTCCTCCTATGGCCCTAGAAGGATTTGAGGGAGGATCTCCAAGGGAAAGGCTCGTCTACATCCGTTACCTCTAGGTTCTCTGCCTTCTCCAGGAGGGAGAAAAATGAGAAGGTTCTCTGCCGTCGCCAGGAGGGCGAAAACAGAGTTTGGCACTCCGCCACGCCGGGTTGGTGAAAGGGAGGTTTGTAAAGGCTTCTCCGCCTTGTCGAGGGGGAAAAAAAGGAGAACTATTTTGATAGTGAAAATCCCGGAGCGGAGGACTCTGGGGCAGTGGACGTAGGTCATATTTTGACCGAACAACTATAAAAATTCTTAGTGTGTTCTTTCCTTATCGTCGTTTACTTTTTAAATGCATTTTATTTTCATAACTATTGCATGGTGAAATTTGTGGAAGAAAAATTGCTTAAAATTTTATTGTAGAATTTCAAAAATAATAAAAAAATTAGAACTCTTGTTTAGGGTTATTTTTATTAAGAAAAAGATTTTCACAATTCACCCTCACTCTTGTCATTTAGTAATTTCAATTGGTATCAGAGCTTATTTTTCAAAAATAGTGTTTTAGAAAACCTTAAAAAAACGATCATGTCGAATTTTGGTAATCGTAACACTGCGAGGGTTATTCAATAACTCGTCCACCACTTTTTGATAACATTTCGTTTGATTTTTGGAAAATTAGAATGTCTACATTTTTGCAATCTATAGATTACCGCATGTGGATGTTAGTAAATGATGGGTATGTTGCACCATTTAAAATTGTTAATGGTTTGAAAACTCCTGTACCTTTTATTGAATGGAGCAATGAGGATAGGGAGTTAGCCCAACTGAATGCTAAGTGCTTAAACTATTTTTTTTTTGTGCATTGAAATCTGAGGACTATATGAGAGTATCTATTTGTATTTCTGGTAAGAAGATTTGAGATAGACTGTGCATTACATACAAAGGAACAAACGAAATAAAACAGTCTAGGCTTAACATTCTACTGCATGATTATGAATTATTCCGTATGAAACCTAGCGAAAAAATTTCTGGCATGTACACTAGGTTCACCCAAATCGTGACATCCTTGCATGCATTAGGTAGAGAAATTTCAAATTCTGAGAAAGTGAATAAAATTCATAGATGCCTACCTAGTTCTTATGATACTAAGATAACTGCTATCACTGAGTCCAAAGATCTTAATGTTTATTCTATTGATAACCTCCTTGGGTCACTCATTGCATACGAGCAAGGAGTGAGCCAAAGGCAAAGTGATGCAGGTGAAAAGAAAAAGAAGCGGACGGTGGCATTAAAATCTAGCAACTCAGAAAGTGAAAGCTCTGTAGGGGAGGAAGATGATGAGATAGCACTGATGACCCGACAGTTCAAAAATTTCCTGAAGAGAAAACAGAAGCGTCATCAGAACAGCTGGAATAAAGGTAAGAGCTCAAGGTCCAATAAGGTTTCATCTGATATAATCTGTTTTGAATGCAGGAAGCCAGATCACCTTCGAGCCGATTGCCCCAATCTGAAGAGCCAACCAGCTAAGGAGAAAGGTGATGAGAAAGCCAAATACAAGAAAGGAAAGATGAGGACACAAAAAGCTTTTTGGGCCGACTCTGCCTCAGAATCATCAGAGGAAGAAGCAGAGGAGGAGATAACTAATTTGTGTCTTATGGCTAATGATAACCTTGATTAATCGGATCAAGACGAGGTATGTCAACTTTCATATGATGAATTACTGCTTATTTCTGAGAATATTCATGACTCATATAGGAAACTAAAAAAAATGCATGCTAAACTTAATATTGAATTTAGTTCTTTACAAATTGAGCATGCTAACTCAGTTAAAGACAATTTCGATTTAGATAAAGATCACATGTTACTTCTTGATGAGTATGATGCATTAAATAAGAAGCATATTGAACTAATTGAAGCGCATGAATCCTTAAAAACATCGCATATTGAATTAGATGTAGAGTTTGAAAAACTAACGGTACTTGCATTAGAAGTAGATCATAGTGAGCACTTGCTATTAATAGAAGTTGATGGATTGATAACTCAAAATAAAACTTTTAGTGAGAGAATAAAAGAACTAGAAAATGAAATTGCATCACTCATATTAGGCCATCCTCGCAAACCCCCAACACAGCATGCATCACAAAACTTTAGAAAGAGGCACCACCACCCACATAGATTAGTAAACCCATTTCCTAGTGTTAGGTGTTTCTCTTGTGGCATGCTAGGTCACATAGCCCGCATATGCATAATTCACCGTAGGACACACTTAGTATGGAGACCTAAACTGCATCCATCACAGCATAGCATGCATACATCTCATTCATATAAGCATAAGGAGGAACCCAAACTCACTTGGGTTCCCAAATCTAATCTTTAAATGAAATTATAGGGATGTTCTCACAAAAGACCTAGTGAGAGCATGTGGTACCTGGACAGTGGTTGCTCACGACACATGACTGGAGACATGAAGAAGTTCATCCCACTTGAGACCAAAACTAGAGGCAAAGTAACGTTGGGAGACAACACTACCAGGAAGGTGATAGGCTCAGGTACTGTTGGTAATGCTAAGAATTTTTTAATTGAAAATGTTTTATTAGTTGATGGTTTAAAGCATAACTTACTTAGCATTAGTCAATTGTGTGACAAAGGTTTTGATATTAAATTTTTATCTGATAAATGCCTGATTAGCTTATTTGATAAACTAGTTTTAGAAGGAAAACAAATGAACAATGTTTACATGTTAGACCTTGATTGTATTGATAGCTCAAATTCATTCTGCTTGAAAATAATAGTTGATGACTCGTGGCTATGACATAGGAGACTATGCCATACTAGTATGAAAACTCTTAGAAACATCACTTAGAAAAACCTAGTTAGAGGTGTACCTAACTTAGACTTTACCAAGGATCACTTATGTGATGCTTGCCAACTAGGAAAACAAGTCAAATCATCTTTTCACTCAATTAGAGACGTGATCACCTCTAGGCCACTAGAAATTCTACACATGGATTTATTTGGACCCGTTAGTACAGCCAGTCTACGTGGAAAGAATTATGGATTTGTGATTGTATATGACTTCACTAGATTTACTTGGATAAGATTCTTAGCACACAAAAATGAGTCTTTTGAGGAATTTAAAGTATTCTCCATATGGATTCAACAAAAATTAGGTTGTGAAATATCAACAATCCATAGCGATCATGGTGGAGAGTTCCAAAATGATAAGTTTGAGTCATTCTGTCAAGAGATAGGAATATAACACAATTTATCAGCCCCTAGAACACCCCAACAGAATGGCATAGCAGAAAGGAAGAATAGAACTTTGGTAGAAGCTGCTAGGGCAATGTTAGCGGAGTATACACTTCCTAGATACTTTTGGGCAGAAGCAGTTAACACAGCCTATTATATTTTGAACAGAGTAAACATTAGATCGAAGGTGAATAAAACTCCATATGAACTCCTTAAGGGTAGGACACCAAATCTTTCACATTTACATGTCTTTGGGTGTAAGTGCTTCATCCTAAATAATGGTAAACATCCCTTAGAAAAATTTGATCCCAAGTCTGATGAGGGTGTCTTCTTAGGTTATTCTTCTGTAGGTAAGGCCTATAAAATTTTTAATAAGAGAACCCTTGTAGTAGAAGAATCCACCCATGTGGTATTTGATGAATCAGATAAGCCCTCAGAATCTAAATTTGAAGATGATGAAATAGAGGCAATTCAAGGAGTAGAGGCTATGACCTTAGGAGAAAGGGTCGAACCTCAGGAAGTTTTGCCTAGAGAATGAAGATATTATTCTAGTCATCCTAAAGAGTTAATTTTAAGAGACCCTTCAGAAGGTGTAAGAACTAGGCATGGACTTAGGAAGGAGGTTAGTCACTCAGCATTCATCTCTATGATAGAAGCTACAAGTATAGATCAAGCCTTAGGAGATGAATTTTGGATTCTAGCAATGCAAGAAGAGTTGAACCAATTCACTAGAAATGATATTTGGGAGTTAGTTAAGAGACCTAAAGAGCAAAGTGTGGTTGGAACAAAATGGGTCTTCAAGAATAAGGTGAATGATTCAGGAACAATAATAAGGAATAAAGCAAGACTAGTAGCAAAGGGGTACAACCAAATTGAGAGGATAGACTTTGAAAAAACCTTTGTCCCGGTTGCTAGACTAGAAGCCATAAGAGTGCTCTTAGCTTTTGCTTGCTTCAAGAACTTTAAGTTATATCAAATGGATGTAAATAGTGCATTTCTAAACGGGATAATTAAGGAAGATGTCTACGTTGAGCAACCCCTCGAATTTGAAAGTTCACAATTTTCAAACCATGTATTTAAATTAAAGTAGGCATTGTATGGATTAAAGCAAGCACCTAGAGCATGGTATGAAAGACTTAGCTCATTTCTTTTGGATAGAGGATTTAAAAAGGGTAGTGTAGATACTACACTCTTTTTACAAAAGGTCAAAGAAGAAATTCTCATTGTTCAAATATATGTAGACGACATCTTGTTTGGATCCTCGAATAAAAACTTATGCGATGAATTTTCAAAAACAATGAGTAATGAGTTTGAAATGAGCATGATGGGAGAACTTAATTACTTTCTTGGCTTTAGTGTAAAACAAATGGATAATGGAACCTTTCTTAGCCAATCAAAGTATATTAAGGAAATTTTAAAGAAATATGAAATAGATAGTGCAAAACCCATGAACACCCCAATGAGTTCGACAATCCAATTAGATAAGGATCCTAGTGGAAAATCAGTAGATCAGAAAAAATATAGAGGAATGATTGGATCTCTTCTTTACCTGACTGCCAGTAGACCGGACATAATGTTTAGTGTGTGCCTTTGTGCCCGTTTCCAAGCCGATCCTAAAGAGTCTCACTTAACTGCTGTCAAAAGAATTCTTAGATATCTACTAGGCACCCCAAACTTAGGAATTTGGTATCCCAGACACAGCAATTCCTTTAAAATCCTAGGGTACTCAGACTCTGACTTTGCAGGATGTATGATAGATAGAAAAAGCACCTCTGGTACCTGCCAATTCATCGGACAATCATTAGTTTCTTGGTCCAGTAGGAAGCAAAACTCAGTAGCACTTTCCACAGCCGAGGCAGAATATATTGCAGTAGGAAGTTGTGTTGCACAAGTACTATGGTTAAAACAATAAATTCTTGATCTTGGACTACCTGTTGGAACCATCTCGATCATGTGTGACAACACAAGTGCAATTTGTATCTCTAAGAATCCAATTCAACACTCTCGAACGAAACACATAGACATTAGACATCATTTCATTAGAGATCACGTCGCTAAGGGAGATATAGAATTACATCACATCGTTACAGGAGATCAATTGGCATACATATTCACAAAACCTTTAGCTTTCGACACCTTTAGCACCTTGAGGACTAGATTAGGTGTCATAGATATAAATGCATAAAAAAAATATTTTAGGGCTGCTCCTGATCACCACACACTCACCACACCAAAACTCTGCATTGACTGTTCATCGTACTGTACGACCTACATCGTACTGTACGATACATCTCAATGTCCACCAACAAGTAAATTTCGGCTCTGTTAATCGTACTGTACGACCTACATCGTATTGTATAATAATTTTCCAGCATAATTACCCACCATATTGTACGATATCTCCTCTTCGTACAATACGATCCACGTCAGCAACGGATTGGGACGAATTAAATCCGGTTGGTACGACATTATTGAGTATCGTACTGTACGATACATCCTTTTCATACAGTACGATCCACATCAGCACAAAGGACAAATTTGAGTTAAAGCTGTTTGGTATGATATTTATTATGTATCATACTGTACGATACACCTGTTCGTACAGTACAAAACTTTTGGTCAAAAGTCGTACTGAGCCTCGGGACGATCGAAATTCGCCTGATCGTACTATACGATACCTATCGTACTGTACGATTTGACTGCCTTTTCCCGAAACGAGCGGTCATAATATTGATTGTTTATCGTACTGTACGATTCCATATTGAAACTGTAAGATTTTTGAAATTTCTTATTAGTACCCTTGCTTAGGCCGTTCTTTTCACTCAAACCTCTCCTCACTCACTCCTTCACTCATTTTCGTGCCCTATTGCAATGTCTAAGCGAGGTCGGATGACTGCTAGAAGCTCATCCTCATCGAGTCGCCAACCTGCTCGCTTCCTGAATACTGAAAATGAGGAAGCCTACCACCGATATAAAGCCTGCAAAATTTTCCCCTCAAAAATACTTAATCAGGCTGCTCTCAATTTTGAGGTAATGGGCCTCTTTGCTTCCACCTTCAAATTCCTACTCACACTGGCGTTTCCATATAATTCTGAACTTCTTTTTGAATTTCTCGCCAACCTAACCTACACCGTCGACAACACCACTTTTCACTCTTTTGTTTGTGGCCGCACCATTGAGATCACTAGAGCCGATATCGCCCAATATATTGGGCTGTCCACTGAAGGACCTATGGTTCGCTCGTTTCTTACCGATGAATTTGATTGGAGCGATGTAAATAGAGTCCTTAGGAATACTGCTTTTCATCAACTCCAATCTCTTGTTCAATCCTTAACTCGAAATGCCCGTATAATTTAACATATTCTTCGAACCTCAATCATACCCAAAGGTGGCGACCGTATCAATCTGACTCCGACCTTATCCGTCTCTACTTATCTTATTATGTCCAACATTAAGTTTGATGAGGTCGATTTAATTAGCAACTATATTCGCCACATGACTTTTGTTCGTCTACCTACCACTCGACGGAAATAGAATCTAGCTCTTGGTCACCTAATAGGATATATCCTCCACAATAAATATCAATTATCCTGTCCTGGTGAACCCGACATGCTTCCTATTTTTTATACGGATGCTTCCTTCCGTATTCTCTTTCATCGGGGACATGAACCTGAAGAACCCGTCTTTGATGAAGAAGAAGGAGAAGATGCCCCAGCCGCAGCTCCAGCTTGACCACGACGCCATGCCGCACCCCGAGCACCTACACCAGCACCAGCACACCCTAATCATGATTTAGTCGCCCGCTTCGACCAGCTGCAGACTCGTCTCGACATGCATATTCAAGAGCAACATCAGCAACATGAGACTGATATGTGGTGGTTTGGAGAACGTTTTACTGCAATCGATCACCGCTTCGATGCTCTATTTCAATATTTTCAACCAAATCCACCTCCACCACCAACAGATCAGGACCCATCTGCTTAGATTGTTTGTGTTTGCATTGTAGTTTTTTTTTTTTTTTTTACTTTTTGCTTTTAGTTGCTCCTCCTTTTTTGTGCTGTCAAAAGGGGGAGAAGTTTGTTGTACCTGTTGTTGTGCCTGTTATCTAAATGCATTCATTTTATTTTGCACTTGCTTTTGGTATCCTATTTTTTTCTTGTGTTTACTTAAAAAAAATAAAAAAAATATAAATACAAAAAAAAATAAAAGAAATGCTTTTCGTACTCACTTGCAACAAATTATTTGACATCATCAAAAAGGGGGAGATTGTTGCAACCCATGACCCCGAGTTTGAGATTTTGATGATGCCAAATAATGAGTGTTTTGGAATAACTTTTCATTGAATACTATTTTATTTGCTATTGTCCTTAAGTACTAACATTTCAGGAAGATCACAAGTGACACAGGACGAAAGGAAGACTCAAGAAAGGGTAGATTAGGAGTATGAGTCAAATATTGTATTTTTCTATTTATTTTATTTTATTTTATTGAGTCTGGCCACAAAATGCATAAGAGTAAGAGCAACCATGCACACACACAGGGGGAGAGTTTTTTTTTAAATGCAAAATATCATAGAAATTCTTCTTCGGAGATCGTACTGTACAATTTTAATTCGTACCGTACGATCAAAGCTATGTGGACGATTCTGTGAATAGATCGTATTGTACGAATATATTCGTACTGTACGATATGTTCCGATCCAAAACCCTAGCCGTAGTTTAATTTGAGTAAGTGATTTTGCGCCGTTCGTACTATACGATCTATTTTTAATACTTACTTAAATTAACCCATAATTAGTGCATGAAATCCAGTCCTAATTAAATTTTGAACATCGTACCGTACAAACCGGATCGTACCCTACGATGAATAGAGACGATGTTTGATCGTCCAGGATATCGTCCTGGACAATCTCTTGGTTTTCATCACATCGTACCGTACGATAGTAATCGTACCATACGATGAACATAGACGACATCTGATCGTCAAGACCATCGTCCTGTACAAATAGTATTTTGTGGATCATATCGTACGATATTATATCGTACAGTACGAATTGTTTTTGAACTGTTCATACACCTTCGTACCAGGACGACGTCAGTTTATGAAGATCGTACTGTACGATGGATAATCGTACTGTACGAACAGTAACGGCTACTTTTGAAATCAAAGGTTTTTGGAGCCCGTTTTAGATGTCAATCAAGTCCTTTTTCAGTAAGAATCACAGAGGGGGTGAACGTGGTTAAAGAGGGATTCCAAGGGAGAGAGCTCTAGAGAAATTCTTGAGGGTTGAGAGAGGAAGGAGGAGGTGAGCGTTGTGAGGGAGAAGAGGTGTGAGGGAGATCACACGGTTGCTCCAAGCTTGCTACATCTTACTCCTCATGTGGCCCTAGAATGATTTGAGGGAGGATCTCCAAGGGAAAGGCTCGTCTACACCCGTTTTCTCTGCCTTCTCCAGGAGGGAGAAAAACTAGAAGGTTCTCTACCGTCGCCAGGAGGGCAAAAACAGAGTTTGGCACTCCGCCACGCCGGGTTGGTGAAAGGGAGGTTTGTAAAGGCTTCTCCGCCTTGCCGAGGGGGGCAAAAGGAGAACTATTTTGATAGTGAAAATCCCAGAGTAGAGGACTCTGGGGAGTGGACGTAGGTCAAATTTTGACCGAACCACTATAAAAATTATTGGTGTGTTCTTTCCTTATCATCGTTTACTTTTTACTTGCATTTAATTTTCATAACTATTGCATGATGAAATTTGTGGAAGAAAAATTGCTTAAAATTTTGTTGTACAATTTCAAAAATAACAAAAAAAAATTAGAACTCTTGTTTAGGGTTATTTTTATTAAGAAAAAGATTTTCACAATTCACCCCCCCCCCCCTCTTGTCATTTAGTAATTTCAATTTAATTGGGAGTCTACTCTACCTAGTGCTTCTTGTCCTGAAATCATGTTTACTACCAATCTTCTTACATGATGAATGCAAAAGCCAAGTCAAATACATTTTAATGTTGTGGACCTCAGAAAGGGAATAATACCGAGTGGGGGACAGTGCGTGGAAGGGTACGATCGCACCATCCTAAAGGACGAGATGATCACAGGCCTTCACGCTCTTCACAAGCGGGTCAATGGGATGGTAGATTAAATCATACATATAATTAACCATTTGGGATAGTGGATTTTGTTTGTGCATCTCGATGGATAATAATATACAAGGCCTTATCGGAATAATGATGTCTCCCTCACCCGATACATCAGCTCGAATGAAGTTTATTTTATTAGGGGATTCAGTTTTCCACAGGCACAAGCCCTTGTGGTTAATTACATCTCAAGTTGAGGCCTGAGAAGACTCACAATTAAAGATTCTATATTATTCTTTCAAATGGAATCGACATATATGAAGGAGACTAGGAAATTCCAACTCAAAGGGAAAGAAGGGTTCAATTTGGCTTAGTCAACACGCATGACTCACATCAACATCTAGATGGAATAAGTTAATGTGAGGAAATTGGAAAAAAAAATGAACAATGTACTCAGAGCATACAAGAGAGAAGGATGGAGGTGACGTTATCTTTGTGACGTGGATATATAGGATTTATAGCCCTGAAGAATAGGGGACTTATACACCGATGAGGCATACTACGAGACACCAAATATAGTAGCCTTGAACTATAAATCTAGAGTAAGTGTAGTGTTCTACATGCAATACTAACAGCCGTGTCTTATTTAATTCATTTTGGACTTATATCCTGCCCCAAAAGGAAAGATAGGTAATCACCTAAGCGTAGAAAATCCATGATGTATGATCTTTATAAAAAATGGGTGGGTAGCTCAGTTTTTAGAAGTTAAGATTGATATCTATAGAAGATCTTAAGTGGCATTGTACTTATGTATGGTAGAATGCTTCCATAACTAATGTAAACATAATTTTGATTTAATTAGTTTCTAATATAATACATGCTAGTTAAAATTTTCTAAATCACAAATGCATTAAATTTTAAAAAAAGCTTATACAATAATTTTTCAAAAAATATTAGACTTCCCCATATCCAGTATCTCATCCTCATAGGTCGGATTATATAGACTCTACCCACTGGGTGGAAAAGTGTCTTAAAGCAAGGAGAGCAAAAATACATTAATATACATGCGACCTAAGATGATTCTAGCTATTTCATAGATCGTTAAATTTCTATGTTTTTTAATTCCTGAAATATTACATTTAAATTACAAGTAAAAAAGATTTTTATGCCTAAAGAGCCTAACAAAATCAAGCGCACATACATACAAGAAAAAAACTTATGAAAAGTAGGCAATTTCTATGATGCAAATAGAGTAAACACATCAATATAAATAAAACCACCATAGTAAAAAGAAAGTTCATGGCAAGTGTCATATAAGTACAACCTAGGGTCTGTAAAAAAGTAATGGTGGTCAGATCCTACTGATAATAACCTAGATTCTAATCCTACTGAATGACATAAGTGTTAAATATAAGGCATTTCATCTTCATGTTAGTCTTCAAATCCTTCTCCAGATCGTCTTCTTTTGATCTTCGTAGGGTTCATCCTTTAGAAGGGTACCCTAATGAAAAAAAATTCTTGTGAATGGCCTTTCTTTTTCCCATTAGATCTCTTATATTTGAAATGTCTTATTTTTGAAGACTTTCATAACTCGATACACCAAATACATTACATCATGAAAAAGAAAATCTAGGCTCTCCTACATGGTTATCCCAAGTAATTAATAAAAAATATCCCAAGCAGTTATATATAGAAAATAAAGTACTCATGCTAGCCACACTTAGCCATGCTCTTATTTACCTGGGGACTAAGCGGTTAAAGCGCTTGTAGCAAGCAATTATATGATTTATTTATTATTTTAGCCCCCTTTATTAGCACTGCATGAGCATTGCCACCTTAAAAAATATCATTAGTATCAAGATCGACTCTAATCTATGGCTAATCTATCACACATCACATCATAAAGAAAATACAATAATAAAAGAAACATCATAATAATTACAACAAATCAAAGCAATCGACACACGTGCCACATGCAAGAGCATCACATCATAAAAAAGAAAAAAGAAAAATAATGACCTTATCTAGAGCTAGAAGTGGTGCCATAGTAAACAATTCTAAGTGTGTGTAGTGTTGTGTGGCTTTGGATATATCCTATATCGTGTGATTAATTCAAGTTATTTGTGATACAATTTATTCAAGGTCAAAAAGGAAAAGTTTTAATTAAAGTTTATTTATTAATCCCTAAGAGTCAATTTTAATTAATTTAATTTATTGGTCAGTTTTAATACTCAAGATAGTATTCTTTGAAGTTTAAGTTAAGTTAGAGGATTTTAGAAGGTCCGGTATTACCCTATCCGCCATGTTAAGGGTTCAAAAAGTGACTTATAGAAGCGAGCTAGGTATTAAGGTTCCAGTATTTTAATTAAATATTAAACCTTACAAGGAGTAGTTAGACTTTAAGTTTGTTGGATTTGGAGTTTTTTTACGCAAAATTATGAATTTTAAAAGTTTCGGCCCTAATTATCAAACTACGATTGACCAGAGAGTTAACTTTTAAATTTAAGTTTGTTTTTGGAAAGCTCTTATTTTTAATAAATACTAAACTTTAATTAGAGTTGAATGCCATTTAGTTTATCTAATTTGGATTTTTCTATATTTAGTTATGATTTTTCAAAATTTGAATATTTAATGAATTATTAAAATTATTTAATTAGGGGTGTTTTAGATATTTTGATCCAAGTCAGCTCCAAACCTCCTGGAATCACCCCCAAAGGTCAGGAATAATCTAAAGAGATGTTTTTAAGTGTTTGGGGAAAATTTAAAAATTTTAATTATTTAATTTAATTAAAAGGGTGGTTTTAATCAAAATTAATTAATATTTAATTTAAACTCCAATTATGGGGATTTTAATTTTTGAGATTAAGAGTTTAATTCTGAAGAGTTTGATATATTATGGGTAATTTTTGGATTTAATTTAAATTTATTATAATTTTCCAAACTTATGTGGGCTTAATTAAAGGGTTGGTTAGGGTATGTTAATTAAGGGATTTAAAGGGTCCTAAAAATTTCTAAAAAAATTTCAGGGGATTTAAGATGTCATTAAGTTTAAATATTTTCAAGTTTCATTTTAATCGGAGATGAACCCTAGCTCTTAAAATTTCTATAAGTTTGATAGATGGGTCTTTAATTATTGTCATTAGGGTGTCATTACATTAAATAGGTTTAAATAAAATGATAAATGACTAACCCTTGGGGAAACAAAAAGAAAAATACAAAAAAAAACATAGCACACCATGTCTTTGGAACTATGAGGGTATATACTAAGTACTTGTGCATCCTACATATGCAAAAAAGAAACGAAATAATGATTAAGCAAGATTAACGATGTGATTAGTGAATGATTGGAGCCCAACCATTTCACTGATTCTCCCCCCATGAATACTATTCACAAGCATAATCCATGTTTAAAATTTCATTATGATATCTCAAAATTAAGGGGATTATATATATATAATTTTAAAATAATTAAAATACAAAAATATTAAAATAAAAATATGTAGAATTTGAAAATAAAGCAATTAAAAATAATTCAATATATATATATATATATATATATAATTTAAGAGATCCACTCTTCATCCAAAAAGAGGCTTGAAAAATAATTTTAAAAATATTTTTTAATTTTTAAAAATACTTAATATATCATTTAATTAAATAATACTTAAGCATTTAAATAATTAGATAATAAAGAGATAATTAAGATAACTAAGTTCTGATATCTGAAAATAAATCTAAATAAAAGTACATATTTTTTTTAAACATTCAAGAAATTATGCATATTTTTCTGATTTCAAATAAATTAATTATGAATTTTTAAATTATAATGTATTTAAAAGGGATTTTAAAAATAACTTAAAGTAATTAATAATTAAAAATAATTGTTAAATTAAATGTTAAAGCTCTATGATATTTTAACATAATTTAAAAAAAAAAAATTTTATAAGATTTAGGAAATACTTGAATTTTTAAATAATTAATTATTAGTTAAGTATTTATTTAAGTAATTAATTAATTAAGAAAAAATAATTAAAATAGAAAATATTGATTAATTTAAAAATAAATAACAAAAAATAATTCTTTAATTTACAAATAAAATAAAATATTATTTTATTATATATTTTTAATTAAAATAGTTATTGATTATAATTATTAATTAAATATCAATTATATATATTAATATATAATAATTATTTAAAAATTTTAAACCATGGATTAAATATTAAATTAAAATATGTTAAATATTTCTATATAATTACAAAATATTTTAAAAAAAATTTAAAATTTTATAAAATATTTTAACTATTTATAATTATGTATTAATTAAAATACATTAATATTTAATAATTAAAATAATTCAAAATATATTTTATAATTTAAACTAATTTTTATTTTAAATTATAGAGGATATTTTTAAAAACATTTTGATATATAATATGTAATTTTTGGATTTTAAATTTTTTTTAATAAATTTCTAAAGAAATGTGATTAAAATAGGAATTAAAATCAATTAAAACCTTAATTAATCGCTAATCTGACGGCAGAAGACGACTGGCAGCCCTGAACCGCGTAATCATTGGCAATGATCGCCACGATGTTGAAATCAACGGTGCCACTTAACCACGTTGGATGCGATCTCGACGCCGTTCGATCGCTTGTAATTTGGGATGGATGGTCCAAATTTTGCAGGACGGTTAGCGGAACTGCGGGATCGAGATTTGCGGTCGATCAAGACTGTAAAACAACTATATCATGATCATTGATTTAGAGATCAATGGTCTTGATTAGGGGTGCAACTGAGTCAAGCCGGCTTAGACTCAACTCGATAACAGGCTCGATGAGTCGAGCTTATCGAGCTCGTGAGTCAAGATCAAACATTATTTCAAGCTCGATGGCTTATTAAGCTTGAGCTCGAATAGAGCACTACCCGACTCGTAGGCTCGACGAGGACCTAGATGGAGGAGGCTTAGAGTGGAGTTTGCTCGACAGCGGGAAATGCAAAATGATGGGCGGGAAAAGCAAAATGATGGGAGGGAAAAGCAAAATGATGTGCAGGAAAAGCAAACTGAGAGGTCAGAGCTCATGTGCTTCGTTGAAGCTCGGCATGATGACAGACGACGGAGCTCGATGGTCACACTTCGGGATGGTAGAGGCCGGAGGCTCCGAGCTCGTGTGCTTCGTTAAAGCTTGGCGGGATGACGAAACTCACTGCTTGGGATGACGAGCTCATGGTTTCGAGCCTTCGATGGAGTTTGATGGGATGACGAAGATCAAAGCTCGATTCCTCGATGGTCGACATAGCTAGGGATGATGTAGTAGCTAGGAACGATGTAGCTCGACAAGCCTCTCGACTCAACTTATTTTATGAGATGAGTTGAGCTCGAGCTCATTTTTTGATCTAGACTCGAGCTCGAGCTCAAGCTCAAGCTTGATATTTGACAGTCAAGCTCGACTCGAACACCCCATGGCTTGAGCTCAACTCGACTCATTTGCACCCCTAGTCCTGATCTCTCCCCAACGGGCATAGGCGTAAATCGAACCCTAGAAACATTTTTTAGCTTGTTCTCGCGACTGGGTGAACCAAAGCAAATGAAAATTTTAAACGTAAGTTCTATGAGTGAATATCATTCATGGGGATACTTTTCATGGTTTGAACTATGATATACAAAAAAGCTATATTTATATAAGTGCATTGACTTATGGTAATGGTTTTTGAGATATCTAATCGCCGGATCTCCTAGATTTAAGTTCGAGTGAGCTTGTAGAATGTCCATGACTGCTTCTACTATTGAACTCGAGGCTTAGTAAGCTACGGATCGAGCTGAGGAAGCCTTGGATGTTTTTTAGTCTCAGTTTGCCAGAGATCTCGTTGCCGACTGGGTCTTGACGGTGGACTTGGCTTGGGAAAGGTGGGGAGAAGGTATGGGAGCTCTCACACAAGAAAGTTCAGGCTAGGAAGGCTTGGGGAGAAAACAAGAGCAAAAGGACCTCATGAAGGAGCCCTAATAAGCCTATATATAGACCTAAGCCTTGGATTTATGGCCTAGATCACATCTATTATTAATTAGAAGATAATTGAGCTCCCTAGCCATGGTTTTGGGTCAAGGCATGATTATGAGACATTTAAATGCATTAAAAGGGGTGGATTTGACTTGAATAGGTCAAATTTGACCATATAAGACTTGGGTTGACCAAGTCAAAGGTTATCCCAATCAACATGATCAATTAGACCTAATTGGGTGGAGGATTGAGCCAATGATGGTTTAGAATTGATTTGAATCAAGATAGGAAGGGTTTGAGTTAATTGGGTCAACCTAGGTTAACATGGTTAACTAGGTTGACCTAGGGCCTGGGTCTGGGCTCAATAGACCTGGTTTGACCCATTGAACCCAAGGGAAGTGGTCTTGGTGCCTGGTTTGGTCAATTTAACCAAGTCAACCCCCTTGACCCAGGGTTTGATGAAAAACAAGGTCAATAGTTGTGCTAAAAGAGTATTAAGGTATATTCAAGACACAAATGATTTTGGCATATGGTATAAACCAAGTGCTCAATCATCCTTAGTTGGAATAGTGATTGGGTTGGCTCTCAAGATAACATGAAAAGAACATCAGGCTATGGCTTTACCTTAGGTTATGGTGCGTTCTGTTGGGGTTCTAAGAGGCAAAGTTCATTGTGCAGTCCATCACAGAAGTAGAATATGTTGCTGTCACAGGTGCTACAAATCAAGTAATTTGGCTTTGCAAAATACTCGAAGATATGGGCTTAAAATAGGAACTTCCTATAATGATATATTGTGACAACATATTTTCCATTTCTATGGCCAAGAATCCAATATTTCTCAATAGAACTAAACATGATGCTATAAAATATCACTACCTATGAGAAGTGGAAACTAAAGGAGATGTGAAGTTGATATATTGCAAGTCTGCTGAACAATTGGCAGACATATTTACAAAAGCTCTATCAGAGTCAAATTTCAATAATTTCAGGATAAGCTTAGAGTTACGGAAATGAGCATCAAGGAGGAGTATTAAAACTATTAAATATATGTGCTTCTCATTTCTAGAGTATTCCTTATTCTAGATTATTCCACCATTAAATATTAATATGTTCTAGGATGTTGTATATGATATACGATATCTATATTTATAGAAGTGTATTGACTTAGGGTAAGGGTTTTTGAGAGATCTAATCGTTGGATCTTCGGGATTTAAGTTTGGTTGAGCTTGTAGATTGTCCACAAATGCTTCTCATCCTGAACTCGAGGCTTGGTAAGCTACAGATCAAGCTGAGGAAGCCTTGGAAGTTTTGTAGTCTCGGTTCGCCGGAGATCTCATTACCGGGTGGGTCTTGATGGTGGAATTGGCTTGGGAAAGGAGGGGAGAAGGTATGGGAGCTCTCAGACATGAAAGTTTGGGCTAGGAAGGCTTGGGGAGAAAACAAGAGCAAAAAGTCCTCATGAAGGAGCCCTAATAAGCCTATATATAAACATAAGCCTTGGATGGACGACCTATATCACATCTAGGGTTAATTAGGAGATAATTGAGCTTCATAGCCATGGTTTTGGGTAAAGGCACGATTAGGAAACATTTAAATACATTAAAAAGGGTGGATTTTACTTGAATAGGTCAAATTTGACCATATAAGAGTTGGGTTGACCGAGTCAAAGGTTATCTCAGTCAACATGATCAATTAGACCTAATTGGGTGGAGGATTGAGCCAAGGATTGTTTAGAATTGATTTGAATCAAGATAGGAAGGATTTGAGCTAATTGGGTCAACCTAGGTTAACCTGGTTAACTAGGTTGACCCAGGGCCTAGGTTTAAGCTCAACAGACCTGGTTTGACCCATTGAACCTAATGGAAGTGGCCTTAGGGTCTAGCTTGGTCAATTTGACCAAGTCAACCCCCTTGACCCAAGGTTTGATGAAAAACAAGGTCAACATGTGTGCTAAAAGAGTATTAAGGTATATTCACAACACAAAATGATTTTAGCATATGGTATAAACCAAGTGCTCAATCATCCTTAGTTGGGACAGTGATTTGGCTGGCTCTCAAGATGAGATGAAAAGAACATCAAGCTATTGCTTACCTTAGGTTATGGTGTGTTCTCTTGGGGTTCTAAGAAGCAAAGTTCAGTTGTGCAGTCCACCGCAGAATTAGAATATGTTGATGCTGCAAGTGTTACAAATCAAGTAATTTGGCTTTGCAAAATACTCGAAGATATGGGCTCAAAATAGGAACTTCCTATAATGATCTATTGTGACAATAATTTTGCAATTGCTATGGCCAAGAATCCTATATTTCTCAATAGAACCAAACACGTTGCTAAAAAATATCACTACCTACAAGAAGTGGAAACTAAAGGAGATGTGAAATTGATATATTGCAAGTTTGTTGAACAATTGGCAGACATCTTTACAAAAGCTCTACCCATAGACAAATTTCAATAACTTTGTGATAAGCTTGGAGTTACGGAAATGTGCATCAAGGAGGAGTATTAAAACTATTAAATCAATGTGCTTCTAATTTCTAGAGTATTCCTTTTTCTAGACTATTCCACCATTAAATATTAATATGTTCTAGGATGTTGTGTCTAGAGAATATCTTTTGTTGTAAATATTGTATTAAATATAGATGTCTCTAGAATAAGTAGATAAGTCTAGAATTATTAGTATAAATAAGGATGATGTACTATTGAAAATTAAGAGAGAAAATCTATTCTCCTACTTCCATCAGTAACTTTCTTCATTTTTCAATTACTTCCCAAACAAGACTGGTAGAAGAAAAATTGAGATCATTAATTAGGAATATAATGCCTAAGACTAATACTAGTTTAGTGGTCAGTCTTACAAGGATATTTTTTTCTTTATGAACTATACTTGGATAAAACACATGAATACTTCAAAACATTATCTTGTATACTGATACAAAAGCTACAATGGTTACTAATATCTACATAGAAATTATTGTGTTCAATCATTAGTAATAAGAATGACAACAACAAAAAATGATTCAATATAGAAATTCCAATCCTGTAGTTGAAAATTTATTGTTATTGTCTTTTCTAAATTACAACATTTTATGTATGAATATAGCTCTAAGTGTATTTTAAATGTTAATCATTGAATGTAAAGTTAACAACCTTGTTATTAGCAGTGATCAACACACCCTGGGTTGCATTGGCCAAAATAAGCCGCCCTCAACTTTGGCATCGTTTGAGACGGATTTTTTATTGCTTTCTAAAACGGAGTTTTAGTACAAATTTTTTATTTTTGTACTAAAAATTCGTTTTAAAAAGCAATAAAAAAATCATCCCAAACGAAGCCTTTGTTGCATTACACGTATCATATTACCTTGTAGATTTCCTGTGTATTATGGTTTAAGCTCAAATGTTCTATGATTTGGACCACATTATATTGTATAAAGAGGGATCATTTAACTTTATCATGATTAAATGATAAGAGATCTTTAAATATCCATGGAATAAGGAAGTAAGATGATCAACTATACCAACTAACCTCCACTAAGCAACAATTCTATAAGGCCATTATATATATAATTAAATGAAAAGAATGATGATTGTGCCTGAGACTTTATAAAAGAATGTAAAGAAGAAGCAAAATAAATACAAAGCTAATTTCTAAGTGTGAGGTTGATTCGGGCTGCAAATGAACCGATCGTTCGACGAGCTACTCGTGACTCGCCTCGATAAGAGCTCGTTTATGTTCGTTTGATAAGGTAAATGAACAAGCTTGGACAATTTTGACAATACTCGATAGCTAAATAAACAATCATGAACAGCCTAGCGTTCGACTCGTTTATGTTTACGAACAACATCGTTTAGAGCTCGTGAATATGCTCGAAAAGCTCTATTATGCCTTATTTAATAAAAAAAAAAATAAATAATTATATATATATATATATATATATATTTAATATATATATATATATATATATATATATATATATATATATATATATATATCAAGTCCACTTATTATATCTCCCGCCTCAGCTATCCTGTCAAGTCCACTTATTCCTCTCCCGCCTCAGCTTTCCTGTGTCAATTCCCTCTTCCCGCCTCCGCTTTTTCTCGGGAGAAAAAAAAAGCGGTAGCTTCATTTATCCCACACCGTGAAAAGATTGAAAAGTTTGCTCTACATAACAAGACATAGTGGTCTTGTAAATAAGTCATGGCAGGTTGGGATTTGTAGGCCGGGCAGTTGGTTGTGTGACCTGGCTGATTTTCTCCGTCCCGATTAAAGAATAAATAAAATAATGTTTTTTGAGCAGCTTGCTTGATTTATGGCTCGATAAGCTGAAATTAATCGAGCTCGAACATGTTCACGAACTGAAACTCGAACAGTGAAATTTTAAGCTAGCTTGAGCTCGAACACTATAAAAGAAGCTCGACAAGCCTTGAACCGAGCTCGAACATGCTTTTGACAAGTGAGCTCGAACTCGAACATGCTGAGGCTCAGCTCGATTCGATTCATTTGCAGCCCTAAGGTTGATGAATTCGATGGTGCAAAATGGCAAAATAATTACAATGTTTGACACTGTACAATGAGGCAATAATTATTCAAAAAATGTAGCTGTGAATAAAGTAATGAATGTATGTGCAGAATCGGATGTCCCATACAAGTACAAAAAAAGATGCATGAAAATATGAAGAAAAATATAACTAGAAAACAATTACGTTTTAGCCTTTCAATGTGGACCACTCACTTCAATTACTAAGAGAACAAATAATATCATTGAAGAGAGAGAAATATGAAACATATATGAAAATTCTTGGCCTCACTCAGCACTGATTGCCTTGAATATATCTATAAAAACCATAACGTACCAATCAGTCGTCATATCAACTACAAATGTACTATAGATGACAATAACTTCAGAAATACTATCTTCTATCAAAAATCAGTTCATGTAAGAAAAAACAACTAGTTTTATCATGTTTAATCGAAGGAGTTTGCCTTTAGCTCTTCAATGGCATTGAAAAAGATTCATTACACTTCTTATAATGGAGATTGAGTATAGCAAGAGAAGTGCAATGGATTTTTGGCATTAGAAAAGATTCCAATGTTGGACTATAAAGTGATTCACAGTGATGTTATAAGTTATCATTAACGATATCAATTTATTGTAAGAAATTATATTTAGCTTACACTAAAATTTGGTTATATATACCAAGAAAAATACTTGCTCCTAGCTCAATAAAAGGTACATATGCTCAGGGGCAGAACCCCTTTGAGGCAATTGCCCCCAATGTAATTATATACATTGTATAGATATGTTATTGTTAGGGAATGATGAACAAAATACAAAGAGAAATAGTAAATCAAAATTTGTTCCAGGGGCGTGGCCTCGAAAACCTCTGCAGGGACACTGCCTCTTGACCCCGCGACCTGACCTGGAACCCCGCCAGGGGGCACTGCCCCCTTGGACCCCCGACATATATGCCAACAGTTACTTATAAATTTGTTCCCCCCCCTGAAAATTATGGTTGGTTCAACCCCTGCATATGCTCAACCCCTTGAAGCATAATTACAATTACCATTATAATTTAATTATCATGGAAGTTTTTATTTGTGTGCTCCAATTCATTATAGTCGTAGAAATCATTTATTATTGTACAAAGAGTTGAGGGATTATTTTAGAACTTTTCTCTTTCTCTCTCTAGTTTTAATCAAAATATTAAATAATAGTGATCAATAGCATTAGAAAAAGGTTATGAAACCTTTATTTACCTTCAAACAAAAAATCCATAGATAAAAGAAATGATGAGTATATATATTATATGGATCACCTCACAACACAATATTGTGTGTATGTGGAAGCAAAAATCCATTCATATTCAATCAAACAAATTCTTTAAAATTTAACGTGTCTATAGCTCAAGTGCATGTATTTCATCATATAGTACATATTTTCTTCAAAAAAAACTTTGAGATTTTTTATTTTAGGATAAATCCCTCAAAATTATACATATACTGCTCAAGAGCTTGCAAACGCTAAACATCAAAACAATTCGGTGACATATAAGATATAGAAAATAATTTTATTTTGACTATTTTTTTTTTCAAAACAACCAGGCATTATCTTAACAAATTAACTTTTTTAATTTGAGAATCACACCACAATTTAAAATAAAGTTTTATTTAGGGTACCTTTTTTGCTGTTTTCTAAAGTAGTTTTCAGTACAAAAAATTCTAATTTAATAAATTTTGTATAGAAAAGCTGCTTCAGAAAGCAGTAAAAAAGCCGTGCCTAAATCTCCATTCATTGCAGTCATAAAACATAAAACCATGAATCAAAATTGCTTGTTTCATTAATGAATTGAATAAATCCTCTCGAAGGATAAATCCAACAACATTCATTTCTATCACAACCTATAAATCTATTTTTACATTCTCTAATTACATAAAAGGTTAAATCAAAAGCAAAAAGAAACTTAAAAATTTATTAACATGATACATAGAAAAAAATCAATCAATAATCTTGCTTGAGAAAGCTATATGAGTAATGGTGGTACCACTTAGGATCTTTGGTCATATGAATAGATGGTTCAGAATTAGGTGATATTATCATCATCTTTTGTAGCAAAAATGCATCTATTATTATATTACATGGAACCTCCTCCCCTTAGGTGAAATACCAAACTTATTCTTTCCCATTCAACGTTAGCTAAGTATTTAGAAAAAATGATGAAAAGTGCAATGATTGTGGAAAGCAATTGATATCGTAGAATCCTTATTCAGCGTTAGCTTTTTGTTAAGTAGAAAAAGGTGGCAAATCCAATGCTTATTAAAGAGTAAATTGTGCTAATTGATTTTGATGTTTAAGAAAATTTAGCATGATTTGATGATGAGCATTATTTTTTTTGAGAAAACGTTCAATAATAGGTATGGAATGAATTAGTTTTGTTTCCAAAATTGAGAGATCAATTTCAATCTTAAAAGTTTTTTATTTGGATGAGCATAAGCCTAATTTTGCTGATAAGAACAAGCCTTCCTCTCTAATTTTTTGAAGGTATATATGGAGCTCTATTTGCGCTAATTTCTTTTTGATCCAAAATGTGGAAATTAAGATTTCATTTGGGATGATTTTTTATTATTTTTTAAAACAATTTTAGTATAAAATTTTTAATTTTTATACTAAAATTTTGTTTTAAGAAGCAATAAAAAAATCTTCCCAAATAAAACCTAAATAACTGTCTTAAATGAAAGTTAATAATCATTGACACTTCTCAAATACCAAGTCATCAAAGTTTTGAATTCCTAGTAGAATTGTTGAAGACATATAGTATCAGTATAACTATTTGCCATTACTAGAATGCTAGAATTCTATAACCAATTTAACAAGTCTGTAACTTAGCAGAATAAGATTGAAAACAAGCTAAAATTGTACCATTTGAGTAGGTATAAGATTTAAAATGGCGAAGATGATTGGCATGCTAACATTACATGAGATAGGGAGATCATGGGGGATCAAAGAAAGAAGATGATTTTTTATTTGTCATAATATATCTTTTATTTTAACAAAATTAATAATATATTTCTAACTATTGCACTAAAAAAAAAATTGTCATAAAATGCTGATTTTTGCTTAAAAAATTTTTCAAAAACAAAATTAATATAATAGCTAAATAAAATTTTGACAAATATGTGCAAAGCATGAACAAAATTGCTCCAAAGAAACTTTTAGAATCATTATAATCATCTCAGGTGGGATTATTTAAAGTTCATTTGATCATTCAATATAAAAAAAATGTAATTATAACAAATGGATTATTTTGTATAAAAGAATGTAATTATACTTTTAAGCATATTTTTGAGTAAAATTGAATTTATATTTAAATGCTATTAATATTGATGAAGTCATCTCGCTGACATTATTTTACAAAATTTATCTATACTCTGCAATTAATTAATATTTAAAAATATAAAATCATAATTTGGGCAATTTAATTCATACATGTTAAATCAAGTTAATTTCGAATTAATCAAAGCACGAATCAAAATTAATTGATTTTAATTTCTAATAAAGTTGAGTTAGAATATTTGATTATAATACAAAAAAATTGCCATTTTTGCAGTCCAGTACTGTTTATCTAATAAAATAGATTGTTAGGGTTTATTCTGCAAAAGCGTTAACCGTACGACGCCGACAGCGACCAATAAAAAAAGGCGCAGGAGGTGGCACATGCTTGCAGTCACGTCCGTCAGAGACATGAGCGGCAGTGATCTCGCTCTTCGAGGAAGACCACGGTCCTGATGCAGCTCCGTCCGTGCCACCAATCCGTCCCCGGTCTCTCTCTCCTCTCTCCCATTTAAAATTCTCATTTCCTCAAAAAAAAAAAAAAAAAAAAAAAAAAAAAAAAAAAAAAAAAAAAAAAAAATAAAATTAACCATTAATAAAAGCAAAAGCTCAAGATCGATGGGGAGACTTTCCAGCACAAGGAGGTATCAGGCAGCTATAATTAATTTTATTTATTTATTTATTTATTTATAGATTCTGTGGCTGTTCCCTCTACTTCTCTCACTTCCATCTCTCTCGTTAGTCCCTCTCTTGTTACTGTTTAGGATAGAGAGGGACAGGGCAAGCGAGCTTTAATGGCGATCTCTGGCAACGGGAAATTGACCGAACTCGGATAAGCTCAATGCCTTTGCGGTCTGGACAGTGATTGACTTCTGGAAACCTACTTGGTGGTAGAAGGGTTGATGCTCTTCGTTCGAGCTGTTTTGAATCCAGTGGTCGGAGATGAAGCCTTCTCCCGCTGGTTCTGGACAGCAAGATGAAGAAGGTATGCATGTGGCCGTCTTTTTTGCTGTTCTCCTTTATCTTTGTTTGATTTCTTGGTCGTGTGTGCGAGAGGAGGTGATGCTTGTTTGATTTGTTTTGGTAGGGGGAGAGAAAAGATGCTTGAACTCGGAACTATGGCACGCTTGTGCTGGGCCACTGGTTTGCTTGCCGACTGTGGGGACTCGCGTTATTTACTTTCCTCAGGGGCACAGCGAGCAGGTGCGAGAATGTGGTTTTAACTTGAATTTCGCTATGGATTTTTTGGATTTAGCTACTTATGGTTGTGTTTGACGGAATCCTTGTTCGCTATTAAGGTTGCAGCGTCTACTAACAAAGAGGTGGAGGGCCACATCCCCAATTACCCCAGCTTGCCACCGCAGCTAATGTGCCAGCTCCACAATGTCACAATGCATGTGGGTTTGCTGTTTGGTCTTCTTTCTAGTTGATCCAAAGATTTAGAAATGCTGATTGTTTGGTTGACTGCAGGCAGATCCAGAGACAGATGACGTTTATGCCCAGATGACTCTGCAACCTCTGAGTCCGGTAATGGTCAGATAATTAGTGTTTCATGCATTCTAATTTTTTTTTTTTTTTTTTTTGTGGGACGGCTTTTGAATTGAGCCGGTACTTCTCGTTCAGGAGGAACAGAAGAATAGTTATGTCCCCATTGAAATGGGAGTTGCGAGCAAGCAGCCAATGAATTATTTTTGTAAAACTCTGACTGCCAGTGATACTAGTACACATGGAGGGTTTTCGGTTCCTCGCAGGGCAGCTGAGAAGGTGTTTCCTCCTCTTGTAAGTTTATGATGATCTTTGAATTGGATGTTTGTAGTGCTGTTTTAATCTGATATTTCGGAAATAAGTGAGATGCTTGTACTCATTGTCTGCTTTCAGGATTTCTCACAGCAGCCACCAGCGCAGGAACTCATTGCTAGGGATCTCCATGATGTTGAGTGGAAATTCAGGCATATCTTCAGAGGTATTTTTCATGGCTCTTCTACGAATAATTTATTCTTATCCCTCTTTCTTGGTCAAGACTCGGCCTGGGTGCCAAATTGTTTCTGATAAGTTATTGGCCCAAACATTTATCATACCCAGTCAGCTAAAGCTTCATTATCATGCCAAATAATTAAGTTATTGACGACCATCTTAGTTTAATATTCCGACTTGTTAAAGCATTTCTTCTCAACAATTACCCCAACTAAGAGGCTCTTTGGCATCGGGATTTATACATGATTTAGCATAAATTCTGCCAAACAAGATTCGAGAATCCCGTAAATCTCACGGCGAGATAAATCTACCATCACCCAATTTTTGGCATAAATCCTGGATTTACTAAATCCCGGGGTTTGACAAATTTATAAGATTTGGACGAAGAAGCTCTAAAAAAGGATAAAGATGGTTACTTTGCAACGAGCGAGCAATCATGACTTTCGAATCGATGTCGTCGAAGGAGGCTAAGAAGCTTCTTTAGCGACTCTTTCAAAACACTACTTCACGCGAGGAACTTGAAGCCCTTTAAAACACTACATGTGAATCCAAAGAAGCAACGAAGAAAAGGCCACGAGAAAACAAGCAGCAATAAAGAAATGCAGAAGATGAAAAGCAAACCCTACTATGCCTAGGGGTGTCAATTCGGGTCAGGGGGTTGGGTTCGGGTCGAACCCGGAACTGACCTGGGTTCAATCAGGTCGATCCTAACTCGACCCGAGTAGGTAAACGGGTCGGATATTCGAATCCAGACCCGACCTGGCGGGTTGCCGGATTGACCTGACCCGACACAGGAAGGAGACTAGTGCAGACGCGGGCGTGGTCGAGAGCAGATGCCTGCGCGGACACGGACGCGGACACAGGCTGGCTGGCGTGGCAAGTGCGCGGGACGCTGGCCAGTGCAAGGTTGTGTGGGCGGGTGCGTTACAGCGCGGGTACGGACTCGCGTGCAAGGGTGCGCGGGCACGGGTGCGTGGGCAGGCGCAACAGGCGCTTGGGCAGCCGCGCGGGGTAGCCTTTGGCGGGCGGTTGACTGTGGGCACACGCGGGCTGTGGGCGGGCAAGGTCGGGCAGCTCCGAGGGTAGCAGGGCACGGGACAGGCAGGTTAGGGCCGATCCACGGGCAGCCGGGCAGACATTTTAAACTGGTTTCCAGGTTGACCCGGCAACCCGTCGGGTCAACCCGACCCGACCCGTTTTTCAAACGGGTCGAATTTGGGAACCGAACTCGACCCGTTTTGGAAACAGGTCGGGTCTAACCCAAAATTTTTGGGTCGGGTTTTCGTGTCGTGTCAAATATTGACACCCCTAACTAAGCCTGCCATCTAAATTAGAAATTAATATAATATAGCTTAATTAATATAATTTTAAATATTAATAATTAATAAAGTTAATTACTTTTATAATTACTAGTTAGTTGAATATTAGTTAAATAGTTAATTAAAGTGTTGCAACTCTGGTTCTCAAGTTTATGATTTTGATGATAATAAATATTATTGATTAGCTCTTTATTTCTCCTAGTATTTGTAGTGTATATCTTTTTGTGTGTTGACTAATTTTTCAGGTACAACATACACGGTTCTTTGAAGATTCAGTGCTCAAGATAGGGTAGAATATGTTATGTTAAAAAAGTATAATTTTCATTTATTTATTTTTAATTTTTTGATTCAAGTCTTATAAGGGTTTATGCTAGCCTGATGATCATGCACACACATAAGTGATAGTGCAATACCCAAAGAGGACTCTGGAGAGTGGACGTAGGTCATGCTTTGACCGAACCACTATAAATCTGGTGTGCTCATTCTAATTTTTAATTTATGCACTTTTTTTTCTCGCATTATATTTTTTGATATAACTTCTTGGTTGAAAATCTTTAATTGATTTTATGTTGTATTGATTAGATTATTATCACCATTTTTGTAACTTTTAATAAGTGTACTAGCTTTCGCGTCAAGTGATAGTATTGCTTTCATCCTAGTGAGTCTTAGGACCAGTTCATTAAGGTCTAGCAACCTTTATAAAATTTCATAAAGAAGTATTAGTATAATTAGTAATTAAAAATAATATAATTAGTTTAATTAATATAAATGTTATAGAAATAATTATGTAATTAACATTATAAATAATAATTAAATAATTAATTAATTGTAGAATATTTAAGTGATTAATGAGATAATTAATAATTAAAACTAGTTAAATATTACTTAAATAATTAACTAAATCATTAGTCAGTGTATTGCTTAAATAATTAGGCTTTTCTTGTACTAGTAGCAGTGTTAGTTCCACGGCCTTAGTAACCTCCTTACTCAGCCGTCGATGAAGATTAAGAATTAGAGCTTCACACGGACAACATGGGGATTATAAAAAGTCATATGAAAGATTTTCAAAATTTAGAAGCTACTCAAATATATGAAGGACACACATATCAAATACACTAGAGGATGCCATCAATGAAGATTTAAACATCCCTTGCTATGTGTTAGACACGTTTTTTAGATGGTGCAAGATATTGAATGCGGCGACATCACATCCCAAATTCTTGGATAAAACTCTATTAACTTAGATCTCCACTAAAAAGAGAAATTCACCTCCCACATTCTTATGATAAGTGTAATAGATTAATAGTATACATGACGAGATTCTAAAAATAACACCTAGGTGAGTCTTAATTTTAGGAATTTTTATTGCGTCCTCCCACCTAACGTAGAGATACGTCCTCCCAGAGCTAAAATCACGCTAAAAAATGAGAAATACCGAGCAATACCAAACAATAACGAGGAATATCATCATGTGAAGACCAATATCGAGTTATACCGAGCTATACCGAGCAATACAAAAAAAATACCTAGTTTTTCCTAGAAAAAACTCGGTTTTTTTTTGAATTGCTCGGTATAGCTCGGTATAACTCGGTATTGGTCTTCACATGATGATATTCCTCGTTATTATCAAATAATACGTAGCAATACCGAGCAAAAACCGAGTTTTTTGGCGGTGGGAGGACGTATCTCTACGTCAGGTGGGAGGACGCAATAAAAATTTTAATTTTAGAGACTATTCTAGAGAGCATTTATTATGGAAGATCTTCCTTCTCCCAAATTTTTAAGAATACATGAGAAAGATATTTTGCTAGCAGAGAAAATGCTCCCAAAAGAAGCCTACTTACACTGAAATTTCTTTTTCATTTTCTCATTATCTTTTGTATGCTTGATGGTGGACAAGCATTGATACTTATACACACTACTCAAATGTCAATGAAACGTTTTTTGTCTATGGTGTAAATCATGTTAGAACGCAAATACATGTATTATATCAAGTAATAAAATGATGAATAGAGTATCAATTCCACAAGGAAACAACTAGAAATATCTAAGTTCACTTTGCTATTGTTTACTATATTGCTAAATTTATCTAGTGAGCCTGTTAAAATGGTCTGAAGGTTAAAAGTAAAATCTTCAAATTATAGAAATAAACTTTTCTAATTTTATTAATTTTGAACCTATGATTCTTCAAAAGAATATGATTTCTTAGAGGGGTCTATTTTCTATGGTTGTTATGGATTAGAGCAATTATGCTCCTCGTCTTTGTCGAGCTCATCGGAGCATAAGCTAGGATCCTCATTAACTACGTTTGTACTATCTTCTTAAGATCCCATAATTTTAATCACCATATGTTTAAGTCATGGCCGAACTATGTTTTAAATTTTCTGGTTCTTTTATTCCTCTGTTGTGGCTTTAGATTACAATAAGTTTTTAATTTATATATGGCCTATGCAAAACCAATTGAAGAGCAGAGAAGTTAATAAAGGTATGTATATAATGAACTTTAAACCCTACTCTAAGCAATACATGCCTTTCAATTCATTATGGATTCAGAGAAATTGATTAGTAACACATGGAGGCATTATTACACATAACAAACATAATAAATATAATAAACATTTAATTATACTAAATGATTCACAATTACAAATTACAAACACAAAATAATAATTGAAATAAGAGAAATTAATGTTTAGAACATAGAAGTAAATCTACAATTCTTTTTTCACTTCCTTAATTTGCTTCGCTTCATTTCAAATTTCTAATACAGGACTCTAAGTATAAGATCACAAGCTACACACTCCCTATACAACCCTCACACTCACACATACATACTCAAAAAACGATTCCACAAGTTACCCCACCAAGTTGCCAAACTCTCAAGAGCTAAGTTGAGTATTTATAGTTTTTAAATTTTTATGAACGAGCATTGCGTCGTTGCTGAATCGGCGCATCGGTTCACTAATAGTCTTCGGTTCACCAGTCCAACTTCCAATGCGGCGTTGGGCGATTTGGCAAGGCAGTGCTGACTAGATAGCACTTCGGCATTAAGCTCTCTATTAGATTTTTGGTAAGGTCTCCGCTGCAGCACTAAATGTGTGGCATTGTGACACTTGATTATGTTCTAGCACTGCGTCACTGGTCCAATTTTTTTAAAATTTTTTTTATAATTTTATGCACAAAATATAAAGATTACAAGCACAAAATAACATAATAATAGACAATTAAAAATAATAATTTTTATTTTTTCAATATTCACCTCAACACAAATTTATTGGACCTTCTCATCTATCCCTCATAATCATCCACCAGTCTCAAGTTGGATAGTAATATTCGTTGGTCTTCTTATTGAGATTTGGAAGAAATTAGAAGAAGATGATCTCATGATTATGATAAGTTGAGAAATATATCTATCCAATAGAAGGTAGAGCCTTAGCAGCCATCAAAGAGGCATTGATGTTGATGGAGTACATTAATTAAACAAAATTCAATGAGTTCAAGTCTAAGCTTAGCATTTTAACTTTTGATGGTGGGCAGGGTTACTGTCACCTATAAACTGGAGGGTATATTAGAAGGCCTACACAATGGGTCACCAATAGCTATGAAGTGTTCTTCCATGCTAAAGAGGGTGGGAGGGTAGCTCTCCCTACTCATAATTGATCAAAGTGGATTTCATTTGAAGATTAAGAGAGGGTCCTCCCATTAAAGAGGAAGGATTTTAGTTTAGTGTAATCGTTGCTCCTTCATTTGTGTTGCCCTTTATTTCTAGAATCCTTGAAGAGTCGTTGCTATAGAAGCTCAAAATTCCACATTTGGATCACTGTTTAAAATTGTGCAATTGAAGGCACGCCTCAGCGCAATTTGTCTACGCAGCGTGTCGAGGTGGACAAGCCGAACCAGTCTTAAGGCATACACCTCAAATATACTGAGGCGTGCATTGAGGCGAAGCGTGCGCCTTAGTATATTTTGAGCGGCATCTATACGTCATTTCATTCGTTCCTCTTTCACTTGTTCGACTTTGTTTATTGTTCGATCGGAAGTTTCCTGTCGATTGAAAGTCTGTTGTTCAATCGAAATACCACACCCTCTTCTTCGCCTTGTTCAATGATGTTTTGTGCTCGATCGGAAGTCTCCCTTCTTTGACGACGTTCTTCTTGTTGGATTAAAAGCAACGATGGTTGTTTGCTTGTTGCAGAGGCTTTCCTGGGTTTGAGAGCTCGTGTTGTCAGTAGCCCGTTTGTATTGTTTTTTTTCCTGTTGTAGCTTATGTATATTGTCAACATTTTTATTTAGGATGATGATCTTAACTTCTAGTGTTTTGATATCTATTTGCTACACTCATTTAAAAATCTCAAAAAACATTAAGGCTTCAAATTAAGCCACTAAGATAGCAGGATTTTACTAAAAAAAAAAGTCTCAAATTATGCAAGATTTTTTCTTATAAAAATAGCGTAAGGTATATGCCTCATAAGAAATAGTGTCTTCATATTAAGAATACATGTTGATTAAGAAGTCTTGAAGGGCATACAATAGTGGACAAGGCTCTTACTAAATGCTCGCTAAAGTTCTATTATCACAAGACATAAGAATGAAGCATAATTTCTAGAAAAAATCAAGTTGAAAACTTCAAAAATTAAATCGGAGACCATATTAACTCCAATTTCACCAAACTTACAATCGAACTGAACGTCTAAAAAATGCGAACCCAACGGCACCAAATTCGACTCAATTTGAACCCAAATGACTCCAAATCAAAGACTCAAAGCATATTTGGAAGGTTTAAACCATAATTTGGATTACCAAATGGTTTCCAAACATGACATGCTTATAGTCAAATTGAGCGGATAGACAAGAAGAATCCAACAGACCTAAGATCACCGAATTCTGATATCACTAAGACATTTAAATGTCCAATAAACAGTCCACGATAAAGAGATTCAAGATCGACCGTCCATTCAAATCACTCCCAATTTAATTTTTTATTCATTTATATTTTTTTCTTGGTTGATATTAGCTTAATCTCTGTATTCATTTGATCTTAAAGAAATTTTATGATTTTTTTTATGCAATGAGATTTTTAATATCATGTATTTAGTTAATATATTGAACTCATTCTAGCAGTAATCAAGTGATTTGATGATTGGAAGCCATTTTGTAAAGGAAAAAAATAAACTAATTTACTATCAAAGTTTTATCATTTTTAAAATTGACTATTTTGGTCCCAAGTCCAAATGTAAAAAATTGAAGGAAAATTAAAAAAATAATAATGTAGATCCCCCCCCTAAATATATTTTCTGGCTCCGCCATTGTACTCCGTCATCATAAAGTTATATTATTATATATAGTGGTTTCATATAATCTTAAAGATATCTTGAAGGTTCTATAATTTGAATATGTTATTACTAGTTAAATTAAAATATGATATTATTCTATTATATTCAGCTTTAGATGTAATAATCTCATTTTAACATAATGCACATATATTAAGTTTTTAAATTCCTTAAAATAAGAAAGGTAATATTAGAATATATAGGATAAGATTATTTTTTAAATAAAAAATAAATATTATATAATTTTTTTCATAAAAATAATCAGTCATTTTAATGAAAAAAAAGTCTATTATAATATATGGGATAAAGTTATTAATGATTCAATTTAGAGCAAATTGGCTCAATTTTCATGTTAGAAAGATATATTAATATATTGAATGATTAAAATTAATTTTAAATTGACAAACTTTAATTACTCAATCAGCAGAATTTACAATAGAATATTCATTCCTCTCTTTCACATGTGGATAAATTCTAATGATAAAACAATCTTTTATACATCTGCTTGTTATTATAGTATCTTGTACTTAGCCTTGAATAACAATGCCATGTCTTCCTAAGCCCCGAAAGGAAAATTGCGTTAGTCTATAGCCCAATCAAATTAAGCATGCATGCATTATTTTGTTATAGAGTTCTAATGTTTTATGTTCTTAACTTATTGTAGAGTTTTGTAGAGGGTGGTTAGAAGAAAAGATAAAATTGGGTTATGTCGTAGGAAGGATCCGTCTTAGAAATATAACACTCAAGCTGATGTGGGAGATAGCGACAAGTCATATATATATATATATATATATATATATTTGAAATGTAATTATTGTGAAAAAAAAAGATAAAATATAATGTGATTAGGATGAAGCAACACCTATCTAGATCAAATAAGAATTTTGCACCATATGCCAAAGTGTCTGACATAGTAAGAGAGGAGATTAAAACATACATGAATAAATCTGTAATGTCAAAGCACTTAACACAAAGGCAGTTTGAGGCTAGAGTTGATGTGTGCTCCTACTATGAGAGCGAGTGGGATTCATCTTTTTCATTGCAATCCATGTCTTGTAGGGGTGCAAGGGGTCCTATGGATCATTATATGACAAACATATCAGAGGATAAACAGGAATACATGCCTTCTACATCACAGAAGATGACCCTAGAGAATGCTAGGGATGCATGGTTCTAAGTATGTATGGATATAAGCAGATTATTTTATGAGAATGCTATCCCATTAAATATTGCAACATCCCTTTCTTACTAACATGATTCGTTCAATTGAAGCTTATGGGAAAGAGTTCAAACCTCCATTCATGTATGATTTGAGGATATGGATTTTGGAGGAGTTGAGTAATACTGAAAAAGATAAAAATACTTGGGCTCAAATAGGTGTTACAATTATGTCTGATGGATTGTCAGATGTAAAGAATAGAAGTTTAATCAACATATTGATTAATAACCTATATGACACTATATTTTTATGTTAGTTGAGGCATCTGCTAAGGTGAATGATGCTGAGTATATCTTTGAATTACTAGGCAATATTGTAGAGTAGATTGGAGAGCATTTAGTTGTCCAAGTGTTGACTTATAATGCCAATGCTTATAGGGTTGTAGGGACTAAACTTGTGGAGAAGAGGAAACATTTATATTGGACTCCTTGTGCTGCATATTGTATTAATCTCATCCTTGAGAAGCTTGGAGAACTGTTGCAACATAAGAATGCACTGACAAAGGCAAAGAAGATAATTAAATTTATTCACAATCATTCTTGGGTTTTGGCACGTATGAAAAAAAATTCAAAGAATGAAATACTTAGGTCTGCAGCAACATGATTTGCCACTACTTATTTGACTCTGCAAAGTGGGTTGGATGCTCCTTTAGAGTCTATGTTTGCTCTACACAATGGTTGAGCTGCGCTTGGGCAAATAAATCTGAGGGGAAAGATGTTAGAAAAAATATTATAAATGATAAGATTTGGCCAAGTGTCATGTATGCAATCCTAACCACTCGACCATTTGTGCAAGTTTTTAGGATGGTTGATGCCGAAAAGAAGACTGCTATGGGTTTATATATAATGTTATAGATGAAGTAAAAGAAATTATTGCCCACAATTTAGAAGGTGAAGAGAGAAGCTACAGAGAAATTTGGTATACTATTAATGAAAGATGAGAGTTACAGCTTCATCAACATTTGCATGTAGCAGGCTTTTATTTGAACCATCAATGCCAATATGCAAAAAAATAAGTTTGCAAATCCTGAGATAAAATTAGGATTATATCATTGCATGGTGGATTCAATTTGGTGATGACACTCAAGAATTGCAGAGTTTTACTGTGAAAGTTTTGGGATTAACGTGCTCTTCATCGAGATGTGAATGCAACTGAAGCATATACAATCAAGCGCATACAAAGAAGAGAAATCATCTGACAACCTTAAGGATGAATTTCTTAGTATGCATAAAAGAATTAAAGAAAGGAATTTGAAGAAGAAAGGGTTTAAGGATGATGAAGATTCTTTAAATTTGTGAGGATATGACATTAGATACCTAGTGATTTGTAGATGATGAAGTGGAGGTTATGCCATTTGAATTGCATGAGAAAGATTTGAATGTTGATTTCTTCAATGATGGTAGAAATAGAGCATCTGATTCTACCACAACTCGAGCAAAAAAAGAAAAAACCAAAAAAGGTATATAAAAAAAAATAATTTTGTTAGAGCTTATTTATCTTAAACTATTACTCATTTTTATATTGATGAAAATATTTAGGGAAGAGGAAGATAACTGATATAGAGGAAGAAGAAGCAGAGTGGGAGGCATTGGACTACATAGGTTATAAGGCATGGGAGAGAGTAGTTCATTATGATGTTGATTCAAATGAGATCCTCTTAGTGATGACAGTGCTGATGACTCTAGATTTGTTATGAGCCTGTGCCATTACTATTTCATTTTGGAATTAAATATTAATGAACAAGATATTGGGAAGATAGAATTATGAGCTGAATTGCATTTTATGGTGTTTTATTATTGTGATGTTTGAATTTCAATTCAATTTCACACAGTTTATTACTTTTCATTTTTGTGCTTCTTATATATGACAATTTGTTTTTTATGTTCAATTTTAACATATTATTTAGTTATTATATAAAAAATACTCATTTTGACTTTACTCAAATTTATAATTTTGAGTCTTACGCCTCAAAATGCCTTGAGGCTTACGCCTCTCATCATGAACGAAAAACGCCTCAATACCCAATTGCACAATTTTAAACATCGATTTCGATTCCCTTGTGGTATGTTTGTGTAATGTTTGTTGTTATCATGTACTTGTCTGTATTCATGATTTTGAAGGATGCAACATTTATAGTTTAAGTAGTTTTAAGGTTCATCACTTTGAATGAGGAGTTCTTAATATCCTGCTCAGCTCTCTAGCTCAACAAAGTCTAGGAAAAGTTGTTGGATTTTCCTTTATCTTTGATTGAACGAGGGTGAATCTCTCTGGGCCTATATCACCAAGTTCAATAAAGAAATGTTGAAGTTGCTTACCACGAACCTCTCAATTTCATAGGTAGCACTAATCCAGGGTTTGAGAAATATATATATATATATATATATATTTAAATTTTGTGTTTGTAAATAACTAGCTTGAGTCCATACCAATCATTTGGGAAGAGTGAGTATATTAGCATTAAGGGGTTCAAGAAAGGCTCCATATTTTCCTCCTTATACTGGTCTCAACTTTAGCCGTGAGTAAGAATTAGGACCTTCATAACAATTGCTTTTGTGGATTATATGGATATCTTGGTGGGAGTGAAAGTAGCATCTTGATTAACCTTAGAGTGGTTCCAGGCTAATGAGGAAATTCTATGTAGAGCAACATACGTGCAATTTTTTTGCTTATGAGGATTTGCCTACCAATGACTATATGCAAAGATTGATAGTTGTTAAGATGGTTATCAATAAATTTGTAGTTTGTAAAATCCTCATCCAACAAAGGAAGCTTGGCCACAAGTAGTTGTTGATTAAATTCTTTGGGGAGTTTAGAGTTCCATAGCGTTTTATCGCTGATAATTTTTTTGTGTCGTAAATGCTATCATGAATTTAAATAAGAAGATTTTGTGATACTAAGGGCTTCATCGCCCCACAATTCCATCATTAGTTGTATGCGTGCACGCATTGTTTTGTGGCGTTGTAATTGTTGTTATGATTTTAAATAAGTAGATTTTGTGATACTAAGAGCATCATCACCACACAATACCATCAATTAGCTAAATGCATTCCAAGATGCAATATCAACTTATCACTTAGATATAAAGTTTCTAACCCCGAGTGGATCTAATCTAGAATGTGGTAACTTAGCTCTTGTGATCCCTAGCATAAAGTATGTTATAGATGGCCGTCGAAAATATCAAAGGTTCATATCATGTTGAAAGCATAAATGAGGTTTTGCATTTGAGGGACATGCCACTTAAAATTTCCAAATGAGCTCTCTACTAAAAACTAGCAACCTAATTGAACCAATTAAATTGTTACAAATTACATTGTTTTTGTATGGGACTCATTTCAGATGCTCGCGATAGGCTCAAGCATTTCTAACCATTGCTTGATTGTTTGACTAGATAATAAACTAATAAAAAAGAAAAAAAAAGGAATTTAGTCAATGATATAAGCAAGTTCATCAAGAAAGAAGTTGACAAGCTTATGGAGGCCATAATCATAAAAAAATTCTAACAGAGTAAAAGCCCAAAATAGTCACCCGACTGTTAATAAATGCCCAATTTAGTCCAAAACTTCTATGATGACCCAATATAGTTTCCTGATTATTAGAAATTATCATAATTTGGCTACAAGGCCAAAAGTAAAAGTTAAAGTCAACCGTAATTGTTAACTGTAAGGATATTTTGGGTATTATGGTGTATGTAAGATTATATTATTTTTTTTTTATATTTTTTGTGATTTATCATATTAAAAGAAATATAAAAATTATAATGGAAGTTTATCAAATAATTTTTTTTATTTTAATATGATAAATAATAAAATATATAAAATAATAATATAATCTTACATATACCCTAATACTTAAAATATACTATCATTTAACTATTAGGGTTAACTTTAACGGTTAATTTTGACCTTGCAATCAAATTGAGTCATTTTCAAATAGTCAAGGAGCCTAAATTGGGGCATTATAAAAGTATGAGATTAAATTGGATATTTATTAATTGTCGGGGGACTGTTTTGGCTTTTACTCAATTCTAATATTAGAAGTGAATCTTTAATTCTCTAATGACCCAAAACAACAGTAGAAAGTGGAGGTGATTGACATGGTAGTCCCATGCTTTGCTCCCCTAACGCTCTTTTGGCATCATTAGATTCGAATTGACCTACTTGATGAGAAGAAACTAGCTTTCTAACCAATAAAGACATCTTTTACTGTTAATCTTATTGTTCAGTCTAAAGAATGCATAGACATATCATTGTCTCTTGGACAATGTTTTTTGGTTTTTGAAAGGGAAAAAATTAGAAATATGCGTTAATGATCTCTCTTAGGGAGACTCTTGAGTAACACTTAGCTAGCCTCACAGAATTTTTCTATTTAATAAGGAAGTACAACATGCTTTTTTTTGCTAGCAAGTGCATATTTGGCATAAGCTCTAGCAAGTTTGTTGATTACCCTAAGTGGAATTGAGCCTAACCTTGACAAGTTCAATGTATCTTGAGTATTACCTCTAGTTTGGAATGTTAATGAAAATCAAAATTAGAAGAGATTAGGTGACCTATTTTTTATATTTATAAGATATTCAAGTTCAAAGAGTCTAGAGTTCAGACATTAAAGTACATAGATTTAAGTATTTTTTTAGTCTAAGCTTTTTATTTCTATTCTTTTGATCTAAAGCAAAAGGCCATAAATTGATCAATATTAGCATTGTGTGGTTCATCAAAAACTTGGCTTGTTAATCGGTTTCGATCAGTTATATGCAAATGAATTTTGGGACTTGGTTGAATCGATTGGAGGATTGGTTCACAATTGAACTGATAGGGTCGATATGATTTTTAAAATCATGCCTTGAAGAGAGTTAATTAAGCTAATTGGATTGAAGGGTGATAGAAGTCATTTTCTAGAATGCATGGTGTGCTAATTATGATTACTAATCCTATGTTGTCCGAGCCAAGGAGAGATGTTGCCATTATATCTCAGTACAATATGGCATGATAACTTAATTTTTTTTTTTCTAAATTTGTGGTCCTATGGCATTTTATTTGATCTTAGCAAGTGCGTCTCCTATGCAGTTTGAAAAGTTGAGCCTAACCTAGACAATGTCAAAACAATGTTGGAGGTATTTTACTTCGACTAACAAGATTTGTTGATTAATAGGAATGGTGGTTAGTCTCGATCCAAAGAGAAGTTTGTGCCAACCTTGAAAGCCTTGGAGAGTTAACTATAAGCCAAATGTACTTAAGAGTGCAGGAATTCATTTGGAGTCATTTGAGCCAAGGAGGTGTTATTATATTTCAAATTTAGGTAGATGACTAGTAGCTCGGTTCCAGTTCAAGAAATTGGAAAGTAATAATGAGTATTCAACAAAAGAAATACATTAACTTGAATTGATCCAAATTAACACAATTAGGTTGAAGTTGGTGAAATTTGCCATCAGTGAGGGTGCTTAGGCTAGGGGTATAACTAAATCAAGTTAGCTAGTAAACCGATTCAAGCTCAACATGATAAATCGTTCTAAGCCAAGCTCGGCTGATTAATAAGCCAAACTTGAGTTCATGTGATGCCACTCATCAGCTCATGAGCTAGCTCGAGTAAAAATATTGATATAAATTCACAAATATTAGAGTTTAAGGGCTTAATAAAAAGTTGTTAAAAAATCTTGCAATTTGAACTCTTTTATCTTGATTGATTGATTTACAATATTTTTTCTTCTTATTTTTCATTTTTTAAAGTCATCTTATTGAAATAACTACTCAACTTAGAATTTTATTTTTTCCATTATAAATGAGCTAGCTAATGATCCAGCTTGGACTCATATTATTGAGATTGAACTCAATTAATTCATGAACTTGCTTCAAATCTATGTCAAGCTTATGTTATGGGTGACTCGAGCTCAACTTGACTCATTTATATTGCTATCTTAATCCTTCTAAGCATAAGATCCAAGTCATAACTAACAAATCCTTTAAGTATTTTCTGCTTAGACAAAACATAAGTAGAATTAGTTGATTGAGTTGGATGAATATGAGCTAAAGTAACGCACGAGCACAAGCTGATGTAGATTGACCAAGAAGAGTAATGGTTCACTCCCATTCTTAATTTCCTATCAACAAGGAAGAGACCACACATCTGTGTCAAGGCTTGGAGGGTCCAACATCAGGCTGTGAGATATATCATATCTTATTGGTTTTTCTATTGATAATCTTATTTTGGGGTCAGCAAAAGTTGCACAAGTACAAGAGTTACCTAGTTGGCTCATGTTAGCGAAGATAACACTCTATTAAGTGTACTACAGCCCCATTCGTAGGCATGTTACCAAACACTAATCCTAAACTTGTAGGAGTTGACAGTTCTATGGGGGAATTCAATAGCCGGTTTAGCAGTAGAACACAATTTCCAGCCAAGGGCCTTTCACAATCCAGAGGATAGATTTAATTGGTTTTCTCACTTGGATGATTGAAAGAGGACAATTCTTATGTGTTACGGCAGATCATCCACTAACTAGGTTGATGTCGTGCTGTTAGTCAAAGCAATTATCAAAATGGTCATCAAACTCCTTTGGAACATTTTTACTCATTATTATTGCCCTTTCTCCTTGATAATAGACATTGTTCTGTAATTTGCTAGCCTAAAAATGATTAATTCTGTTATGAAAATGGGACTAACTTGAAGTTCGTCTCAGTAGCCACCTGTAGACAAACATACATGTTGAACAAGCTAATAAGATTATACTGAAGATCTTAAAAGAAGAGGTGAAGTTTCTTAACTGTGAGTTGATGAGTTGACTGTAGTTCTTTGGGCCTACAGGGCAACTCCAACTTTCGCAGGAGAGACTTAAAACTGATATAAATTTAAATAACATAAAGTTATTTATTTTCCATCAAATCATTCATTTTCTATATTTAGTATTTTCTGGAAGGAATTTGTGATGAATCAAAGTTTCTTAACACCTTATTACTCATGCCAGGTCAACCCAAAAGGCATCTCTTAACTACTGGCTGGAGTGTGTTTGTCAGTGCCAAGAGACTTGTTGCTGGGGATTCTGTTCTTTTTATATGGTTTGATACATACTTTTTTCTTTCCCGTCCTTTACAAATGAGTATTTTAATTCTTTTGTGGTTGTGCACTAGACAAACCATCCATCAAAGTTTTCTATTGTTAGGAATGAGAAGAATCAGCTTCTGTTAGGCATCCAACGTGCAAATCGTCCACAAACTGTTATGCCTTCGTCAGTTTTATCAAGTGATAGCATGCACATAGGACTTCTTGCTGCAGCAGCTCATGCTGCTGCTACTAACAGCCGTTTTACTATTTTTTATAATCCAAGGTAGCTTCTGCTTTCATTTGACGTCTTCCATTGGTAAGCACTTGTTCTCTCTATGATACATTCAATGGCGTGTTTCATGCTCAATTCTTGCAGGGCATGCCCATCTGAATTTGTTATCCCGTTATCCAAATATGTTAAAGCTGTATTTCATACTCGTGTATCAATTGGCATGCGCTTTAGAATGCTTTTTGAGACTGAGGAGTCAAGTGTAAGAAGGTAAAAGATTAATAGCTGGTTATAATGGTTTTCTCTCATTGATGATTGCATTTTGTTTATGCTCATGAAATTTAATGCATTGTTCTTGGTGAAGCACTGTATGAAAGTTTTCTTCCTATCGTTTTTCTGTTTCTATTCATAAAATAAATTGCAACAATATTATGAGTTTTCTCTTCATCTGAGTTTTTGCTGGTTTTTTTTCCTGGCTGATTCTTTATCTTGAGCACCATGTTGAGTCAAGGTACATGGGGACAATAACTGGCACCAGTGATTTGGATCCTCTTCGTTGGCCTAATTCTCATTGGAGATCGGTCAAGGTAATTTATGCACTCCTGATTGTTATCTTTGGTCAATAAGCTTTTCGGCTTTGGCACATTTAATGCACTCACGCATTGTTAGAAATTGTTAATTTTTTTATGATTTTTTTTGTGCATTTGGATTTTAAGTAGGTTTATTAGCAAAGTAGGCATATTTCAGAATCCAAAGTTTCTAATGTTGATGTAAATCAAGAACCCGATACTTATCAGACTTCCATCTGATCTTATACATATATGTGCCCATGCTATTACTGATAACATATTATGAATTTCAAGTAGCTAATATCTAAATATAGATCCATGATATTTTAAGTTGTAGATCATTTTTTATCTTCTAATCTTTCACATAATAATGAATCTCAGGTATTTCAAAATTAAGTGCCAAGTGCCAACTGTTGAATGTGAAATTTTAGTTCTAGATACTTTCTATGTACATAATCAACCTACACATCATATATGTAAGTGGTTTATTGTCATTAACGCCTTATGGATGCACCCTTATAGTCTAATGTTGGTTAACTTCCTATTTTTCCTTATTTTATTTGTGAACCTTCGAAGTGGATTATTTTCTTTATTTTTTAATAGTGAGCGTATTATTTATTGGCGTAAATTCTTCTTTGTGGGTGATAATAAGAGATGGTTTCGTCACAGGCTCTCCAAACTTACAGAGTCATGAATGTAGTCAAGGTTTTTCAAAAGAATAGTTTAGATGATATGATGATACTAATAACAATGCTTTACTAGACTTATTTTGTTGCTTTTTTGAAATATTGTTAGATTGTTATTTCAGAACTATTTTTAGCAGTTAGATTTGTTGATAATTTTCCGCGTAATTGGCATGATAATTGGGTTTAATTGATAATGAAAAATTGTCGTTTTCTGTCGAAAGAATTGATCGGTCCATGTAATAGATTTGTAAAACCTGTTACCCAATTGCTTAAATGTTGATTGCTACTTGTTGGGCAAGGTTGTTCTTAGCCGAGGCCCGGATCGATTATAAGAATATAATTAGATTTCTGTTAGAAAGAATTCAGATAAATTGATTTAAGAAGGAAATAATGGAGTAAAGAAACATTGCAGAAAAAAAGAAGAAAAAAAGGGTAAAGAAATTTAGTGCTTATAGCAATTGTGGATCCAGTCAAGAACAAAATCCACTTCAGCCAGTTGTTAACTGAGTTTGGGCCTCTTGGCCAAATGGCTGCCCTATGATTGACAATTGAGATTGCTTGGCTGCATCGGCTTGGTAACATTTACTCAACTATGACTGCCATGAAGCCTCCAACTTTCTTTCAAATTTGGTAGCTTTTAGTGCAGTTGAACTTGTACAGATCATTGTACAAATGGATGATTCTATTATGATTTTTTATTTATTTATGTTGATTATGTTTTCATGTACCCATCTATGCTAGATTTCTTACAAACTAGTCTAAATGTGGTTTTCTGATGAACCAAATTGCTATCACTTTTGAAGTATAGGTCGGTTGGGATGAATCTACAGCTGGTGAGAGACAGCCTAGAGTTTCTCTGTGGGAGATTGAGCCCTTGACAACATTTCCCATGTATCCGTCGGTGTTTCCTCTCAGACTTAAACGGCCTTGGCAACCTGGGTTACCATTTCCTCAGGGTACTTGTCTTGAACCGTTTTTCTATTTTAATTCTATTTCTGCCAGAACCTTCCTCCTGCGTACCACACTCGGACATTCAATTATCTACTAAGTAGAACCAAATTTCTATAACCGTATCTACATGTATAATTAACTATAGCATCTTAGCATGAACTTAACGAAAGTCAATACACAGCTTAAATGAACTATTTTATAGCACATCTTCCGCCTCCCCACCAAGCTTGCAAGGCTGTGGATCACTCCTTTATCTCCCCATTCTTCTTCTTTCACTGCTTTTCTTGTAAGTTTTGCTAAAACATGGCAATTTAATTTGTATAGAAGAAAATTTCCTTAACCATATTTATTTGTGAATTTGATCACTGAAATATATTGTTTACTTGTTATATAGATTTCTAAAAAGTTAGATCTTACATGTTGGCATGAAGTTGTCAACAATCAATTAACCACAGGAATATATTATGTAAATATGCATGTTCCTTTGCATCACCAAGCTTGTATTTGCTATAGCCTGCTCTTCTTGTCTCCATATTATTTGTCCAAATTGGTGTTAGCTTAAATAACCACTAACCAGAAAATAGATAGATCAGTTGGAGGCCACGGAAAACCACTTGAACTTGTTTTTGACTTCCTGCAGGGAATTTAATTATTTCTCCTTTGTTGATTACTGAATTTCAACCTAATTTTGAATTGAGTTAGTTTTCATCTGGTGATTTCTCTCTGCATATTTAGAATTATTTTATTTCTCCTTTTGTGCATTGTCTTTCGGCCTAATGTGACATAGGTGTGCAAATTGCATCTCACTTTCTTCTTGTTTGAAAGCTTAAGTATGACTCTTCACAGTTGTAATAATTAGTTACTTTTTTCAGTTTGAACATTCACTGAATTATGCTTTTCTCCCATTTTGAATTCGATGCATTTATCCATGGTTTTGCTTTTCCATTAGTTTTTGACAACAGAGGAGACGAGAGTGCTGCTCTAATGTGGTTCGGGGAAGTTGCAAGAGAACAAGGTCTTCCTTTGATGAACTTTCAGTCTGGCATGGGTCCATGGATTCAAAGGGTTGAACCGACAATGGTTGGAAATGAGCTTGACCTGTACCAATCTGTGTCTGCTGCAGCTCTTCAGGATAGAAGTGGGGATCTTAAAAAACAACAGTTACTGCAGTACCAGCAACCTTTCCAATTTCACTTCCAGCCTTGCAAGTCTACTTCATTATTGGAGCAACAATTTATCCAACAAACGCTGCCACAGAAAATCTTTAGCCCTCAGTTGCATGTTTCAGAAAACCAGAATGATATGCTCCTGCAGTTACACAATGAGCAGCAGAAGCAACAGCCACAGGCATTTGAGCAGGTTTTCCAAAATCCCACGGAAGATATGCCACATCAACAAACACCTTTGGTTTCTCAGCTGCAACAAACTTTAGGTTTTCCAGACCTAAGCACAGATTACTTAACTGTTACAACACCTAGCTGTTTACAGAGTTTGATAAGCTCTAGTTGCTCTGAAGGCAGTGCTAATGTTATTAACCCCTCTAGACTTAGGGCACCCATGACTCAACATAACCAGCAAATATGGGAACCTAAGATTGGAATATATGAAGCCACGCTGGTGAACTCAGCTTTTTCATCATACCCTGATAAGGGTAGGTCATTGGAAACTGAAAAATGTAGTGCTGGTTCCCACAATGATACGGCATTTGGTGTATCCATTGATTCCCACAATCTTCACCCCAATGCAGCTCTTAATTTGACCACGAGTTCTTTTGTTTCTGATTTACCTGCTGAGCCATATTTGGCTTCATGTTTTCAGAATTCCTTGTATGGGATACCTGATAAAACATCCAGCTTGCTTCAAAATTCAGGAGAGGTTGATCCTCCAAGCAAAACGTTTGTTAAGGTAAAATAATTGGTCTTTTCAAGGACAATGCTTGATATTAAGAATATCAGAAGAGGTCCTTCCATTTTGATAAAAAATAATCAGCAACCTTATTCCATTGATGATTGATGTTAGCATTACCTTAATTTTTCAGGTTTACAAGGCAGGTTCTGTTGGAAGATCACTGGACATCTCTCGGTTCAGCAGCTACAACGAGCTGCGCGAAGAGTTGGCACAGATGTTTGGTGTAGAGGGTAAAATAGAAGACCCTCTTAGATCAGGCTGGCAGCTTGTATTTGTCGACAGGGAGAATGATGTGCTTCTTCTTGGAGACGGACCTTGGGAGTAAGAATATTAATTAAAAAGCAATGTTTTTAGTCCCAGTATTACATACAATGATGGAATTTTGATATTCTAGTTTGCAATAGTTGTATTTCAACATGCACCACTTGAAACTCTGTATCAATGTACTAGATAATTTGGAACCCTTATTAAAGTAGATGTGAGACTTAAAGTTTATTTTCTTCCCTGACTCTATCAGAATGGTGGAAGAAAATCCTCTTATAGTGAAAAAAACAGTCAGTTGTTTATATTTATACTATTAAACTGAGTAAAGTTCTCATTTGGCAATGTATTTTAATGTTGTGTTGTTTTCTTAGGTGCTGTGTTGTATTGTGTTGTTAAGTGAATGATTTTTGGTTAAAATTGTAGTTGAGTTTGTTTTCTATGCCATTTTGACATATTGTTTGGTTAAAATAGTTGTGCATTAATACAGATTAATTAAATGACAAATATAGACATGATTAGTTATTAATAAGTTATATCAATTGTATTTATCTTGAAAATATCTATTGAAATTAATAATCGAACAAGTATTTATCCATGAATAAAATTAAAGTTAGAATACTAATTAAAATTATAGAATGATTTATGCAATAATAATATGAAAATAAATTTTATAACATTCATCCATCAAAATCATCTAACACGATAATTAAAAGAAATTATAAAGGATTTTTGTGGTAATATATTTAACAAATGAACTCGTGCTATGCGAGGTATTGTTTGCATTGACTTAGCCTATTATATATTATTATGTTGAATCTTACAATTTTAATCTTTTTAGTATAACAGCTTAAAAGGTCATGCAACCTAGGGGTGCTCCATTACGAGTACACTTAATTATGAAGTTCCCAAGAGAGTTAAGCCTATTACACAAAAAACCATTTTATATGTTTAGCCCAACCCTTTCTTATATAGCCCACACTATCCATTCCTCTTCTTATGCTGTAGGATTTTTTTTTCATTTTGACCCCCTTTTTCTCCTCGAAGCTTGCCATCAGAGTATGTGTGCTCCGAAAATTTAAGCTTTTGAAGCCCCGGCCCATCTGCGTATATTCAAGGAGAGTTTTAACGGATTAGTTTCGGTGAAAATGTTTGGAAGGTATTAGATAGAGATAAAATACTAATAGAGATTTCAACCTCTTAGCGAGGACTTCAAGATTTGAGTTTTGGTTTTCTACAGACCCAATCCTCTATAGTTAATTACCCCTAATGATAATGAGAGAGCAATTTTAATTTAGGCTAGTCATTAGATATATACTTAGTACCCGACATAATAACAACAAATTTAAAATTATCACTGCACACTTAAAGCGGATGGCAAGGAAAATGATGATGAATCCGATCAAGATCCCATAATTTCATCTTCCCAAGTCATCATGGTTTATAGTCTACTTAGTCAGAGCCCAGAGGAGGTAGTCGACCCAATCAAATCTAAGGATCCTTGTCGACAATCACAGGTTGCTTCGTGCAAGGGTACCTTGTACATTTGGGGTGATTGATTGCCTCAAAAATGAATTCAATACGACCTTAGTTTACAGAGGGCTTTGTGTTCTATTGATTATATTCTATAAATCATTATTTAATGATAGCTAATCATTAAGGAGTATACGGGCTTATAACCGTGATTCTAATATAGTGGAGTTATTTGACCAAGCCATCAGGTCAGAACGATGTGGTCATAATTGATTGTCACGTGGACTCGTTATGGCCAAGCTAGTGGTTCTTTGTGGAGTCGTCTGGTCAAGCCACCATTAGAAGACCATTCATAACTGTCTACTGTGTGGAGCCATCTGGCCAAGCTATGAGTGTTGTTTGAGAATGCCTGTATTTAATCAATATTGGGAGGCATTTATTTGGTATATTTTCCTCTAGCTGAGATAAACTTTCAACATGGCTATCATCGGGGGTGAAGTACTTAGTATCTTTGGTTATTTAAATTCTGTCGAATTTGTTTGCCCCCCAACAGAGGATCGTATTTGGTGATTAATACTGTGAGTTACTATTTAAACATTGAGAACCAAGAGCATATATTTTTATGATGAGTTTCATTTAGAGAGCCTTTGAAGGTCCAATTTGAATTTTGAAATAAAATTATTGATAGATGCATTTATTTGATAGATTCCACTCTAGTTGAGATAAAATTTCAACTATCATTGAGGGTGAAGTACTTGATCTTTGGTTATTTAATTTATGTCTACTATGTCTGTCCACTAATAGAGGATTGAATTTATTGACTGATATTATGAGTTATTATACTAACGTTGAGAACCGAGAGCTTATATTTTTATGATGAGTTTCATTTAGAGAGCCTTTGAAAACCTAATGTGAATTTTAAAATTAAATGTATTTATTGATTTATGATTTGGCGTTCGTTTGTTGGTCCAAGTTGTGTTAACTTCACTCCTTTCAAGGAGGAGGATCGAACTTGAAATACAATCCTCATAGTATTCTCAGACCTTAGGATTAGAAGTTATATGCGGCGATTAGAGCATGCAATTGATTATTTTTGAAGTAGAATTTTTAATTAACAAGCTTTTAATATTGCACATCATTCTTAGATATTGATGTTTTTAATTTTAGCTCGTTTGTCAAAGCATATGTGAGCATTTAAATTTCCTTCAAATATTATGTATACTTTTCAGTGCATTTTGCATAATGCATTTGCATAATAATCGTCATTTTTGTAGGATGTGCATGATGCATTTGCATTTGCATGATGATGACTCATTTGCACATTGCTTAGGATGCATGTATAATTCATTTGCATGTTGCATAATGCGTTTGCATGTTACATGTATGTTTGCATAATGCGTTTGCATGCTAGCTTAATGCATTTGCATGATTGGTATAATGCATTTGCTTGTTGTGTATATATATGCATAATACATTTGTTTATTGTATAACAAGTATGCTTAATACATTTGCATATTGCGTAGTATACGCATAGAGTATTCACAGGGTGATGTAGTGCATGTATATTATGTATTTGAGTGTTGAACAAGCCTACATCTATGTCATCTAGCCTACATCTATGGTTTTCTCTAACATATTGGGTATATGTTTCAACACTTTGTGGGGTTTAGTAAAAACCTCTTGGAAGGAGACAAAATATAATAAGCAACATTGGATAGTATCAAGCATTAGTTATGAGAACATTCTTAGGTTACTTGAACAAGCATCGATCCCGATTTCTACTGCTTGTATGTCTAATTGTGCAAGTTATTTGAAACATGAGATGACAGTTGGTATAATGATATTTTAAATTTTACTTAATTGGAACACGGGAGGTTGCTACTTCAAAATTGATTAAATCAATCCAAGCTTTAAGAAGGGGTCTACATCGAAGTCTTACATGTATCTATAACTTTAAGAGTCTGCCCTAGGGCAGAGATTGACCATTAATATTGATGATAAAAATTTATTGGTCACATTTGAATAACTATCCAAAATTAGGTGAGATTATTGACTTTATTGAAATTATTTTCTAATCAAGCATAACTTATGGCGAGATCATGCATCTCAATGCAATTTAGGACATGTTGACGCCTTGCTTGTAGTTATAGCCTAAATAGTCTAACCTCGAGATAATGATTGACCATTAGATACTGATGATGAAACTAGTTTTTGTGAACGTGTACATGAGAGATGCCGTAGATGGACATTGAAACAGAGAAGAAGGAAAATAAAACGGTGTATATTATGTTCACGAGTATTACATACATGTATATATATAAGGACAGAATGTAGTAATGTAAGCCTGCGGTGCAATATATTAAACTAGTATTTATTTGACTGGGTCGTCTGGGTTAACACCCCCTTACAAACGGATGATGGAGAAGCAGAAGTTAGTTTGTGCGTGAGGTGATGAAATCTAGTAATTGGTAGGGCCTTTGTGAAGGTATCAGCGATCTGTTCTTTGGTGGAGATGTGGTGGACTTTGAATTGTTTTATTCTTGATGCATTCCCTGATGAAGTGACAATCGACTTCAATATGCTTGGTGCGAGCATGGAAGACCAAATTTTTTGCCAGAGCAATCGTGGACGTGTTGTTGCAAAATAACTGCATAGGCTGTGTTTGTGGACAGTCGAGTTCATGCAAAAGTTGACGAGTCCAGATGAGATCGACTGCAGTGGCTGCAAGAGCACGGTATTCTGCTTCAGTGGATGATCGTGCGATTGTGTTCTGCTTCTTGACGCTCCACGAGATGGGAGAGGAACCGAGGAAGGTACAGTAGCCTGTCGTTGATTTGCGACCGCGATGATCACCTGCCCTGTCTGAATCTACATATGAAGAAAGAAGTAGTGAGTTTCGGTTTAGTGGTAGTCCGTGACTTAGGGAGCCTTTGATATAACCAAGAATGCGTTTGAGTGCATCAAAGTTAGAGTCGTTTGGTTCATGCATGTATTGGCATGCTTTATTTACTACGTAAGTAATGTCGGGTCATGTTAAAGTGAGATATTGAAGAGATCCGACGATTTGATGATATAAGAGGGGATCAAAAAATAAATTGGAGGTGTCAGGAGTTTTGTGGGACTTAGCTGTTATTGGTGTTGAAGTCAGTTTGCAGTTTTGCATTCCAACACGTTGTAGGATCGTTTGGGGGTACCGACTTTGCTGAAGGAGGAGACCTTCGGTTGTTTGCACTATTGTTATGCCCAGGAAGTGGGATAGTGTACCGAGATTTCTTGTGTTGAACCGTTGGTGGAGGAAACTAAGGAGATGGTTTATTGAAGCAACATTGTTGCCTGTCACGATTAAGTCGTCAACATATATGAGAAAATACATGTTTATATTAGCTTTATGATAGATTGTAAGAGAGGGATCGGAGTTGCTTGTTCGAAATCCTTGGTTATGCAGAAAGCCGATGAGTGTGGCAAACCATTTTCGCGACGATTGCTTGAGGTCGTAGAGAGCCTTATTTAGTTTGCAAACGTGATTAGGATATGTTTGGTCGCTGAATCCTGGTGGTTGATGCATATAGACCGTTTCTTGGAGTTTGCCATGTAGGAATGCGTTAGATATATCGAGTTGATGGATAGGCCAGTCTCTATGAAGTGCTAGCATAATTAAGATGCAGAATGTTGGGATCTTAGCGACCGGACTGAATGTTTCGGTGTAGTCTAGGCCGAACTCCTGCTTGTATTCGAGAGCCATGAGGCTAGCCTTGTACTTAGAGATGGAGCCGTCGGAGTTGTATTTGGTACGAAACGTCCATTTGCATCCGAGGACGTTTTGGTTTGGTGACGGGGTAACTAGTTCCCAAGTTCCTTGAAATTGAAGAGCTTGAAATTCTTGTGACATGGCTGATCGCCAGTGAGGATGTTTGGAGGCTTGGGTATAGGAGGTTGGGTCTGGCGTGTTGAGTTGGTGGGTGAGATTGAGAATGTGTTTGGGTTTAATAGTGTCGGTTTGTGAGCGAGTGATCATTGGATGTTTGGGAATGGTGGAAGATGTGATTCGAGCAGGTGACGGAACGAGAGGATTATTAGAGGAGTCTTGTGAGTGAGTGTGATGAGTGCGGGCTGGTGATGGGACTCCTGACAGAGGGTGAGATAGGTGATAAGTTAGTAGAAATGGAATTTTGTGTCTGAGATTAAGTTTGAGGCTGGATAAGTGATGAGGGAACTAAGAGGAGCGGAGGTAGGGACGTGTGAGAGGAGGATTGATTGATAGCAGGTTGCGGTTGATGGTAAGGAAAGAGTTGTTCGTTAAAGACGACGTGTCGAGAGGTATAGATTTTGTTGGATGAAGGGTCGAGGCAGAGATAGCCTTTCTTGGAATGGTTATAGCCGACGAACACACACTGTTTGGAGAAAGATTCGAGTTTGGAATGAGTGTAGGGTCGAAGCCACGGATAGCAGAGACATCCAAAGATCTTGAGGTGATCGTAGGTGGGAGATTTGTGGTATAAATACTCGTGTGGGGTTTTGTTTTGTAGTTTTCTCGTTGGTAGAAGATTTATAATGTGGTTTGCGGTGTGCAGAGCATGTACCCACAGAGTATGAGGGGCGCCATAATGAGTTAAAAGACATCGAATGGTCTCTAAGAGGTGTGATTCTTGCGTTCGGCCACGCCATTTTGCGATGGCGTGTGTGAGCACGTGTATTGGTAACACATGCCGGAAATTTTACAAAAGTGCTGAAAGTGTTTGTTAATGTATTCGCCGCCTCCGTTAGTTCTACGTATTTGTATATTGGTGCGGAATTGACATTTAATCATGTTATAATATTCCAAGAATGTAGAAAAAACATCAGATTTTTGAGAAAGAGCATACACCCAGCAATATTTTGTATAATCGTCTGTAAAGGAGACGAAGTAGCGAAAAGCCTTGTATAGACATTGTCGGGGACAGACCCCATACGTCAGAATGAACAATTTAAAAAGGTGAAGTAGAAGTAGAGGTAGATCTAGGAAATGGTAACCTATGACTTTTTGTGAGATTACAAGTATTAAAAAATTTGTAGTGATATTGGAACTGATAGTTGAGTGCAGACGAGCGAGGCATTGTAGTTTGCGGATACCCGTGTGACCGAGACGACCGTGCTAGAGATTTGGAATTGATTGAACTGAGAGTAGAGCTAACGTCGAGGGCGTTGTGGCGGAGGAAATAGGGTAGAGTACGTTATGACACAGGCCCTGAAGTAAAATCCGTTTGGTCTTCGAATCCTGAATTTGATAACCCCGTGATGAGAAAGAAATGATACAGGAATTATCATGTGATAGTTGATGAACAGATAGCAAATTAAGAACCAATCTGTTTGGCAAGAGGGTTCGGTTGGGTTGAACAGAGCTTGCGTAGATTGTGTTTCTTGATAGGTAGTATCATTGCGGTACCAACATTTGAGAGCGGTATGGCCTTGCTTGTTGCATATTTGGCAAATGGTGTTTCGATTGACTTATCTTTTATTGCAGTTAGATGTTTTGGATGTGCGCGTATTGCAATTTGATTGACGACCGCGATGAAAGGAGTTACGACCACATCCACAGCCGCGGGTAGCAGCTAGAGTGACCAGATTGTTTGAAAGATTAAGGGATTGAAGTTCTTTTTGTGTTTCTTGTGCAAGATTCACTTCTTCGCTGCAAAGAAGTGTGTATAGATCATCGAGAGTTATGGGTTCGAGGTTCGTTCAAAAAGTGATTTTAAAAGCCTTGTAGTTCACGAGTAAGCCGTTTAGTGTATACAGGATAATGCCCTCGGGGTCGATTGTGTTTCTGACGGTGGAAATTGCATCAACCTTGGATTTCACGGTGAGCAGATACTGAGACATGGATTGGTCGCCTTTTGAAAGATGATGGATCTCATTCTTTAATTGAATGAGGCGGGATCGGGTTGATGCTTGTAGGCGATGGGCAAGCGTAGCCCAGATTTCAGCGCAGTGAGATAGGGACAGCACGTAGGGTAAGATGGATGGGGTAATGATGGAGAACAGGGCAGCGCAAGATTTTGATCAAGAAAATTCCAGTCGTCGGGAGAAAGAATCGGAGGTATGACCTGATGGTGGAACTGGGTATGAGCCATCAAGAAAGCCTTTAAAACCGTTTTCCGTGAAAATCTTATCGACTTGCGATCTCCATTGCGGGTAGTTGTCGGCGGTGAGCAGGTTTGAGACAAGAGTTTTGAGATTATTGAGAACAAACTTAAGTTGAGGTGGGATATTGATTGAAAGATGAGAGTCGGCTGACTTTGTGGCTGGCGAGGAAGTGGTGGATCCGTCCATGAAAGAACGGAGAAGTAAGAATGCAAGAGGGAGAAGTTGGGAGGGCGAACAGGGAAGAGTAAGCGGGAAAGATTAGAAATGAAACCAAAGAGAGGAGAAAGAACGCTTATCTGTGCTCTGATACCATGTGAACATGTACATGAGAGATGCCGCAGACGGATATTGAAACAAAGAAGAAGGAAAATAAAAATGTATATTATGTTCACGGGTATTACATACATGTATATATAAGGACAAAACGTAGTAATGTAAGCTGGCGGTGTAATATATTAAACTAGTATTTATTTGACTTGGTCATCTGGTTAACAGTTTTGACTATAATAACTAGGAGGAAATTATTGAGTTTGTTAAATTATAATCTGATCAAGAATAATTGTTTGGTGCAAAGCATGAATCTCAGTGCAATTTAGCACTGAACCGTAGGTTTGACTGTAGAAAAGTGTAGAATAGCATGTTAACCCCGAAAAATAGATATTATGAGTGGTATAGTGTCAGTGGACGCTTGATCCAATCAAATAGGAGCCGAAATGACTTTGAACAAGCTTAATCCAGCTAAACCGTGCTAGTTCAATTAGACTAGAGAAGCTAACCTTTCTCCAAATATATTTTGCTTCAACAACAATTGCACAAATAGGGAGGGTTGATTAGTGGCAATAATGTTGTTGCTATCCACCCTAGCCGAGGGGTTGTTGGATCGGCTCTCAAGGTTCATGTGACTGTGACTTGTGTGGTGATAATCTTTTATCACATATGCATGCACTCATTATTTTGTCTTCTGTGCTAGAAGTTCTTGATTTCATACCCCATGTGCCTATGATACTGTTATCATTCAGCATGTTGTTTGTCTCAACATGTTTCTTTTGTTGAGGAATCAATCCATATAAAAATGTATGGGCATGTTACATGTTTTTGTAAAATTTATTTAGGAGCTGAAAAAGCATCTCGCTATTGTTCTCACTGATCCAATTGTTGAAACTCTAATCCATCATCTACATCGATTCACTCATGTTGTTGTGGCCTATACTCTAGTATATTTGGATCACTAATCCGAGACATTGTTTGCGGTGATCAATAATTGTCACAGTTAGACCAATTATGCAAGCTAGCTCGGGAACGGGCATTTCAACTAAGATTGACCAAGAGGCATCCATCATCTAATAAGTATTTTATTAAAAGAGGATTGAATCTATATGCATTATTGTGGATAATTATAAAGAATATTCTGAAAGTTACTAAAATAGTTATAAATGGTCTTGTTGTTCATTTAGTGGGGGGATAGATGGAGAGAAATTTTGAAGAACCTTGGAATTTGAAGGAATTTATGCTCTATTCTTTGAAAAATTTTTCAAATATCTACTTGATCAATAAGCATGCGTCAAGCCATTCAGTCTTGCCAAACAATGTATTTCATTCAGTCTTACTAAGGAGTGTTGTTCACTATTTTGCTTATGTTCAACTCCACATCAACAAACTTAAATTGCATCATCTTAAACTAGCATGGTAGTTTGAGCTTTATTTTTTCTAGATGATATCTTGTAGCTTCAACTGTAGTCAGAGGACTAAACTTTTAATTAACCTACTAATAGTAAAAATTGTTTTGAGTGGGCTTGACTAAACTTTTAATTAACCTACTAATAGTAAAAATTGTTTTGAGTGGGCTTGTTTTTTTTTTTTCCCTTGCAGGTTTTATTTGTAAAACTCTGCCTTTTTCATGTGTGTTCAGAATTTGTAAGCAGTGGTGGAGAATTCATTCAATCTAATGAGTTGATAGAAACATATTTGACACAATAAAGAGCCAACAAGTAGGGGTTACTAGGTAAAGAGAGAAAAGAGAAAATATGGAGTTGGAGAGAGAGAAACTAGTAAGGTTAAAGGAGGTGGCCCAAGATAGGGAGAACCTATATCTATTTTTATAATTAAATATAATATCAATTATTACTAATATTATACCCTTGATAGACTAGGGCTTAAAATATTGAGTCCTACATAAAATGCAAATTCAAAATGACCATGACTTAAGGATTGGTGGTGGTCCAAGATAGAGAAAATGCATGCATGTCAATTTTTAGTAGGGTTGTGAGTCGGCGGGCTCGACCTTTGTGAGCCAAGGTTATCGAGCCGTGTGCTCGAGCTCGAGCTAAAACTTGAGCTCATCTATTAAATGAGCTCGAGCCTGATGAGGCTCAATGGAGAAAAGGGATTCATGTAGCCGACTCCACATAGTGGGATAAAGGCTTGATGTTGAGCTTGATGAGGCTCAATTCGTGAGCTGGCTCATAATAATATAGCTAATAGGATTTATTTTTCCTTGAGCTAATCAGCTAGTGATTTTTTTCCTCTTGGCAAAAGTAACTAGTATTGATGAAAGTAGCCATGATTTGAAAGAACTCATGTTTCAAATTAAAAAAAGCTGTCTTACATTAATGAAGTTTTAAAAAATAAAAAAATGCTGTAGTTGTAGGGTTTCCTAGAAAATAAATAATAAATGATCTTCCTCTTCTCACCTTCTCATGCAACAGCCAAATCGCAAGCTAAAGCCATGAAGTGGCGTTGTGCCTTCTTCTTTGGCTGCATGTGTTTTTTCTCTGACAGCATCATGTGAGGCCTTCTTTGTTTCCTTTTGTCATGAACTCACGAGCCTGTTTTCATTGCTACGAGTTGAGCTCAAGCTCTCCCTTCGAGATCAACTTGAGTTCGCTTGCGATTTGGCCAGCAAGTCCACCTTGATTTAGGCATTGCTTAGGCTCGACTCAACTCGTTTATGTCCCTATTTTTCATAATTCACTGTAATATCACATATTACAAGCAGTAAAGTAAGTCTTTTATAGACACAATGCATAAAATATAGAGTTATAAATCAAAGACAAGTACAAATTGTCCATATCCTAATATATGAAATAAGTAATGACATAACACAAATTAAACTAGAAATAAACTTTAAAGTGTGATGCTCTTGCTAAGGATCAGGTTAAGGAAGCATGAGCAGAAATATGATCTTGCTTTTGCATCATTCGGTAACCTTTTTTTGGACAGTTTAAGACCAAAGCATCGTGCAACTAATCCTAACTTTCATGCAAGAGAAAGCATATTCAAATTAAGTTTGTTTTTGTTCTTAGGTTCCACAGGATGAAATCTTGACATTGGAGAAGATGCATGTATAGAGAGTTGTTGAAAAATTGAGGTTGCTTGCAACCATAATTTTGCCATCATGTCCAACTGATTTTCCAAATTTATAAGTGGCTTAATATTGGATGAGTTTGTTGCTCTTAAATGATCCATTACTATGTGGGCCACTTGAACTCTTTTGGAAGCTCTTTGCTTTCATGGTTGCTCAAAACTTTTTCTATAAACGGGATCCTTTTTATTTGCATTAGCGGAGCTTATGTTGTTCGAGACATAGGAGGTTTAACCTCAAAATCAAATAAATATATCTTCATCTTTATGATTTTCTTTTCTACTAATTGCATAACACATATTGATAAAAATGTTTTTTAGATGTTTAGTATCACTTTTCCTAGTTGATTTGATTTTTTTTACCATATTTAGGTTATTGTTTGGCTTTTACTTCTTTTTTTTAGGTTTTGCTTAATAAATTATGTAATGTTGAGGTTATGGGACTTTATCTCATTTATGTTTGATTTGGTTAATGCAGGGCATTTGTGAACAGCGTATGGTATATTAAAATACTTTCACCTGAAGATGTTCAAAGAATGGGATAGCTGATAATCGTTTTTTCCCACTCCTCTCAATAATGGACTGCAAATGGTATGCCTTCAAAGCAAAATGCATTTGAGTTACCCAATTGTTATTATTTTTTTCAAAATCTACATTTTTAATATTATTTTGTAGGATTATTACTACAAAGTATTTATTTCCAGGTATCTTGATATATATATACTTAAAAGTTATATTTTTATTTTCCCTTTTGTTGTTTGTAACCATTATTTATAATGTAAATTTCAGTTATTGGTAATGTCATATAGAGAATTTTTTGATTAATTATTATTCCACCTGTGCATACATGAGAATTTTTAATTATGGCTAATTGTAAGGTGCTAAATGCTTAGTTTATAGTAGTGATTATTTGGGTTTTGAAAAGAGAAAGTTTATTATTATTTCTTAGAGTAGATAATGGGGTGAATGATGAAGAACTCGATTAAGATTGTACGGTTAGATCATCTTAAGTTTTTATGGATCTTGATTACATAGTTGGCAGAGGTAGTAGACTCAATTTAATTGAAGGATTCTTGCTGACATCCTTAAGTTTCATCATTCAAAGGGATTTTATAGACATGAAGTGGGTGTTTGTTTAAGGGGATAATTTTAAACTTACTTTAGCTAATAGAACTTTTTATACTCGATCAAGCGTATCTTATGATCCAAAAATCAAGAGAAAGATTCATGTGGAATTTTTAGGCTTTGACATTGATCTTGATCATAGTTGAATGGTGTTATTTTGATTGCAACCCATCTTGCCAAAGGGCTATGATGATAGCCATAATTTGGTAGTGCATTTTACAATAAAATCTCCTCTCTGAGGACACATGCTAGATTTTAATCGCATGAAATATTTTGAGTGTGATCATAGTTGTATGTTTGATAACTCTTTTGCTCTTTGTGAGTTTAGATTATTTTAAATTTGACACCTTCAATAAACTACTATAGATGGTGGATAGATGTTTGCTTTAAACTGGGCAATCAACTATTACTTTCTTGTTTTTAGATTTTGTAATAACTCTTTTTATTTGAATATTTTTTTAGGAGTTTGGGTCTAAAAAAGTTTGGGAAATTTACATACATACCACTTTATAACATCCTATTTATATATCTAACACCTAAAACTTTAATATTACATGCATACCACCCTATATTATTTTAATATTAAATATACCACTTATATTTCTTTCCTACCACTCGTATATTTCATTTCTACCACTCATATTTGGTATGAAAATGAACTATGGGTGGTATGTATGTAATATTAAAATTTTAGGTGTTAAATATGTAAAAAGAATAGTATTAAGTGGTATGTATGTAAATCTCCCAAAAAGTTTCTATAGAATTTTGGTTGATGATAAGGTTTCCTCCTATTTAAGTTTTCTATCAATGCGGTCGAAATTGGGGAAAGACTATTTACATCATTGGTATTTTCAATTCGAAAACTTGATTATTACACCTATCATAGGAGTATTTGATATGATTGAAGCTTTATTGCATTGAACATTCTCGACAATTCTTGCATGGTTGTAGAGAATCTTGTTTTTAGTTTACATATGGTTTGGTTCATTTAAATATCATTTTCATTTCAACAATTATCAACTTTACTGTCGTACACAAAAAAATGGATATATGATTATACTTCTTGCTGCACTTTATAAATACGACATCAAGAGTTTGTAGAAAAATAATTTTTTTTTTTTTTGTTAAAGGCTTGGAAGGTTTAGGTAAATATAAATAATTTTTTTTTTGAGATTCACGATTAAGTATAAGTTTTTGAATCCATAATGATATGCTAGTTTACTTGATTTAACTAAGAGCATGAATTTAAAACCATTCCTTTGATCGTGATTGCTTCAAATATATTTCCTTGTTGCATGGAGAATTGGACCTAAAGTTTGGGACTTGTGACCTTACCGTATAGGCAGGGTGCCTTGCTTGAGAGCCTACATACATATTGGTGAATTTAATTCTTTTAAAGAGCAAGTTTGTGAAGTTTCAACGTAGTTAAACGCTTCTCGGAGAAAGTTCTTAATTGAGTCTGTCTAGATTTCAATTCGCTCAATTTTGATTTTATGTTTAACATTTATAAATTTTATCAAAAACATGTGGATATGTTTATTTTTGATGGTGCTTTGACAAGTTTTGAGAACAAGCACGTTTTTTTAGAATAGTTGTATGCTTTATAGAATGCGGTATATTTGAGTTCATTTTATTTTTTAGTCTTATGCTACATTATTTGAATTTAAATTCAAGCATTTATTATGTTTGTTGGAGCGTATATGGATATTTTATTTTAACATGTCTTTTAGATGACGTGCAAATCTTTCTCTACATATTCTTTCGTTTGAATGATCCAAATTCAATTGTTCACATAAATGCTTTGCTGAGTTTAAATTTTATTGTGCGTTTAGAATGCATTTTGTTTACTTGCATTTAATTTGCATTTTTATTAAGTAGACTTCATGGAAAGTAGTTCTTTCATCTTTAAATAGAAGCTGTCAATTGGTCATCATTAGGTGTAGTTCATGATTTTAACAGTTCAGAGTACTAGTGTGTTTTTAACTTCAAGAAAATAGTTGCATTTGATCTTTTATAGAACTTGTGTGCCACAAGGTAGTGTGTTATTAACTTTCAAATATATTTGCTAACCAACCACAATTAAGGTTTGAGAACCCCCAAATTTCTCTCTAAATATTATTCTCCTACATCGCCACTACCTTCCCAAACTTAAATCATTTCAACTCAAAAATATCAATCCCGTCCCTAAAATAAAACTCTAAATCCTACCATACACTAGTTGTGACCTGTCCAAACAAACTCCCCATGAAAATATTGAAATAGCAAAGTTGCAAGATTTTGTTTATTTTTAAAATCTCTTCTATATAAAGTTTTGGATTATAATTGGCATTCTCCCCAACATCGAAAAGATGTAATTACAATTTAAAGACTTGATCATGAGAAAAAAAAATCTTTATTATGTTGTTGAAACTCTGAGGCATTCATGCGGAGGAAAATGAATGGCCGTTAGAAACGAACCTTCTTCTAAAAGGTTTGGAGTATATTGGATGGTTGGAATCAATGGATAGCTAAAGGTTTAGGAAACATTAAAGATTATCGACTGGCACTATAGGTGGTGGTGTTAGGAGAATCCATGAGCTTTAGGAGCAAAATTTTGAATAACTAGAACTTGAAAACACCAGTGTAGTAAATTTGGAAGCACGTTGGCATTGTTTAAAATTGCGCAGTATGAGGCTTGCGTTGAAGATCACCTCAGCATAATTCCAGTGAAAAATGCCTCGAGGGCTTATGCCTCGAGCTTTTTTTATGAGGTTTGTATCTTTTATTTTAGTTGAGGCGCACCTCATCTCACTGACGTGAGGCTTACACCTTAATCTAATTATATATATATATATATTTTTTTAACTTATTTAAATCCTAAAATAAAACTCCAAACAAATCATGCCTTCATGCACTCCCAAGCCATAATAGCTTCCTCTCGACTACCTTGACCTCCTACCCGCCACTTATACCACAGCCACCACCATCATAGCCGCCATCGAAGATCACTTCGAAGCTATACACCACCACTGTATCCTCTTTAAAAAAATTAGAGTATTACTCTCTTATTTATGTTGATAATAAATATTTATGAAAAAAAAAATATTGAAATAATTGAAGAAGCAAACTAGGAGGCATTGGACTCATAGGATGAGGTAGGGGAGATATCAATTTGTTATAACGATGACTCAAATGAAACCTCCCTCAGAAATGAAAGTGTAAGTTATGATTTCTTGCAACTGTTTCAGCTTTCTATAAGAATTAAATGTGGATGAGTGAGAAATTGGGAAAAATGAAATTTGGAGTTGAACTTGATGTTATATGATGCTTTTGGCATTTTTTATATTTTATGTGATTTTACTCTTGTAATATTTAGATTTCAATTTTATTTTATGCAATTTATGATTTGTCACTTTACATTTTTGTGCAATTTTTTGTTTCATATATATGCTAATTTATTGCTTCATAATTCAATAGGAAGATAATATGTCATTTTTAGACATATTATTTGAGTATTATATTAAAAATCACTTTTTATTTTTATTTTCACTTTATGCAATATTTAGATTTTCAGGCTTACGCCTCATTTCACGAATGAAAAACATTTAAATATTCAATTGTGCAATTTTAAACCTTGTACGGTGGTGGAGAATTTAAACATACCAAGGCATACAATTTTGAAATAAATAAGGATGAAAATTTAGGAACACAAGCATACAATTTTGAAAAAATAAGGATGAAAATTTAGGAACACAAGCGTAGTTCACTAGATACTTAAAGTAGTAAGAGCTTTAAAAATCTTGGCAATATCTAGAATTTAGAATGCTATAAATGATGAGGATTTAGGTGTATTTGTAGATTTGAAGAGTAGATTGTTGTTTTAATTTATTATCATATCAAAATATTCTTTATTCTTATCAATAAAGAGCATACTCGATAATGACCTTTCTTGATAGGGAAGTACGTTATCCTACTTGTAGGTTGTCATGATTAACCTAGTGAGGTTGGAGAGCTAATGTGATAGGAAGTGGATGCAAAACTTGTGAAATTCTTTTGTTGAATTTATAATTTCAGTAAAACAGAAATTGGTAACAAATAATCGAAGAAGAATAACACTCACAAATACTTTTTGTTGGATTATATATGAAAGAAAAGACGAGATACAGTTGGATCTTCAATTGAAGAGGAATATATGGTTCTCGCAAATCTCTAGACTCCGCTAGAGCCCAAACCACCCTAATACAGTACAATTTCAGCAAATAAGACCTCCCCTAACCCTAGGAAAATCTCCTACTTAATGCAAACAATAAACAACAAATACCCAAACAGACTTCTCTCAATTTCCTCCTAAATCTGCCCTATTTCCTTAATTATTTTCCCTCCAAATTTGTCATCTTCAATTAGGTAACTTCATCTGCCTCCTTAAATTAGAAAATATTTCCTAATTAATCCCTTCTAAATCAGCCTCCAAATATGCTATCTTCAATTACAAAACATCACCTAATTAATTCCCTTTGATTAATAACATTTCTAAACAACTCTCTTATAGTGGTGCATCGACGACATAATCATGGAAGTTTCTAAACAATGAACATAATACACCTTTTCAAAACTGCATGCTAAGAACAAATTAGAGAAACTTGATGCTACGAAATAACTATAATTTTATTGTTCTTGATTTCATGAACAATTTAAACAAAATAATTTTGGTTAGGTTTAGGGATAAAATTTAGGGTTGATGGAAAGCTACTAAGATATTCTGCCGTTTTTTCTTAAAGTTTTTGCCTCGTTGAGTACAATCTAATGTCGTAGTTTGCTCATAAATTGGGGGCCTTATACAGGCCATTTGAACTCCCGTAGATTTAGATCACATTAAGCCAATTATGTGAAGTAGGATGGATTTTGGACTGTTCCGACTTCTACCATTGTGTTTCTTGAATCGAGAAGGGCGAATGGGCTAGTGTGGGGTCAGGAGGGGAAGTGACATCATCAAGCTACTTTTCTATGCATATGCTTGATTGGTCTTATGGTCGATTATGTGAAAGAAAGGCATGGTTCATTGAGTGATACTTCTAAAGAAAAAGTCTAGGACCGTGTGTTTTAGTTTCTTATTTCCTATGATAATTATTAATATGTAATATTATATTCTTGGTGTGTAAACGAGCTAAAGCTTGAGTGAGCTCATATTTAGTTTATGCTTGGCTTATTTTTTTTTATGCTTGTTCGAAATTGACTTGTGTTAGAAAATGCTTATGAATAACATTGTTCGTGTTTGATTCATTTTAATTTTATGCAGCTTTTAATTCATAATTAACTTTAATTAACTTAAAAAATTAAATTTCAAAATTTTTGTGCAAATAATATATATATATATATATATATATATATATATATATATATATATATATATATATATATATATATATATATATATATATATATATTTAAACTAAAAAGGTTGGAGTAGCTCAAATGGCAGATAAGATTAGTGAGAGTCACCATAGATGTTTTGGTCGCATAAAGCGTCGAGCATTCCGATGACCTGGTTAGGAGAGTAGATGTTTTAGATCTAGCATATGTTAGAAAAGATAGAGGTCGACCTTAAATGACTTGGTTAGAAAGTATTAGAAATGGTCTTTGCTTATAGATTTAAATGAGAATTTGATTCTTAATAGGACATAATAGAGAAAAAAGATTCATGTAGCCGTCCAAACAGTAGGATAAATACTTGATGTTGTTGTTGTACAATGTCAGTTTATCTTAGAAATTTATAAAACACAATCAACTCAATTGAAAGAGACAAATGCATTACAAAATTTATGTACTTTTGGCCAAAAGAAAAAAGTACATTCAACAGTGTTCTTCAGTCTATATGTTCCTCTTCATGCATTCCTAAATTACACCCAACTTGTTACATATTAATGAGATAACAGGTTTAAACGTTAGCTGTCAAACTAACTTATGCAGCATTAATTGTGGCAGTCGTTGGATTAAATCCAACAGCCACGCGTTGTTATGCTGTCTCAGATCAGAGAAATAAGATAAAAAAGAAACGCATTTTTTATATTATTAAATAATTATTTTGTGTCTATACGAGCTGAGCTCGATTAAATAGAGCCTTTGTTTGTGTTTGGCTCCTTTAAAATTTGAGCTCAAAATATTTAGAAGTTCAACACGAGTTGTTCATGAACAACAAACTTTCTTGAACAAGCCCTTACAATATTCTGTTGTCATGTCTGTGTCATGCCATGTACTTACCTAGTGTTGGTATTTGTGCTTCATAATTCTGATATATTCTATGAATTACATAGACTCTTTTACACCGCGACCATAATTTTTTTAGGCTAGTTGGTATTTCTTGCCATGCATTCAGAAGACATTTTTAAGGCAAGCCATTACATAAACATAAATGGTCATGTCCAATGCATGAAATTCCATGCCTCTAGACCATTGTGTTAATGTGCAGCCTAATTCAATACCACTACACCATTGGTGTTAATGTGCCTTATTCTCGCATAAAACAGGGTGTTTTTCATGATTTCTTGTCTACCTTCGGTCAATTACATAATCATCAAATCAATCATATATTTTCAAATCATGTTTTCACTCTCAGGAATCCCAATATCATGTGATGAGTCTAGGCTCCTTTCTTTGTCTTCTTTGACTTTGTTTGGTAACTTCAAATTTTTGTACTAAAAAGCTGCTTTAAGAAACAGTAAGGAAGTCGTCCCAAACGAAACCTAAATTACGTAATAATAGTATATCCATTTCAATTTTGTCTTAACAGCTTATGCAATTTATTAGCATTTATTTTTACTAATCTATTTTATTTTGCCTCTTTTTTCCAGATGTTGAGCATATGTTTTGTTAAGGGGATTCCAACTGAACCAACTTGGATGTTTAGGTAAGAGATGTGAATAAGGCTTGCACTTAGCTGTTAGCATCTGTTCTGATTGTTGTAACGCAGCATTAGGCTGTAGTAGCTCTTTCCCTGCTTATCTTGAAGACTTTATTAGTCAAATCCCCTATATTTTATTTATGTGGCTTGTGCTTTGGTCTATAGACCGATGACTTCTTTGCTCCTCGTGTTTGAACTATTTGTATCTGGACTTAGTAATTTTCATCTACTGCTCTTGTTTTCGGGACTCAAATCACAGTTTAGTCTTGAATTTCTTCTAAATTTGATGATTTCCTTTACTTTTATGTTGATTGAGCAATATTAAAAGTTCGGACATTATAGATGTAGATATTAAATTTTGTGATTCCTCTACGCAATAAACTGGACCTTATCTACTTTTAAGATTTGGCTTCAGTTGTGTGGGCAGTAAATTTGTGTTGCACAATACATGGGCGATATTGTGAATGACTTGTATGTTTTATGCATATTTTGTGTGCTTTTGTTCTGTTTTTTTTTTTTTAAAATTAAAATAATTTTAAGGAAAATTCTTTATGATTTGACATATGAAAAATATAATTTTTTTTTAAACTGACTAGATATGTTTAATATTGTAGTATTATTTTAGCAAAAGACTTAACTTGTTTTATTATTAATATGTTCATTTTATTTTAAGAAGTAAATTAATAATATCAGAACTTTTTTTTTTTTTGATAAATTGGCAATAGCATTAATAAGAAAAAAAAAAGAACAACCAACTAAGTGATAGTTTACCTATCACTTTCCTCCTTTAACAAAGAAAAGAAAGTAGGAGGAACCTTATTAACTTCTAACATGTCCCAAAAGAAGTTGCCTTCCAAGGCATTGGTTAGCACATGAATGATCTAACTTATTGCATCCTCTATTAACAAAATGGAATAGAATTACCTCAAACTCCTTTAGAAAATCCAATTCTTCTCCTTTAAAAGTATCCACCTCTCGGCTATGAAGACCAGTCGATTTTTGTAAGTAATGAAATTGTAGTTGTATCCTTCCACAATTAAGCCTTTAGCATTGAGCATCCAGTTTTGTATAACCCTCTTTAAAGAATGAACAACAAAAAGCTCTAGAAATCCAACATCCCAGTGCATTACCGAGAAACCAAATGCAAGAAGCATCCTTCCTCTATGGTCTCTAAAGATACCTCCAATGCCAACCTTATTAGAGAGAAGTGCAGCATCTATGTTCACCTTAATCCATTCGGGTGGAGGGGGATGCCAAGTTGAAGAAATCATCTTATTTTGTTGTTTAGCATCCTAGTGGTCTGAAAGAATCAAACAAGATGAACTAGATGCCTGGATAATGGCATTAGTCACAATGATACCAATTCCAAGTTCTTTGCCTTCATGAATCAACAAGTTCCTACTCTTCCAAGAATTGAATAGCAAAGCACAATAAAAATTGGCCATAACAGGGTTCTTCTCACCTTGTTTCCTCAAGAAACTCAAACATTCTTCTAGGTTGTTCAACTCAGGAATAAAAAAACCCTACCTTTCAACCTTCTTTATAATTTGCTTTAAAATCAAGCACTTCACCGCTACATGTTCTCCGTTTTCTATCATATTACAACCTCTAGGACAAAGGTTCATATCAGCCAACCTTCTATGCACTAAGAAATCCATTGTGGGGATTACATTCTTTAATAACTTCCACCAGAAAAAAGAAACTCTAGGATTAAGTTTAGTTTTCCTGATACAATTCCAGTCTTGGATCCACCATGGTTCAAATTCTTCATTCACAGCTCTATTAAATTTGACCATCCCTGAAATTGTTTTCCTAGAATGCATTTTCAACAACTCCAAATTGTCTCCTTGACTATCCGATCCTATTCTTATATTACAAATAACTTTCACCATTTCTTCTCCAAAAAATTCCTGAAGTTTCTTTGGCACCCAAGCACCTCCCGATATGAAGCATGAAAGATTTGTTAAAAGATCAATTTCGATTGACATGAACGTAGGCCAGCTATCCAATCTTCTATCAAGGATCCATATATCCTCCATAATGTTAACAGAAACACCATCTTTAATGCTCCATCTTACAATTTGTTTTAAAGCTTTGGCACCACTTATTAACAATTTCCAAGCTGAAGAAGAGTTCGTTTTGACCCCTTCCTCCCATACATTCCTCCCATATTTAGCAGACATTGATTTACTAAAAATTGAATTTGGTTTCTTAAGGAAATTCCAAGCCAATTTGGCTCTAAGGGGTTCTATTGAAGCAACAACATATTGAATACCGAGACCACCTTGTTCTTTCGGTTTACATAACTCCCTCCATGATACAAAATTTAATCCACTATCTCCACTGCTTTTATTCCAGATGAAATCCCTGCTCATTCTATCAATTTTCTTTAACACAGATAACGGTACCAGGGACATAACAGTGTAGAAAACCAGGATGGATTGTAATGCAGAATTGATAAGGGTAATCCTGCCAGCTGCAGAGATGAACTTCTTTCCCCAAATGTCTAATTTAAAAGCTGCCTTTTCAAGAATGCCGGAGAAGTCTGATGCCATATGCCTTCTTAAGGTAATTTTTTTGCCCTAAATAGTTGAGTTCATTGGTCTCTCCCCCCTGAACCCCAATAGTTTCGAAAATTTCTTTCTCCTCCTTTCCATATTCTTACTATAAACAATAGAAGATTTTTTGATACATTTACTTGCTGACCTATCCAATTGCAATAGCTCTTTGTGATTCTGATAATTTTCTTAACATTCTCTACTTTAGCATTAGAAAAGATCAAGATATCATCTGCAAACAATAAATGTGAGATCCTTGGAACCAAAGGTGCAATTTTCAAGCCCAAAAGATCACCATTGGCTAAAAAAGCATTAGTGAATAACTGAGAGCAAAGTATGAATAAGTAAGGAGAGAGAGGGCATCCCTGCCTAAAGTCGCTTCTCCCTTGAATTCTTTCCAGTTCCACTCCGTTGATATGAACCATAAAAACTGGATCAGTAACACAATCCATAATGAGCTTAGAGAATTTCCCTGGAAAATCAAAATAATCCAAAACTTGTCTAAGGGTATCCCAAGCCATACTATCGTATGCTTGTTCCAGATCAAGTTTGATTGCCACCAATCCCCTTTTAGACTTGGAGAATCTAAACTTATGAAAAGTCTCTTGAGCAAGAAGCACATGCTCAGATAAGGCCCTCCCCTCAATGAAAGCTACTTGCTCTTCAGAAACAAGGCCATGAATAACTTTCTTCAATCTGTTTAAAAGAACTTTGGCCACAATTTTGTAGATAGACATACAAAGGTTTATTGGCCTAAAGTTTGAGGGAGAAAGAGGATTACTTACTTTGGGTAATAGTACCACTAGAGTCTCCTTCCATCTAGCAGACATTTTCCCTGAAGTGAAATAGAATTGAATGGCTTTCCACACATCCATCCCAATAATTTTCCAATAAGATTTAAGAAAGGAATATGTAATTCCATCCAAACCCGGAGAAATGTTATTGCCAAGTTCTTCAATTACTTTCTCCACTTCTTCCAAAGTAAAAACAGATTCCAGCATTTTGCAGTCTTCAGCTTTCAGGACATTCACATTCAACGGCCAATTATTTAAATCACAATCTCTATACTTCCATTTTTTTACAAAAAAAACTGATATAAACTCCTTATACAAGCTGGGTCTTCAGTTAACTCCCCATTCTCATTTCTCAATTGCTTAATAGAGTTGCCATTCCCTCTTCCATTAGCAAATGCATGAAAGAATGAAGAGTTTACATCCCCTTCCTTCATCCACTTGGCTTTTGCTCTTTGCTTCCACCATGTACTCAATCTAGCAAGAGTGCAATTGAATTCCTTGACTTTGGATCTAAGAAGTAAAGCTTTGCTGTTCGAAAACAACAATTCAAAAGCTTCCTTCTGCTGCAATTCTTCATTCTCCTTCCTCAAAGTCTCCTTTAAGTCTTTCAAGTTTTTGATGTTTAGCTTTACTCCAAAAAAATAAAGCTTTAAGAACTTTAGACATCTTTTTATTAACAGCTTCCATATCATCTCCTCTCACTAGTTTAGCCCAAGACTTCTTGACCACTGAAGTAGTCGCTGAATAAGACAGCCAAACATCCTCAAACTTCCGAAATCTGGATTTTTGAAATTGTTGATGAAACAACTTCAACACAATGGGACAATGGTCGGAAGCAATTCTTTCGAGATGCCTAATTGATGGAAGATTGATCAATTCCAAAGCTTTAGAATTCAGCAAATATCTGTCCAGTCTTTCTAGAATTCGTGCACTACCACTCTTGTTATTACACCAAGTAAATTTAGCACCAATAATACCCACATCATGTAGATCATTATTGTTCATAAAAGCCTTCATTTCCAAAGCCCCATGAGAGAAAGAAAATTTCTTACCACCTTTCTTCTCGTCTTGAGAAAGTATGCAATTGAAGTCGCCTCCAATCACAGTAGGGGTATCCTGTTCAACAATACCATCCATAGACCTTCATAGTTCTCTCTGCCTTGATATTCCCTGCTATCATAAATAGTAGCTATCTTCCACTTGCTTTTATTGAAGATTTCTAATTCTCCCAGCACACATTGGTCCAAAGACTTAATCAAAGAAAATGAAGCCACATTTGTATTCCAGATCACCATGATTCCACCAGAGTTCCCCCTAAAGGGCTGCTGGAAAAAATTCCAGTCTTCACCCATGATTTTAACAAAATCATCCTTGGTGAGAGAAGCAATCTTTATTTCAATGATACCCACAAAAAGCACATCCCATTTTTTAATATACTCCTTCAAATAAAGGGAGGCCTCTCTCTAGTTGGCCCCCCTACAATTCCAAAAACTAATGGAATTCAGTTGGAAATAAATGGGGGTAAGCCCCCACCCGTTCTTCTGTTCAAATTAATTCTGTTTTGCCTGGAAGATAAATTCAGCGGGCCCAAATGCCTCAGTTCCTTAGAGAGTTTAACTTTTTGTAAAGAACTTTTCTCAACACTTTGAGTACCAATTTCTTCAGCCAAAATAGCAGTTTCCTTCACAGTTTCTTTCTGGGAAGTTGCCACAATGCTGTTTTTATGACAATCCTCCATATTTTCCATCACTTCCCCTTCTTCCAATTCCTCTTCTAAGGACACAACTTGAATATCCACACCAATTTGTTCTTCACATACAGAGTTTAGTAACTCAAATTTGTTACCTGGCAACATAACAGCTTCTTTGGACGAATCAATCTCCAAATTTCCATCAGAATCTCTATGATCTACCAAGCTTTTGGCTTGTAAATTAAGAACCTTTTCAGCTTCAAAAAAAATTCAGCGCAGCTTCAGTAGAACCACGAATTTCAACCTGACTCTTTAAGCCTTCTAGCTTGCTTGTTAATATTCCATCTGCTTTATTTACATTATTCTTTATTTCAGCATTTACAATAGAATCATCCTTCAACTCGGTACTCTGCCAATCAGTTTCCACACGATTTTCCATATCCTCCAGTTGATGGTTAGCAGCCAAAGAATCTAATTTCTTCTCTTTATTGACATAAATCTTGGTTGAATCCGCTACAGCTTTCTCTCAAAGAGCTCCAACTATTTTCTTCCATTGTTTTCTGACAACTTCTGGATCACCTGTTAGCTTCCCTAATCTTCTATTGTTCCTCTTTTTAACCATGATCCATGGTCCATAAGAGGATTCAGCTTCCCTGCTAACAGTTTTACTGCTTCAATAATCGGAACTGGATTTCCATAGTCAACAATCTTCTCCAGAGTAACAATCTTCTTATTTTTGCACTTTGATTTCACATGCCCATTCAATCCACATTCATAACATAATGTAGAGATTTTCTCATATTCAAAATTCTGAAAGAACCTTCCTGAAATACTTTCCACCCAAACACCTAGGGGAAGTTGTTGATCCAACTTGGCCCTAACACAAATTCTGGCAAATTCTCTCTTCCCCCATTGAAACATATTACCATCCAACATAATGGGTTTGCCTACTGAAGAAGCAATCCTCGCCACATTAACTTCATCCCAGCATTGAAGGGGCAAATTAGGCATCCTAATCCAAATAGGCGAGGTAAGACCCTTCAAGGATAGGGTAGAAAATTCCATAGACCATTTCTCCATACCCACTATATGGCCATTAACATACCAAGGACCTCCAGATAGTACCCCTTCCATCATTTCTGATGAATCAAAGGAACACAAAAACCAACCCTTGCGAAGGGTTGTAAAATGAAGTTCCCGAATGGTTTCCATTGCCTTCTCACTTTCCCAGGAAACAACATGAGCAGGTAATTCCTTACCAAAAACTTTAATTACCAAGGATTTTCTGAGCCTATTAGCATTCAACCTTTCAGCACCTTTATTCATCTTCACTGTTTTACCATCTTCAGCAAAAACCATATCCTCTTCCTTAAAATCCAACATGATATATGGCTTCTTCTTCCACGGGTTAACTTCTGCAGAAGTTATACCCTTAACAGGCATTTCTACATTCAGATTGTTCACATTAACAAATTCATTTGCAGTCACGTTATCCTCAAAATGAAGATTTCTGTTAACATTGATATCAAAATTCGCATTTATCTCATGGACAGGTCCAGAGATTGCATTTGAATATCCGAACCTGTTAACATAAATTTTCATCTCAGACGACGACGCCGCTGGATCAAACAATAAATTCTCCGAAGAATTTCTGGATACCCGTGGTGTTTTCATGTCATTCTTAAATGCAACTGCCTTTCCTTTGCCCTCAACATACAAAACCTTTTTTTGGACATTACGGCAATTGTCCTTGATCACCAAAGGACCATTAGAAGCTCTACATCCAGAAACCGCAAGCGATCCTACATAGCCTACCTTCAACCGACCGTCTCCAGCCAAATCTTGATTAGAACCACCTGCACCCACATTCACTCCTGACGCCGCAGCCAAAGATGGCCGTCGGCCATCCACCACCATTCCCCCAGTCCACTCCTAATCGGATGGAAAGAAAACCGGGAATCAAAATTCAAAATTTTGAATTTTCTCTCACAAGAAAAAACGGGTGTTTCTCTCACTAGAAAATATAAGCAAAATATAATTATTAAAATGAAAATGCTTTTTAATTATTTGAACGTTTTGTGGCTCTTAAATTGAATATGTATTTTTTGATTTAATTGCCCGAGTTCTTACAATAATAATTTTTTTTCTTTTTTCAACAAAGATGGATGAGGTATTTTGCTAAACTTTTTAACGAAGATTGTGAAAATAATTTTGACTATAGTAACCTTAGCACCCTAAATGAAAATAAAGATTTATGATTTTATCGGCGTATTAGTAAAACTGAAGTTAGAGAGGCTTTAAAGAAAATAAAGGGTGAAAAAGCTGTCGGACCTGATGATATTCCAATATAGGTGTGGAAATGCTTAAGAGATGAAGGAATGTCATGGCTTACTAAACTTTTTAATACTATTTTGAAGACTAAAAAGATGCCAGATGAGTGGAGAATGAGTGTGTTAATTCATATTTTTAAGAATAAAGGTGATGCACAAGATTGTGCGAATTATAGAGGTATTAAGTTAATGTGTCATACTTTAAAACTATGGGAGCGAGTTATAGAGCATAGGTTGCGGCGTGATACTAATGTTTCTCAAAATCAATTTGGATTCATGCCGGGTAGATCGACTATGGAAGCCATACATTTATTAAGAGGTTTGATGGAGAAATATAGAGAAAATAAGGAGGATCTACATATGATATTTATTGATTTAGAAAAATCATATGATAAAGTTCCAAGAGAAGTGTTATGGAGAGTTCTTGAAAAGAAAGGAGTCAATAATGCTTATACTCAAATCATTAAAGATTTGTATGCAGGAGCTATTACTTGTGTTCAAACACAAGGTGGATTGACCAAGTATTTCCCTATTTCGGTTGGGTTACATCAAGGATCAGCCTTAAGCCCATATCTATTTGCTTTAGTCATGGATATTCTCACTAGACATTTGCAAGAGGATGTACCTTGGTGTATGTTTTTTGCTGATGATATTCTTCTTGCTGATAAGACTAGAGAGGGAGTTGAAGGTAAACTTGAATTATGGAGGCCAACCTTAGAGTCTAAAGGTTTTCACTTGAGTAGATCTAAAACGGAATATATGGAGTGTAATTTTAGTAGTTATAGACCTAGTGAGGGGATTGTGACTTTGGGCGATCAAATCATTAATAAGAGTACATGTTTTAGATATATTGGATATATTGTTCAGAGTGATGGTGAAATAGATGGGGATATTATCAGCAGAATTCTAGTTGGATGGTTGAAGTGGAGGAATGCATCGGGCTTGTTGTGTGATAAAAAAGTCCCCCTCAAACTTAAGGGAAATTTCTATAAGATGGCGGTGAGACCTGCAATGCTTTATGGTGCCGAATGTTGGCCATTAAAAGAGAAGCATAATACTAAGTTAAGTGTGGCAGAGATGAGGATGCTCAGGTGGATGAGTGGCTTTACCCTTAGAGATAAGATACGAAATGAGCATATACGTGAAAAGGTTGGAGTAGCTCCAGTAGAAGATAAGATTAGAGAGTGTCGCCTTAGATGGTTTGGTCACATTAAACGGCGGCCTTCTGATGACCCGGTTAGGAGAGTAGAGGTATTAGATTTGACTTATGTTAAGAAAGGTAGGGGTAGACCTAAAAAGACTTGGTTAGAAAATATTAGGAATGACCTTTCCTTATTAGATTTAAATGAGAATTTGACTTTTAATATGACAATGGAGAAAAAAGATTCATGTAGCCGACCTCACGTAGTGGGATAAAGGCTTGATGTTGTTGTTGTTGTTGTTGTATGTAGTAAATGGATATTAACTCTTGTTCGGTCTTCTTTTGTTTTGATTAATGTCTGCTGTTACTCTAAAATATTATATTTTAGTTTTATAAATGTTGATTTCATTTTATATATTAGGAAATAAAGATATTTAATTTGTTATATAAGTATATTTTTTATGTTGTATGAAGTTATGAATTAATAATTTTATGATTAATATGCAAATTTAAAAAGAAGCAGCGGCAAAACATTGTTATTAGTTAATTATTTTAAAAAGCTATTTCTTTGTAATTATGAATATATTAACGTTACAAAATATAATTATTATAAATAAATACTAAAATTAATATTAAAAAAAGAGTCTATTTCAAATATTCTACCAAACACTTAATCTTTTATATATATATATATTTTTTTTCATTCCAACATAGATGTCACAATTAATCACAATCTTAACCCGTATAAAAATATATTTTTTAATTCAAAAGGTTTGTTAGTTCTTTTTTTAAGGCCTATAATTTTATAAAAAGATGAACTGTATTGACTTTTATAAGTTTTCCATTAAAATTTGTGGTATTAGCAAACAAAAAAATGATATGCTCACAGATTTATAATATATATTAATAATTTTAATCGAATTATTTAGAGCTAGCTAGTACCTATTGGCATGACATGTGTTTTATTGGTAAGACTAACGTTTCTTTAGAAAATTGTTTGGAACTATAAGTTTCTGCACTTTCGTGTAACATGCTATTCCATGAGGGCAGCATAAAGAGCTTGGAGAACATATATTTTGATGGTTTTCTGTGAGTATTGTAAAAAATCTTTGCTCTATGTTGGAGATTAGGCGCCTCTATTAGTTTTTAATGAGGAAATTTTTTTAATAAATTAGCCACCGATAAGTCTTGCTAGTCATAATATGTGTTGATGGATAAGGTAATTGTTAAGTTAGATCAAGGAGCTTATTCAATCACTCGGTATCGTAGTCGGTTTCGTTATATAGTGTTGAAGTAGACGGGGTGGAATTGAATCTTTTTTTATCTATTGAGATCGGTTTCATTGGTTTGTCCATTGAATAGGAAGATGAGAGAACACCGATATATATATATATATATATATATATATATATATATATATATATATATATATATATATATATATATATATATATATATATATATTTTAATGAAAGAACACCGAATATGTTGTTGTGTTATAAGCTAGTTGTGGAAGGAAAATTCTTTTGCATTTTTTTCTTTGAATTGTGTAGATATTGAATAATAATAAGTGAATAAAGATTTATTTCTTAAAAATAGTGAATTTAAAAAATTTCAGAATAGGGAAAAAAATATGTTAGAAAATAATAATAATTATAAAAAATTAAATGTAGAGAGAGAGATGCATTTTTATAATGAAATTTGTTTTTAGAGAATTATTTTAAATTTATTTTATTTTGAAATCAATATTACGAATTTATTGGATAGGAAAAGCGTAAAAGATACATAGATAATCTTATTTTTTTAATTATGAGATATTATTTTCTAAAAGTATTAATTAAAAATTAAGAATTTATAAAAAAAAATTGAAAAAATGGGTGTAATTATATATGACAAGAGAATATAAAAATATAGAAAATTTATTTTGGAAGAGTAAATTTAAAATGATATTTATTTTATAAAATAATAATTAAATTTCATATAAATATTGTTGCAGCCTAGAACATTTGTGACTGTAGAAAGATAAAGTGCGTAATATCTTTGCTTTGACAAGGATCAAACACAAAAACAAATAAGAGAGAGGGTGGTGAGAAAGTAATAAGAGGCATCAATATTTTCATATAAAAAACTCTGAGAAGGGGGAAAACATTTGTTTAGCCTCATTTTAATGAATTCACTAGTGTTAATGGTTGATTACAAATAATATCCCTCTTTGGAGTAGTGTACCGACTTAATGTAGCAAATGCACATTGCACTAGCTCGTTACATAGTAATTGTTCATAAAAAAGTGTTGGAATGTTAGTTTGGTCAGTAGGATAGGAGAACATGATTAGAGTGACCATAGTTGTCCAGTGACGATGGTTAGAGGGGCCATAGTCAGCGAGCAACAGTGGATGGAAGGATCATAATCAGTGAGCGATAGAGGTCAGAGGGACCATAGTCAGTTGGTGACTGTGGTCATAAGGATCGTAGTATAGTGACGATAGACAGAAGAATAGTAGTCGACAGGCGACCGTGGTCAAAATGACTGTAGTCGAGCAATGGTGGTAAAAAAGATCATAGTCTGAATACGGTGGTCGGCAGCTAAGTGGAAGTCTGGCGGTGGTAGGCGGCCGGGCGATACAAGCTTGAGAAAGTAGGAGAGATCCTTCATTTTTCATCTTTTCCATCCCCTTTTATGAGGAATGAGTGGTAATATTTATAATTTTTTGGGACTGTCATGACTAGTAAATTGAGAGAATATCAAGGGGGCATTGAGAGTGTTTCAATGGATGAGCGACATCTAAACCCTTGCTCACGGATCATTTATAGAGCATTTGAGTTTCTTAATAATATCAAAATTCAAGGATATTAGGCTCGTTAGATTCGTCTCGTCGAGCCGCTCGATTCAACTATAAGCATATCACATTTTGATATATCATTTGGTTATCCAATTAAGATTTTGAAGCTTTCAAAAAGACTTTAAACCCTCGATCTGTACCAACTTGGCTCAGATTGAACCGATTTTGTGTTGTTGGGTTCATCTCCATGAGATTTTCAATTTAACTATAAGCTTGTTGAAATCAGAGTTCAAATGGCTCCAAATTTAATTTTGAAAGTTTCCAATTCTAATTTGCGTTGAGATTAACGCTCAATCAAGATAATTTTTTCATGATATATGTGTATGGACAGAGAAAGAGAGAGAGAGAGAGTATAAATTCATAGGAGATTTTATTTAAATAATTCATAAATTAAATTATTATTATTAGTAGTAAAATAACTTTTAGAAATAAATTAAAATAAAAAAATGAATGACTTAAAGATAATTTTTTTAATGGAAAATGAAAATTAGTAACAATTAATATCTTATTAGAGAGTGTCATTATTAGATATGTAAGTTAAAATAGTCTTATAAAATCATACATGATTATTGTTGTTCAATTGTCAAAGTAAGAATAAGAATTAAAAAGGGAAAAAAACTAAGCTATTTAAATTCAAGGTGTGTAATCATATTAGAATTAGTTATCTTCTATACTTCAATGAATGGTTATATCAAAGTTTTTCATAGTCAAAATGATAATTTATCATTTATATTATAGAAAGTTCTTGATGATATGTGAATGAAATGGCTATATAGGAATGCTTGTATGTGCACGTTGACAGATAAAGTGCACTCCCTCATGGTATTGATTGGGGATGCAATGTACCCACAGTCGTGAAATAAAAAAAAAGGTATGGAAAAGGTTTTGAAAAATAAATGAAAATGGAAATACCTTCATTGGTACTATTTGGATGGTGTCTCCTATGACTATTATATTAGCTACATAAAATGTTATGTATACGATATGATTGATGGTCGTTTTCAAATTTAAATGTTATTAAATAATTTTTTTTTAAAATTTTAAAAAAATGCATGTTGATTAGAATGTCTTGTATTACTATACTTTAGAAGCATAGTGTATTCACTGAGTTGTGTTACTCACTTCATATTTGTAAATCTATACATGTATTATCCAAAAAAATTAAATATGTGGAAGAGGTGAGAACATGTTTCATAGCCACAACACTCCGAGAGAAATGAATTTATAGTATTTTACTTTTAAAATATATTTGACATTTTAGTTGCTCTTTTGGTGCATTGATAATAATTAGTTGATAAACAATTTTAAATAATTATCTGATCGTCTATTTTCATCTTGTTAATTTGAACTAGGGATTAAATATGGACTAGGGGGCAACCTTAACTACAACAGCAGTAAAAAAGATTCCTCCAACTATTCTAATGTCTAAGATGATATCTTGGGATCATTAAGCTTCTAACAAATACAACGATGGATCCAATAAATTTCTAGCTTTTATAGTCCTTAGCTCGACTTCTATTCCTTGGGCAAGGTCTTAATCTCAACATCAAAAAAGGTAGTAACGTTATAAAGATATATCATTCTTTAACTTTGATTTGGGATACATGTGGAATTCTCCCCTTCCCAACTAAGACAAAATCGATCCCAGTGGGATTTAATTCAACCTCTTCCACACAGGTTAGTATCATCGAGTAACACTCTGACATACAACCTCGGATAGTTCATACAACCTTAGTGGATTCTCTTAACCTTTTTTATATAAATTAATGTCATTAAGGATCTGACATACAACCTCGGATAGGTCATACATCATTAGTGATTCCTCTCAACCTCTTTCATATAGATTAACGTCATCGAGTAAAAGCTCTGACAAACAATCTCAGATAGGTTATATATACTTGGTGGATTCTCTCGACCTCTTCCATATATATTAATGTCATCAAGCGGTGCTCTGACATACAACCTCTGATAGGTCATACATCTTTGGTGGATTCTCTCTACCTCTCCCATATAGGTTAACATCATCAAGCAGTGCTCTTATATAAAACCTCAAAGAGGTCATATATGCTAAGTGGATAATCTCAACCTCTTCCATATAGGTTAACATCATCGAGTAGTGTTTTGACATACAACCTTGGATAGGTCATACATCTTTGATGGATTCTCTCGAATTCTTTCATAAATGTTTAATGTCATAAAAAACCTACTATAGGTCAAATATCTATTGTGGATTTCTTTCAACTTATTAACGTCATTGATCAATGCTCTGATTGAACAACATTCTATTTAGAAATATTCTATGAGAGCAAGTTGTTGATGGGATCATCACTTATTTAAAGATCTTATAAGACTAAAAAGCCTCAAAAAGTATAGTTAGACAAAGACCTTAGCAAGCTTAAATGCCTCAAAAAGCATTATATAAATTTAATCTAGAGGATTAGTTCATTTCAAGTAAGAAATAAGCATTGGGATTATACAATAATATCAAATTCATATATAATAATATTGAAGTTATATAGATTCCATATCATGTTCAAGTATATATTCATTTTTGCAAGAAGATGAAATTAAAAGTATATCAACATCATTCATACAAGTTATTATTATCAGACAACAAGCAACTTCAAAAAGATAACATATCATTGGTGGATTCTATTGACCTCTTGTTTACTGCAAACATAAGCATATTTTAGAACTTCTTCTTTAAATAAAGGAATATTTGATGTTCACACTCATCAATATGGATGCATATTGCATTAGCAGAATGCAAATAGACCACCACCATCATCTTCCCTTTGTCTGATGTCTGTCATCGATCATTTACTTTATATCTGCCATCATTGACATCTTGCTCAACTATTATTAGCAGTAAACGCTCTAACAATCTCCTTTAACTTTCCATCTAGACATCGACTGCTATCGTGCTTCCCTCGATTATCAATCGCCGACTGACTTCTACTCAAACATCATACAAAAATATTCTCATGTACTAACAATCACATGCCCTCCTCCTTGGTACAATTCCCACCATATCTTCTTATCATGACCTAGCTTGAGAAGCTCACATAGGTGAGGTGGGAACGAAAATCAGATAGTAAATATTCAAAATATTTCAAGTAATATCTATAAAGCATATCTAAATATAGAGAAAGAGCCACTAAAGATTCCAAGTAACAATTTTTTTTAATTCTTTCATTTAAAAATCAACATGTACATAAAAATTTATTATATAAATGGATGTTCAAAATTCTAACTATCACATTATATCCTACGCATTCATTTGATACAAAAGATCAAAATACTAAAAAAGGAACTTGTCACCCATCGTCTCCCTACGATGATAAGTATATGACTGTTTATTTATCATTAATGATTAATAGGTTCTCCTGAAAATTTTTCATAATTTAGGTGAGCCACAACTCAGTATGTAAAATGTTATTTAATTAAGTTCATAAGTAAGGTAAAGAGTATAATATGCGATGGTAATACTTTTAAAAAAAAAAAAAAACTTGCCATAAAATATTAATTAGAGTGTATGTCTCTAAGTCATCATATAAGTTCTTTTTCTTTGCATAAGCCTGAAACCTTTTTATTATGCATTCATCATGATTCCTTTGATGCTCTTGATGCTTATAACATAATAACATATTTTTATACACCCATTTCGAAAGTATCATTCTATTTTGTATTGATCAGGTACACTTTCAGTTGGCCATTTCTTTAACATTTGCTCTGAATACCCTTTACCATTTGATACTCTGCATTAACATACACATTCAACCATTCAATATATATATATATATATAGAGGGATATTAACTCATCATTCATGCATATATTTTAATGCTTCTATATATTTTCTACATGAATACTTATTAAAGGATACATATGTTTTATAAACTATCCATAATTATCACACGAGGAAGACATAATTGTAATATTGTATTTAAAGGTATACTAAGTTATCCACATGAGCAAGATACATGATATTTATGAACACATTAAGCTTTCTATATGAGAAATGTACATTGCATTTAAAAGCATGTTAATCTAATCACATGACATTATAAAGAACATGCTAACATTTGAAAAAGAAAAATTATCTGAAATTAAAAGAATCACATTTTTCCTACTTAATCATTATGTAAAATTCGTCGTTTGCCCTATCGAGGCCTTTTTTCTACCACCTTTAATATCTAAAAAAAATATAACACTGGTCTTCACATACTTTCTTAATCCCTAATTCATAAGAACCTACATGATTCATGTTCATATAATTTTTTTAATTATTAAATATTATTAATATTAAACCTAAATTATTAATTATCGTAAATTAGTTTTTTGAATTTAATCAAACCCTAATGGTTCTATAAATTACCTAAATGAACCCTTTACCATAATTAAAATTAATTTAATTAATTTCTATTTTTGGATTTTCCTCAAAACCCTAATTTTGGAAATCTTCTTTATTAATTTCATGATATATGTATGTTAAAATCTTCCCATCACTTAATTATTATTTTGAATATAAGTAATTTTGAATTTATTTCAATTAAAAATTAAAAAAATGAAAATTTGGGTAAAACCCTTATTCTCACCATTAAAACCCTTGGTAGGAATATTTGAAATAATAATAATTAAGAAAAATTTCATGCTTGGAAAAAGCGTAATTTTTAGAACTTGAAAATTTATTTCATAAAATTTTTATTTAATCCCATTAGAAGCCTTATAATATCAATAAAAATAACTTTTATGAAAGCACTTTGAAAGAAAAATGAAAATTGGAGGAAACCTTAATTTCTAAAATCCAAAATTTTTGGAGAAAATTAAATTTTCACAGTTAAAAAGTTTCCCTATACACTTCTTATTAATTTCCATAAAGAAGTTTTAGGTTTTGGAGAAATCCTAATTTTTTTCTCCTCAAGAAATCTACACCAAAAGGTGAATTTCTAAGCAAAAAAAACATACATTAGCCTTCCTTAAGTCTTCCCCTTTAATTTCCCTTCAAGAACTTTGCCGGAAACCTGCCGCTCACTCACGCCCCAAGCCGCTGCCCTCTCCCTTTGTTTTGGCCAAACATACACAAGGGATCAAATATTTTGGTCCCTTAAGGCTTATATGGCTTTGAGGGTGTCACGGCCTAATCCGATCGAAACGAATCCCATCGCGTCGAGTCGCGACGGATGAATCCAGGATCTAGCTTTGGAATTTGGTTTCAGACTTTCTTCCAATAATCAAATAGAAAAAAAACACAGAGCTACTATTAAACTTCCAATATACAGAAATTCATCTAACATTTTCTTTCTTCTCATTCTTCAAAATAATCATGTACAATACAGTGCATGGCTATAAACAAAAAAAACATAACAAAAGAATAGAATAGTCATGACCGTACAAAAATCAAAAGTACAAAAATAATTAATCTCAGATTAGACATAGAACGGCTAGACCAACACCTCCTTCCCTTTCCCAGAACCTGAAAATCACGCAGATAACAAGGATGAGCTAACAGCTCATCAAGACTACACTAGCCAATCAAAATCTCTAGAAACTCTCAACAAAATCATCAGAACAATTTATTCAAGTAGTCGTACAAAATTCATATAATCGTACATAAACTCATATAATCAGATAGAATACAGATATGCGTACAAAATATATAATCAAATAGAAATCAAGTAATTGATATAGAAGAACTAAATTCATTTCATATAACAGAATTATTCAAATCAGATTTTAGATCAGAGTTCAGATCGTATTTCAAATCACATATCACAGAATCGTACAAATCAAAAAGCACATCGTCAAAGCAGATAAGATCACATATCACATATCCTTGACCTAGATAGAATCTCAACAGATTCTAGCCCCTTATGTCTCCCTTCCCTGACACAGACAGAATCTCAAAGGATTCTGGCCCCTTATGCCTACATTGTGCTTACAACACCATAATATATATCAGATATACAGAATTATCAGATCAGAATTTATTTTCAGATTCTCGGACCCTGACAGAATCTCAAAGGATTCTGGCCCCTTATGCCTCCCTTCCCTGACACAGACAGAATCTCAAATAATTTCGGCCCCTTATAACTCCCTACTAATATCATTCAAATACATCAAATCATCAAATTCAGAAAAAATTGGATTACATTAGAAAAAATCGTCAGCGACATAACGGTAGTCCACAGAAATTTCAACAGATCAAATCATAGTTTCAGAAAATTACCAAATTACCACATATATTGTAAAATATTATTTTAAGACTTTCATTGTACTGAAGCAATATTTTTCAACATCTAGATAATTTTCTATTCGATAAAAACTTCACAAAATTCAAACTACCCGGTGAAAATCTTTCAGAAAATACTCAAAACGTGAAAAATCATCATCTCAGAAACATACCAAAAGTTACGCTGTAAAAGTTTTACCAGTATGAAATTATACTAGATTTTCGCTAACATAAAACGAATTTGAAACAGAAAATCCGTCAAAAATCACATTTCTAAAAATTGAGAAAGGCATAATGCGCCTTACCTCGAGTCGATCAACTTTTCCAACTATGGTGACGGACGAAAATGAACCAAAGTCGCCAAAAATCCACTTTTTCTTCCTCTTTCGTCATTTTTCTCTCTCCTGCCCTTTCTCTTTTTTTTTTCAAAAATGATACTATTTGGATATTTATCAAACACGATCGTCCATAATGATGCCCCGATCGTCCTGGGATGATCTCCTCTGGACACGAATCGTGTAGACGAAAATTAATTCCAATTCTTTCATCCCTAGACGAGTTGCTCTCTGGAAAAAGTTTATACGGACGAACCTACCTTCGTCCTGGGATGAATCTCTCTATCACCAAATTTATAACTGTTCATCCCGAATGAACTCCACTTCGTCTGGACGAACCTGGAAGGAAAATAAAATAAAAACTGACTTTCACAATCTCCCCACCTTCAGAACAATGTCGTCCTCGATATTCCTAAAGTAAAACTGAGTCAGAACAGATTCGTATATAACTGTCTCATATCCGACCTCTTCTCCTAAGTAGCCTCTCTTACCGTTCTGAACTTCCACTGAACCTTAACCATAAGAATTTATTTACTTCTCAACTTTCGCACATCATAAGCCAAAATCTTTTCAGGCTCTTCTTTGTACTACAGATTTTCCTGAACTTCAATATCGTAAGTAGAAAGTTTCTTTCCAGAATCAGATATTCACTTTCTCAAAGAGGATACGTGAAACACATTGTGTATATCAGACATCTGATCAGGCAATAATAACCTGTAAGCAGAATTACCAACCCTTTCAATGTACTCAAAAGGTCCAACATACATTGGACTGAGTTTTCTTACTCTTCCAAATCGGACTGACTTTGACATATACAAGGTCACCAATCTGAAAGTCAACGAATCTGTGCTTCTGATTATAATATTTCTGCTGTCTATCTTGCGTAGCTTTTAACCTTTCTTTAATCAAATTAATCTTTGTCATAATATCATCCACAAAAGTTGAACCCATTACTTGTCTATCTCCCACCTCAGTCAAAGTAAAATGAGTTCTACACTTTCTACCATACAGAGTTTCGTAGGGTGCCATACCAATACTTGACTGATAACTGTTATTGTATGCAAATTCTATCAATAGGATATGATCTTCCCAATTGCCTCCAAAATAAAAAACACATAATCTCATAAGATCTTCCAGTACCTAAATAGTCCTATCAGACTGTCCATCAGTTTACAGATGAAAAGCTGTACTGAAATGCAACTTTGTACCCAATTCTTGCTGAATACATCTCCAAAGTCTGGAAGTAAACCGTCAATCCCGATCATATACAATTACTTTTGGCACACCATGCAATCTGACAATTTCTTTAACATAAATATGAGCTAACTTATCAACCGGATCCATCTATCTGATCGGAAGAAAATGTGCAGACTTCGTCAATCGATCGACAATCACCCAAATAGCATCATGCCCTTGCCTCGATTTAGGAAAACCCATAGCAAAATCCATCGTCACCTCTTCAAACTTCCACTCAGGGATAGGCAACTATTGTAAAAGACCTCCTGGTCCCTGATGTTCTGCCTTCACTAACTAACAGGTTTCACATTTCGAAACAAACTCTGCTATGTCCTTTTTCATTCCAGGCCACCAAAATAAGCTTTTCATATTTCCATACATCTTACCACTTCTTGGATGAATGGTATAGCCTGAATAATGAGATTCGTGCAAAATCTCTTTCCTTAGATCTCCAGACATAAGAATTCATAGCCTATTCTTACAGAAAATAATACAAGAATCAGAAATTTGTAGTTCAGATTTCTTACCAGTTCGATCTGTTCAATCAACTTCAAATATTCAGCATCTCACTTTTGAGCTTCATAAATCTTTTCCTCCAAAGAGGGTTGAATACTCATCTGAGTCACAATACCAGAATCTGAACCAGTAGAGGAAATCACCTATAGTTGTAATCTTTCTATATCTCGTATAAGATACTCATCAGAAGTGAGCTGAACACATGATAATCCAGAGGACTTCCTACTCAAGGCATCTGTCACCACATTAACCTTACCAGGATGATACTGAATAGTCAAATCATAATCCTTGATCAACTCAAGCCATCTTCTTTGCCTCAAATTCAAATCATTCTGAGTGAATATATACTTCAAACTCTTATGATCCGTGAACATCTCACACCTGACACCATACAAGTAATGACGCCAAATCTTCAAAGAAAATACAACAACAGCAGCCAATTCTAAATCTTGTGTCAGGTAATTCTTTTCATGTGATTTCAACTGTATAGAAGCATATGTTATTACCCGACCATGCTGCATCAAGACACATCCCATACTTTTAAGTGAAGCATCACTGAATACTTGAAATCATTCCGTACCAGATGGAAGTGCTAACACTAGAGCAGAAGTCAAACAATCTTTTAATCTATGAAGACTAGCTTCACACTCAGATGTCCAAACAAAAGCTACTGACTTTTGAGTCAGTCTCGTCAAAGGTACAAAAATCTGAGAAAATCCCTTTACAAATTTTCTAAAATATCCAGTCATGCCCAAGAAACTACGTATCTCAAACACCGTATTAGACCTTGGCCAATTAGCAACTGTCTGAATTTTATGGGGATCAACAGAAATACCTTCACCGCTCACCACATGTCCCAGAAAAGAAATGCTCTTCAGCCAGAATTCGCACTTGGAGAATTTTGTATACAACTGGTGTTGCCTCAAAGTCTCTAACACACTTCATAAATGTCTGGCGTGATCTTCCTCAGAAGCAGAATATACCCGAATATCATCAATAAAAATAATCACAAACTGATCCAGATAATCTTTAAACACTCTGTTAATCAGATCCATAAAAATAGCCGGTGCATTGGTTACCCCAAATGGCATAACCAAAAACTCGTAGTTCCCATACCGAGTACTGAAACCTATTTTCATCACATCAACTTTCTTCACCTTCACTTGATAATATCTTGATCTCAAATCAATCTTTGAGAAGATAGAAGATCCAACAAGCTGATCAAACAAATCATCAATCAGTGGCAACGAATATTTATTCTTGATGGTAACTTTATTCAAATCTCTATAGTCAATACACATACGCATTGTACCATCCTTCTTCTTCACAAATAAAACAGGTGCTCTCCAAGGTGAAACTCTAGGACGGACAAATCCTCTATTAACTAACTCCTGGAGCTGAACTTTTAACTCCGCAAGTTCCTTCGGTGCCATCCTGTACAGAGTCTTAGATATCGGAGCCGTACCCAGAAATGCATCAATATAAAATTCAACGTCTCTGTCCGGATTTATACCAACCAACTCCTCAGGAAATATATCTGAAAAGTCTCGTACAACTGAGACATCAAAAATAGAACCCACATATATATTCATATCCCGTACTGATGCCAAAAACACCGTACAACCATTATTCCACATTCTTCTGACTTCCAACACAGAAATCAAACAAGACAAAACACCTCTTAACCCTTGGAATACACACATTTCACCATCCATGAATAATGTAACTTGCTTCTTCAAACAATCAATCTAAGTCTCATACAGACTCAACCAATTCATACCCAAAATCACATCATACGAAAAAATCGACAACAAAATCAAATAAGACTTCAACTTCTTGCCAAAAATTTTAATCTCACAGAAACAAAACTTTCGGGCTATCAAATTATTTCCAACCGGCAAAAGAACAGAAAGTGAAACAGGTAACGTAACAGAATCCAGCTACAAAGCATCAAAACAACACTTAGAAATAAACGAATGAATAGATCTAGAATCAAACAAAACATGACAAGGATGTTCAGAAATGTAAACCGTACCTATCACCACATCCAGAGCTTCTCGAGCCTCTTGTTGATTCAAACTATACACATGTGGCTGAATTGGAGCTGAAGCTACATAACTACTAGGCTCCCTCTGATTACCACCAGATGGTTTCCTCGTCACATAACCCGAACCACCAGCTCTACCAAATGATCCTTCAGAAACAGTACGGGGAGCACTATAGGAAAAATGCCACATCGCCGGCAAATCACCGGTATTACCGACGGTCATATAATCGGCATTTTTCCTGTAGTGGAGGAACTGTCCTCGGCCTTCCTACGGGTCTAACAAAGCTCTCTGATTTGGATACAGATTGTCGATCAAATCCGGATTGTGGACACTCTGCTATCTGATGTCCTGGTTGACCACATCTAAAACACTGACCAATCATCCTGTAACACTGGTCAAAATGTCATCGTCCACAATTTTGGCACACTGGGGCCCCACTAACTGAACCAGAACTAGCCATACTGCCACTACCATAAACTGTAACAGATACTGACTGTCCACTCCTCTTGGAATCTCCAGATACAAACTTATTTTTCTTCCCAGAAAAACTACTGCCAGATGTATCACCGCTGAATCTCTTCCTACTAGCAGTCCATCGCTGCTGAGTAGCCATCAGATCATTCTCTATCAGTCGAGCTCTCTCCACAAGCTCAGAGAAATCAGAAATGTGAAATGGTATTAGGGGTTGCCTCAGACTATCTCGTAGTCCTCTTAGAAATCTATAACACTTCTCTACAGAAGTACTCACCAATTATTGAGCATATCTGGCTAACGTAGTAAATTCTGCCTCGTACTGCATAACTATCTTGCTCCCCTGAACCAATCTTAGAAAATTCTCCTGCATTTGTTGTCTTGTAGAAGGGGGTACAAACCAAGATCTAAATACTTCAGAAAATTCCTCCCATGTAATCAGAGAGTTCAGTTTACCTTGGAATTTCTCCTCCTGCTGGCCCATCCACCAGAAATCCGCTTTACCATCCAATAGAAAAACTGCTAACGGTACCTTTCTATCAGGAGGATATTATATACTGTCAAATATCTTTTCCAACCTCCTCAACCAATCCTTAGCTGCTCTGGGCTCAACAGTGCTCTCAAATCTCGGAGGCTTCAATCTCAGAAATATTTGTAGATGTCTATCTACATCTTCAGATCTAACACAGAAACTCTGTTCTACGTCTCACTCATCACTGAGCAACCAATATAGCAAACTGTGAAACTGTATCTGAACCAACCACTGAGGCAGAACTATTCACAAAAACTGCTTGCTTAACACTCTGCCCATCAGTAATATCTGGGTCTGGCAGATCCATATCACATAGAATATAACTATGCACACAAAACGAAATAATAAAAATCCAAACAACCCGGAACTACCCCGATAGACTTACAGATCAAGTCATATAGCTCTGTCTTATAATCCCATATTCCAAAACTATGCTCTTATACCACTTTAATTATCACGACCCAACCAGACCGGAACGAATCCCATCATGTCGAGTCGCGATGGATGAATCCAGGATCTAGCTTTTTAATTTTGGTTTCAGACTTTCTTCCAATAGTCAAATAGACAGAAAACACAGAGCTATTCTTAAACTTCCAATATATAGAAATTCATTTAACATTTTCTTTCTTCTCATTCTTCAAAATAATCATGTACAATACAGTACATTGCTATCAACAGAAAGAACAGAATAGTCCATGACCGTACAAAAATCAAAAGTACAAAAATACCTTATCTCAGATCAGACATAGAACGGCTAGTCCAACACCTCCTTCCCTTTCCCAGAACCTAAAAACCACGCAAATAACAAGGATGATCTAACGGCTCAGCAAGACTACACTAGCCGATCAAAATCTCCAGAAAATCTCAACAAAATCATCAAAACAGTTTATTCAAGTAGCCGTACAAAATTTAGATAATCATACATAAACTCATATAATCAGACAGAATACAGATATGCGTATAAAATAGATAATCAAACAAAAATCAAGTAACTGATACAGAAGAACTGAATTCATTTCATATTACATAATTATTCAAATCAGATTTCAAATCAGAGTTCAGATCGTATTTCAAATCACATATCACAGAATCGTATAAATCATAAAGCACATGGTCAAAGCAGATAAGATCACATATCACATATCCCTTACCCAAATAGAATCTCAATGGATTCTGGCCCCTTATGCCTTTCTTCCCTGACACAGACAGAATCTTAAAGGATTTTGGCCCCTTATGCCTCCCTTGTGCTTATAGCACCAGAATATATATTAGATATACAAAATTATCAGATTTGAATTTATTTTCAGATTCCCGGACCTTGACAGAATTTCAAAGGATTCTGGCCCCTTATAACTCCCTTCTGATATCATTCAAACACATAAAATCATCAAATTCAGAAAAATCAGATTGCATTAGAAAAATCGTCAGCGACATAACGGCAGTCCACAGAAATTTCAACAGATTAAATCACAGTTTTAGAAAATTATCAAATTATCACAGATAGTGTAAAATATCATTTTAAGACTTTCTTTGTACTGAAACAATATTTTTTAACATCTAGATAATTTTCTATTCTATAAAAACTCTGCAGAATTCAAACTACCAGGTGAAAATCTTCCAGAAAATATTCAAAACGTGTAAAATCATCATATCAAAAACATACCAAAAGTTACGCAGTAAAAGTTTTCCCGGTACAGAATTATACCAGATTTTTGCTAACAAAAAAGGAATTTGAAAGAGAAAATCCGTCAAAATCACATTTCTAAAAATTGAGAAAGGCATAATGTGCCTTACCTCGAGTCGATCAACTTTCTCAACTACGGCGACGGACGAAAATGGACCAAAGTCACCCAAAATCCACTTTTTGCTTCCTCTTTCTTCATTTTCCTCACTCCTATCCTTTCTCTTTCTTCAAAAAAAGACACTATTCGGATATTTATCAAACAGGATCGTCCAGGATGATGCCCCGATCATCCCGGGACGATCTCCTCTGGATACGGATCGTGCAGATGAAAATTAATTCCAATTCTTTCGTCCATGAATGAGTTACTCTCTGGAAAAATTTCATACGAACGAACCTACCTTCGTCCTGGGACGAATCTCTCTGTCACCAAATTTATAACTGATCATCCCGGACGAACTCCACTTTGTCCGGACGAACCTGGAAGGAAAACAAAAGAAAAACTGACTTTCACAGAGGGAGATGGGGAAGGGAAGAATGACACATGTGCCTTTAGGTCCCTCATCCCTCTTAAGAGCTATGAGGGCTATCAAGTAATTTACACTTAAGTAAACTTCATCATTTTTTAACTCTAAATTCGTATGAAATTAGGTATAAGTTCTTTATATCAAAACAACCAAAATATTACATAGAATTTTATAAAATTAATTTCATTGAATTATGACAACTTTGAAAATTTGACTATTTTTACTGTAGTGCATCAAAATGGGTGCGATGCTTATGATTCAATTATTTTTCAGGTTTTATAATTCTCCCCTTCTAATAAAATTTTCACCCTTAAAATATAAATGGAAGCTTATACAATTATACCTTAGTCAAACAGGTGTGGATAATTTTCTCTCATCGCCAATTCCTTCTCCCAAGTGGCATCTTTTTTAGATTCAAGCTTTCATAGGACTTTAACATTAGGAATCTCTCTGCTTCAAAGATTCTTAACATCATAATTTATGATTTTCTCAAGTTCTTCTATAAATGTCATGTCTGGTTGAATGTCTACTAATTCAATACTGATCTTCCGAGCTTCATGTGAAATGTATTTTTTCAAAGAAGAGATATGAAATATATTATGTACTCCACTCATATGAGTTGATAAAATTAACTTGTAGGCCACCTTTCCAATTTCCTATGCAATTTCAAAAGGACCTACATATCTTGAACTCAACTTTTCCACTTTACCAAATTTTTTTACACCCTTCATAAGGGGTCATATCTATACTTGATTGAAAACTATTATTATAGGCAAACTCAATTAGTGCTAGATATGCTTCCCACTTGCCACTAAAATCAAGTACACAAAGCTTGAGCAAATCTTTTAGAGTATGAATTATTCTTTCTGATTGACTATCAGTCTGGGGGTGATGAAAAGCTATACTGAATGTAAGCCTGGTACCCATAACTTCCTGAATCTTTCTCCATAGTCTCGAGGTGAATCTTCCATCCCGATTTGAAACTATTGATTTTGGTACACTATGAAGTCTGACAATTTCATTAACATACAAGCTTGTCAATTTCTCAACAGTATCTAATTGTTTGGCAGGTAAGAAATATGCAGATTTGGTTAACCTATAAATTATCACCCATATAGTATCACAACCACTTCTAGATCTGAGTAAACTAATCACAAAATCCATAGCAATTTCTTCACATAATCATTCAGGTATAGGCAAAGGCTGTAGAAATCCTCCAAGTTTTTTGTGTTTTATTTTTATCATTTGGCAAGTAGTACACTTAGCCACCACTTCTGCTACACTTTTCTTCATCACTGACAACCAATAGCATTCTTTCAAATCTTGATACATTTTATTACTACCTGAATGAATGGTATAACTTGAATAGTGAGCTTCTTAAAAAATTTCTTTTCTTAAGTCTCCAACATCTGGGATAAAAATTCTACCTTTATACCATAATAAATTATCCTTATCAAGTTTATACTCCTCCATATGATTGCCTTCACCATATCTAATATTTTCTCAAATTCTGTATCTTGTGATAAAGCTTCTCTTATATTGTCCTTTAATATTGATTGAATAATAATCTATTTTAAAGTCATAAACTCTACATCATTGGGTTGGACTACTAAAATTTTTTGTTATTCTAGATTTTTTATTAATTCATGATGTTGTGTAATCATCCAATTAATACTACTAGAATTTTTCCTACTTAAGGCATTTATAACCACATTTGCTTTACCTGGATGATATTGGATATCTAAATTATAGTTTTTAATAAGTTTCAACTATCTTCTCTATCTTAAATTCAACTCTTTATGTATGAAGAAATATTTTAAAATTTAGTGGTTAGTAAAAACTTCATATTTTACCCCATACAAATTATGCCTCCAAATCTTCAAAGTAAAAATCACTACAGCTAATTCTAGGTCATATGTTGGATAATTTTATTCATAATTTTTAAACTATCTAGAAGCATAAATAATGACTCTTTCATTCTGCATCAACATACATCCCAACCTTTTATGTGAAGCATCACTATAAAGCCAAAATTAAGAGAGTCCTTAGCCTCTTGCTGGGATAAACCATAAACCATTGGCTGAACAAGTTGACGAGTTTAGCCCTGAGATGGAGTTAATGCAATAGATTTTATAATTTTTGGCTTGCTAGCTATCCTCTGAGGAGTACTACCTATCCTGGCCTCTATGGAAGATTTTTGTCCCAAAATATGATAAAACTTTGCCATATATCCTAGTTGATGACACCAGTAATAGGTATTGGTTCTAAAGAGGCACTCACTTTTATGTGCCCTCCCATAATTATTACATAAAATATAAAGAGTGCTCCTCCGTAAAGTGTGTGGACCTCCAAAATGAACACCGTGCGAACGGGTCGATTGGAAGGGCAGATTGGATCATGCATACGACTAACCATTGAGGATAGAGGCTGACGCCAACACACCTCGATGGATAGTAATATACACGACCTAGTCACGGGTTTCCCCCACCCGATGCAAGAGCTCGAATGGGGTTTAGTAGATTGTGGGGACCAAGTTTCCCACGGGCGCAAGCCCCCGTGGTTAATTACATCCCAAGCCGAAGCCCGAGAAAACTCTCGATTAAGGATTATACATTATCCTCTCTTAAAGTGGGATTGACACAAGGGGTAGACTAAGAAGTCCTACTCAAAAGGAAAGAAGGGTCCCAAAGGGCTGAACCAGACATGCGTGGTCCACACCAGCATTCAGAGGCTCTAGGGTACTAAACAGAAACTGGAGAAAGGAAAATCAGGCAATCAGTCACATGCGTGAGAGAAGGATGGAGGTGGCGTCATCCTGTGACGCGGATAAGTAGGATTTATAGTCCCGAAAGGAAGGGACCTACCTACTATTTAAGGCATACTACGAGACCGAATGTAGTAGCCTCGAATCTTAAATCTAGGTTGGGCTTAGTGCTCTACGAACACTAAGACCCGTGTCCTAGCTAATGCAGTGCAAAACCTAGACTTACCCCGATTGGCGGAGCCAGCTAACCTCCTAATCGCTTTAAAACCATGCTGTCCAGTCAATTATGGAAAGATGGGTGGGTGGTACAGTTTTTAGAAATAGGACCGACATCTAGAGAATTTCCTAATTGGTCCTGGACTTATGTAGGGTGAATGCTCCTAACTAATGCAATTAAATTTTAATTAAATTGATTTCTAATGCAATGCATGCTAGTTGAAATGTCAGCTCATGAATGCTATAGAATTTTAAAAAACAGGCTTAGAAAATAATTTTTTTTAAAAAGAATGGGTCTCCCTAGGTCCGGCACTTCATCCTCATAGGCTAGATTATCCGGACTCTACCCGCAGGCAGGGAGATGTCTTATAGCAAGGAAAGAAGAATGCATTAATATGCATGCGACCCCGAACGATTCCGGCAATTCCCTAGGTTTGTTAAGTTTCTAAATTATTTAAAACTTAGAATTTTAGGAGTTAATTATGAGTAGAAAAATTTTATAGTCCTTAGAGAGCCAAACGAAAATCCATGCGAAAACAAAATCGGCATGCAAGAAAAGAAACCTAAGAAAAGCAGGCAATTTCTACTGCGCAATCAGGTAAACACATCAATATAAATCAAACTAATCAAGTAAATGTCCATAGGCCAACTGCCCTTTAATTACAACCCAGGGTATGCAGAAAAGTAAAGTGGCCGGGCACCACTGCAACAACCCGGATTTCTAAGCCTATGACAGACGCAAATGACCTTGAGTGGGATATTGGCCTTCAGGTCTTCAATCTTCTTTGGATCACTTCTCCTTGGACTCCTTGGATCTCCCTCCTTGGACTCCTTGGAAATCTCCTCCTTGGACTTCTTGGATCCATCGTGGCTTGAATATCCAAACGAAGAGACAATTCTCCCCTTTGGGGATGATTGTCTTTTCTCTTTGGATATTTAAAGCCATCCCACTCGATTTCCCAAATGGAAGAAGACTCTCCCCTATGAGGATGCCTTCTTCTTTTGGGATTCAAGTGGGATAAGAATATCCACACTCAAGGGTCATTTTCACAACTCTTAACAAATTTATTACAAACAAATTATATTAATTGAAAGCAGTAAATCTAAGAATCCCTGCAAGGTTATCCTAATAAAAATCATCCCAAGAAGTTTATATGAAAAAGAAAGTGCTAACACCATTGACCCTGTGCCAAGCCATGCTCTTAATTTTGAGGGCTAAGCGCTCCACCTGTGCAGTTATAATTATTAATTTTGCCCTCATTTATTTAGGGGGGTTGAGCAAGCACCTGCATAAGACAACATTAGAAAATATAATGGTGCCCCCCTTTTATTAGCTTGAGCATGGCCACCTGCACGGAAGAATAGTATATATATATGGCGCTCCTAACCTAGGGGTAAATCTAGCGCTCACATCCAGAGTGCAGAAAAAGTAAACAAACACACCAGTAATTTTTCAAACAGCATGCAGTGAAAACCACGAAAGCTCCGGCACACAGCAGAAAAGTAAAACCCAGCGGCCTAACCTAGATCTAGAAGTGGTGCCCTAGCAAACAATTCTATGTGTGTGTAAGGCTGGTGTGGTTTGGATAGGTCATAAGCAGGGTAGTTAGTTAAAGTTTTCTAGAATTCAGGTTTGTTGGAGGTCTGAAAAGGATATTTTATTTAAAATTCAAATATTAGTGGATTAGGGTTCATTTTAATTATTTTCAGTTTGTTGATCACTTTTAAGAACTTAGGCTACTGATATTTAAAGTTCAAGTGATATTAGCCAATTTTGGAAAGTCCTAGTCCTCCTATGAACTAGATTAAGGGTTCAAAAAGTCACTATGGGAAAAAGGCTAAGTCTGAGTCTCCTAACATTCTAGAAAAATACTAGACCTTAATACAAGCAGTTAGCCAGGTAGTACACTGAATTCAGAGTTTTCTAGGCAAAGTTATAAACCTAAATGAACTACGGTTGACTCAAAAAGTTGACTTTCTAAATTAGGCCAGTTTCTGAAAACCTAAGATCTTTAATAAATACTAGACCCTAATAGGAGTCCAATTCAAGTGAGTTTGCCTAATTTGGAATTTTCTACAATTAGTTAGGAATTTTCTAAAATCGGGGTATTTATGGAATTTTCTAAATTTCCTAATAAAGGGCCTTTTTTACTGTTTTGCTCCAAACAAGCTCCAAACTGATTGGAATCACCCCCAAAGGTCAAGAATGACCATAGAAAGTGGTTCCTAAGTGTTTGGAGAAAATTTGGGATTTTAAATAATTTTTAATGAATTATTAGGGGCAAAAAGGTAAATTTCACCTATGGTCAAATTAAGGGTCAACCTAGAGTCAAACTGAGGAGCCCTATTTATCTAAGGTCAAAGATCAGATTCTAAACAATTCAAGGTATGGTGGGTAATTTTCTGACCTAGGATGTATTTATTGTATTTTTCGGAAGATCTCGGGGCCTTATTTAGCGGGTTAATTAGGGTTGGTTAATTAAGGGCTCTAAAAGCTGCTAAAAATTCCTAGAAAATTTTGGGAGGCTTATAATATCACTAAGATTAAGTGTTTAAGTTTTCATGTCAATCAGGGATCAATCCTAGCTCCTAGAAAACTTTTAAGTTCGCTAGACGGGTCCTTAATTTTTGTCCTTAAGGTGTCACTACGTTATCTGGGTTTGAATCGAAGTTTTAGCTAACCCTCAAGGTAATAAATGCATGGGAGATATAAACAAAATAAACACACCATGTCCTTAAGTCTAGGAGAGCCTAAGCTAAGTGCTCGTGGTGCGACCTACACATGCAAACTACGAACAGTAAGGAAGTAAAGACACCTAATGAAGGGATTAGTGAATGATTGAGATCCAACCACCCACTAATCCACTCCCCCATGATTTGCTCTTCACACATAGAATCTATGTTTAAAATTTCATGCGAGTGGGATCCCTCAAAATTAAGATTTAATATATACATGTAATTTTTACAAATACTCAAAATAATTATAAATAGCTATATTTTTTTGGAAAATAAACTAATTAAAAATAGATCACTTCATATTTATATAACTATAAGGGAGACCCACTGACCACTCTCACACATTCTCGAAACGATTTAAAAATAATTTGTATCCTGAAAATAATTATTATATTAATTAAGTAAATAATAATTAAATAATCAAATAATGCCCCAAAAATAGAAATCTGCCAAAACAGTGAAAATCAATGGCTGGAAACAGTTGCAAAATTAAATACACATTTTTCTGAAAAGATAGAGGGGTTATACGCAAAAATTCGATTTAAAACGACGAAGATATGATTTTTCGAAGTTTAAACATAATAAAAGAATATTTTAAAATAATGTCATTTTACTGTTTTGGAAATATCAGAAAATCTAAACATAATTTTCACCCAAAAGTGATTTCAAGCTGTACAGAATTCTAAATACACCCAAAACAAGGTGCTGTGCATCAAAATCCGACTTAAAACAAGAAAGCCACGCAATTTCAAAGTTTAAAGATAATAATTAAATAGTTTAAAAAAAGTGCTATTGGCTGTTTTCAAAATAACTGCATACAGATTCAAAATTTTTAAGCAAAACTAGTTCCAGAATGTGCAGAATTCAAATACGTTCAAATCAAGGTGCTGTGCATCAAACACGGATTTGAAATGCGAAAGTTGGGTGATTTTGAAGTTTAAAGTAGTTAAAGGGTAAATTTTAAAATAGTTTTAAAATACTAAAAAAAAAAAGAACTTAAGGTAACTAAAGAATAAAAAAAAATCATAAAATGGTAATTAGGTTATTAAAATAATAATTATAATAATTTCAAAGAAAACAAAAAAAAAAAAAAAAAAAATAAATATATAATTACTATAATAATATATTAGAAAATATATATATAAATAAATAACAATAATAATAATAATAATAATAATAATAATAATAATAATAATAATAATAAAAATAATAAAAAGTAATCAGTAAACTAATAATTTAAAATATTACTAATTACAACAAATAACCATAATTAAATAATAATATAAAAATAATTACACAAAAATAATGATTTAAATAATAATTAAAAAAAGGTTTTTTACTATTTTTAAAATACTTTAAAATCTATAGGTCTTTTTTATCAAGTAGAGGACGACGATACGAATCCAACGAGGTATTATACGCAAAAATCGGATCAAAAATGAATTTTCTACGATTTTTTAAAGTTAAAATAGCTTTTAAAATAATTTTTATATTAAAATAATCGGCGGCGAGACACGTGGTGGGCTCCGACTCGCTCCCGTGACCACGGGCAATCATTGGCTGGCGGCGCAATCATCCAGCCAATGATTGCGGCTATCATGCCGTAATCATTACCGCGGGCCCCGCGCGGTTACTTAAACGAGTCAGCATAGATCGTGACCGTCGATCTCACGCGGTATGCAAGGGACGGCCATGATCTGACTGGATGAACGGCGGAACCTGCGGATCTGATCCCGCGGTCGCTCCAAACCACGGATCAACGGGATCACGACCGTTGATCAAGAAATCAACGGTCCAGATCCCGTATACCTGGGCTTAGGGCGAACTCGGGGACCGAAACAATATTTCCTCTCGTTCTCTCGATTGACCAAACCAAATTCCATGAAATTTTAACCCTCGATTCTACTAGTGAAGAGCATGATTGGGGGCTATTTTTTCGAATTAATATGCACTAATGACGACGCTAATTAACCCTAAGTGTTCTAACTAGGGTTTGAGATATACGTCAATCCACTCGGTGGATTCAGACGATCTTGGGCTCGTTGGACTCGTGGACTCTCCAGGAACAACTTTGCTCTTGAACTCAAACTTCGAAAAGGCCTCGATTGGATGGGAGAAGCTCTAGACGTCTCTTGGCCTCGATTCGTCGGAGTCTCGCCGCCGGCGAGGTAAGATCGTCGGGATTTGATTGGGAAGGGTGGAGGAAAGTCCATAGAGCTCTCACACGAAAAATCTCGGGTCCAGACGCTCTAGGGAAAGAGTAATTGAAAAAGTTCAAAATTAGACCAAATTTTCCCTATTTATTTCTCCAAACCCTATAATCAATGGCCAGGATCGTTTCCTGAGGTGATTTGGAGGGAAATTAGCTTGAATATCACGGGATTTTGAATTTGAGCCATTAAGGAGGTATTAATCCCATTGAATGGGGTCTTAATGGGCTCTAAATAGGTGATTTCAACCTATTAAAGACTTGGTTTGACCAAGTCAACGATTGACTTGGTCAAATCAGTCAAGAGAGTCAAGGGAGTGTGAGGATCAAGCCATGAAAGGGTTTGGAATTAATTTAAAATTGATTTGAGCTCTTTAGGTCAAATTGGGTCAACCCGGGTTGACCTGGTCAACCAGGTTGACCCAAGGCCTAGGCCCGAGCTCAACAGACTCAGTTCGACTCACTGAACCTATTGGAGAGGGTCTTGGGGGTCTGACTTGGTCAATTTGACCAAGTCAACCCTTTGACCAAGGGTCTGGGAAAAATCGAGGTCAACAAAGTGCTGGGTTTAGGCTTCTTTCAAGTGGACCTTATAGACTAAACTGATTGAGTAGACTTTATTCTATCTTCATTCTTTCCTTTCTAAAAGTCTCTTCTCCTATGAGTAGCTTGCAAGTCTAACTCAATCCTTTGAGCCCTCTCTACCAAAGTAACATGATCCTCAATACAAAAAGGAATCAAGGGCTATCTAATAATATCCTTGCAAGCTAAATATGAAATGATACACTTTTCTTTTACATTGGGTATCAAATGTGAGACATATCTATAAAGTATTATGAACTTAGTCTCATACTACATAATAGAACTATCATAATGTACCAACCTAATGAATTTATCCTGCTTTTGTTTTTGGGCTGATATTAGTACAAATCAATCTCTGGACACGTTCACCAATTCTCCCTAGGAGGCTTGACTGCTAGATCACCCTCCAAATGTCTCTTGTAACTAGCCTCGCCATCACCTTTTTTCCTCACCATCAAAAGCATAAGCAGCAAGGGTAATCCTTCTATCCTCAGGGTAAGATATACCCTCCAAAATCTTTTTTATCTCATCAGCCAATCTTCTGCCTCTATAGGTCCATCACTTGAGAATAAAAGAGGCTTCAAATCTTATAATAGCTTCAGGTATTTATCCATAGAAGTACTTCCACTAATATCGGCCTGAGTCTAGGATTTCTTGATCATCTAAGTCATTGCAGTCATCATTTAAGTATAGAATTCCATTATTGTATTGATACCACTACTCGAAGGCTCTAGTATGGCTGGTTAGCTCTCTCCTAATTTCTTCTGTATTGCCATTAGTGGCATTACTTTCAGGATTCATAGCCTTGAGATCTTACGCAATGAAATAAATTAAATAGTTTATAACATATGTATTATATACCTTCTCTAACCTATAAAATTATTATATTGGCTCTTTTATATTGATCAATACATTAAAACCTTTGGGCTTTGATACCACTCTTCTCACGACCCGGCAAAATAAACTTGCGTAGGTGAGGCAAGAATGAAAGTCAGACGGTAAATATTCAAAATATTTCAAGTAATATCTATAAACTATATCCAAATATAGAGAAAGAGCCACTAAATATTTCAAGTAACATTTTCTTCTTCTTTCATTCAAAAATCAAAATTTACATAAAAATTCATTACATAAATGGATGTCCAAAAGTCTAACTATCACATGCTATCCTACACTTACATATAATACAAATCATCAAAATACCAAAAAAGGAACCTGTCACCCATCATCTCCTTATGATGGTATGTATACGATTATCTATCCATCATTAATGATTAATAAGTTCTCCTAAAAATCTTCTACAATTGGGTGAGTCATAACTCAGTAGATAAAATATTATTCAATTAAGTTCATAAGTAAAGTAAAGAGTACAATATGTGATGATAATACTTTTAAATAAAAATAATAATTTGTCATAAAATATTAATTAGAGTGCACATATTTCTAAGTCATCCTATATGTCCTTTTTCTTTATATAAGCTTGGAATCTTTTTTCATTATGCATTTATCATGATTCATTTGATACTCTTGATGCTTATAACATAATAACATAATCTTATACACTCGTCTTGAAAGTGTTATTTTATTTTGTACTGATCATATACATTTTCAATTGGCCATTTCTTCACCATTTACTCCGAAGAGCTCTTTACCATTTGATATTCTACATCAACATACACATTCTACCATTTAATATGTATTCATAGAGGAATATTAATACATTATTCATGCATATGTTCTAATGCTCCTATATTTTCTACATTAATACATATTAAAAGAGTTATAAGCTTTGTAAACTATCCATAATTATTACATGAGGAAGACACAATTGTAACAATGTATTTAAAGGCATACTAAGTTATCCACATAAGCAAAATACATCATATTTAAGAATATGTTAAGCTCTCTATATGAAAAAGATATATTCCATTAAAAGCATGTTAGGCTAATCATATGACATTATAAAGAACATGCTAACAATAAAAAAGAGAAGAATAATATGAAATTAAAATAATCACATTTTATTTACCTCACAGTTGTGTGAAATTCATCGTTTGTCCTATCGAGGCCTTTCCTCTACCACCTCCAATATCTAAAAAAAAAATATAACACTAATCCTCACATACTTTCTTAATCCCTAATTCATAAGAACCCATATAGTTCATATTCATATAATTTTATTAATTATCAAATATTATTAACACTAAACCTTAAATATTAATTATCATAAATATGTTTTTTGAATTTAATTAAACCCTAATATTTCTATAAATTATCTAAATTAACCCTTTACCATATTCAAATTAATTTAATTTAATTGCTATTTTTTATTTTCCTCAAAATCCTAATTTTGGAAACTTTCTTTTTATTAATTTTATGATATATACATATAAAAATCTCACCATCACTTAATTATTATTTAAAATATAAGTATTTTTAAATTTATTTAAATTAAAAATTAAAAAAAATTGAAAATTTATGCAAAACCCTGATTCACACCATTAAAACCCTTCATAGGACTATTTGGAACAATAATAACTAAGAAAATTTTCATGATTGGAAAAACCCTAATTTCTTGAACTTGTTTTTTTTTTTTTTATAAAATTTTAATTTAATCCCACAAGAAGCCTTATAATATCAATACAAATCACTTTGGCAAAATCACTTTGAAAGAAAAATGGAAATTGGAGGAAACCCTAATTTCTAAAATCCAAAAATTTTGGGGAAAACTAAATTTTCACATTTAAAACATTTCCCTATATTGTTCATATTAATTTTCATAAAGAAGTTTTAGGTTTTAGAGAAGTCCTAATTTTTTTCTCCTCAAGAAATATATACAAAAATGAGTATTTCTAAACAAAAAGACATACATTAGTCTTCCTTAAGTATTCCCTTCAATTTACCTCTAAGAACTTCGTTGGAAAACTCCTCGCTCACTCACACCCCAAGCCGTCGCCCTCTCCCTTTGTTTGAGCCGAACACACACAAGGGATCGAATTTTTTGATCCCTTAAGGCTCATATGGCTTTGAGGGGGATGGGGAAGGGAAGAATGGGCATGTGTCCTCATCCCTCTTAAGAGCTATGAGGGCTATCAAGTAATTTACACTTAAGTAAATTTCATCAATTTTTAACTTTAAATCCATAAAAATTAGATATAAGTTCTTTATATAAAAATGATCTAACTTTTGCATATAATTTTATAAAATCAACTTTATAAAATTTTGACAACTTTAAAAGATTTGATTATTTTCATCACAGTGCATCGAAATGCATGTGATGCTTACGATTCAGTTATTTTTTTTTGGGTTTTAAACTTCTCAAATCACCCTCAAATACAAGACACATTTGATCTTTATATATCAAGGAAATTTTATTTAGAGAGTAAGATCTCATCGTGACTTCTTCTTCATAAAAGACGGGCACTGAAGCTTGATAAGGGATGCCACCTATCTTAAATAGTGGAATACCTCAAATATAAGAAGAAGAACATATGAGAAGAAAAAAAGGAGGGAAAAAACTCCTATATAAAAGAGGGGCATTGAAGCTCGATAAGGGATGCCACCTATCTTAAATAGTAGTATGACTCTAATGCAAGAAGAATAATACATGATAATAAAAAAGGGGGAAAAAATCTCCTTCTACACAAAAGCGCTGAAATTTCATAGAGAATGTTTCCTATGTTAGACAGTGGAATGCCTCAATTATAAGAAAAAAAATAGATGAGAAGAAAAAAAAAGGAGAAGAAATTTCTTTTTGCACTAAAGAGGGGCACTGGATTTTAGTAGGGGATGACACATACAAAAAATAATGGAAAGTCTCTGAAGTAAGAAAGAAAGTGGAGAAGAAAATGAGGGGAAGGCCAAAAATTCTAACTTCTACACAAGATAGAGGCACTAAAATTTGATTGGGATGTCGTATATCTAAGACAGTGGAATGCCTCTAATGTAAAAAAAGAAGACCCGGGAAGAAGAAAATGGAATATGAAAAAAATTCTAACTTTTACACAAGAGAGGGGCACTGAATTTGTGTAGGTAATGCCACCTACAAAAAATAGTGGAATGCGTCAATTATAATAAAGTTAGAGGGAGGAGGAAAAGAGAAAAAGTGCAATTTTTCTCCTTGTCTTAGGCGGCTATTTATAGGTTGAAAATGGGGGAAATTATTTGAAAATTGAAAGGAAATTTTTCATCCAAAATTGTTTGAATTTTTAAAAAATTATTCTAGAAAATTTAATGATTTTTTTGGATTTTTTGGGCCTTATTTTTGATATTTTCATAATAAAAAAATAAAAAAAAGAAAGAAAATTAAAAAATTATTAAAAATCATTTTAGTTGAGATGGGAGTCTGAAGCCCTAGCCCCCTTTAAAAAAAAAAAAAAAAGTGGAGCCCGCAAAAAAATATTAAATATATAGTAACCAGTTATATAACCGGCTATAAGAGAACCATGCGCCCCAAGGGGAGCGTCGTTTCATCTCCACCGGCGACGGGCGATGTCTGGTCGGTTTGGTTTCCTGCGCATGTTCAGGCTCGATTTTTCGATCGGAACTGTCCAAACTGAATGTTTTTAGGGTCCCCGAAACCATTTTTCGACATTTTAGATCCATTTATGACATTTTCGGAGCTCAATGGAGCTTCTATAATCAATTTTTGGCTTTTAAAAAATTTTTAATGCAATTTTCTAATTTTTTATGATTCAAATAGTTTGAAATGCTGTAACACATATTTTTAGACTTTTATAGTCTCAATGTTCGAAAATAGGGGGCAAATGATATATCATATTAAAAAGTATCTTAATCATGCACGAATCTCGAGGCAAAAATCATGTTTAAAACTTAAGAAATTGAATCTGGGATCATCTGAACTATGATTTTAGTAAACTTACAATCAAATTAAACGACTCGAAGAGAGGAACCCAACGACACCAAATTTGACTCTATTTGAGCCCAAATGGGTCCAAATCGAAGACTCAAAGCAAATATGAAAGGTTTAAATCATAATTTAGATTACCAAGCGGGTTCCAAACATGATGTGCTTATGGTCGAATCGAGCGGCTCAATGAGAAGAGTCTAATGAGCCGAAGATTTTCAATTTTTGAGATCATTAAGACATTCAAATACTTAATAAATAGTTCACAATCAAGGGATTCAACATAGGCCATCTTTTCAAACCACTCCCAAATTACCCTTGATCTTCCTCCTATTTACTCACCAAGCAATTATTAGAAAACAATAAATAGATCTATCATTTTTCATGGAAAGGGACCCCCAAGGGCGAGGAGGGAGGAGGCCAAAGAAGGAAGAGTTCTTTTACCACCAGACGCCTCCTCGGCCACCTCTAGGCCACCGACCGACTCATGACTTCCACCAGTCGTCGAACTTCTGCAATTTGCCGGACTTCTACCCGACATTGAATCTATGCCAGACATCGAACTTTTGCCCGTCGATAGATTTTTGTCGTACTTCTACCCGACATCGAGCTTCGACTTATTGTTAAACTTCTGCATGTCACCAGACTTTCATTAGACTTTTACCTGATGAAAAAATTTTGCCCTTTGATTGATTTCTACGCAATGCTGGACATCCAGTCATCGTCAGACTTCTGCTTGTCATTGGATTTTCATCAGACTTCTACCCGACGCTGAACTTCCACCTGTCGCTGAACTTCTACCCAAATTCTCACTTCTACTTGACGTCGGACCTCCATCCGTCACTGGATTTTGACCTAGTGCTCAACTTATGCCTGTCACCAAACTTTTTTCAGACTTTGACCTGATGCCAAACTTTCTCCCATCGTCGAACTTCTGCCTATCTCCATAATTTCATCTGACTTCTACCCGACGTCAAACTTCCACCAATAGTCAGACTTCTGCCCATCGTCGAACTTTCGTCATACTTTTACTCGTTGTCAAAATTTTGCCTGTACATCCCTTGATTTCTAGCCGACGTCGGACTTATGCTCATCGTCAGACTTCTACTCGATGTCAAACTTTTGCTCATCACTGGATTTCTACTCAATGCTTGACTTTCGCCCGTCGTCAAACTTCTTCCTATCGTCGGACTTCTATCGAACTACTACCCGATGCAGGACTTCAGCCCGTCACCAAACTTCTGCCCATCTCTGAAGTTTTGCCCACTTCTTTCCATCACCGGACTTCTACCCGACGCCAGACTTCTATCCATTGTCATACTTCTGCCCGTTGTCGAACTTCTTCCCGTCATCAGACTTCCTCCTGTCGTCAGACTTCTGTTCGTTGTCAAACTTTTGTCGGACTTCTATCAGATGCTGGACTTTCACCTGTCACCAAATTTTTACCCGACACCAGACTTCTGCCTATCGCCAGACCTCTGCCAATCACAAAACTTTCGTCGGACTTCTACCAGATGTCGGACTTCCGTCCGTTGCCGAATTTCTACCTGACGCTAAACTTCTGCTTGTCGCCGAAATTGGACTTCTGCCCAACCGCCAACTGATGCCGAGTTTTCTTCCCAGCCACCAACTAACATCGAACTTTTGCATGGCCACCAATTAATATTAAAGCTCCCTCACCCTCCGACTACAGTCCTTCCAACCTCTATCGCCTTCCGAAAATGATCTTTCTAACCACTGTCTTTCGCTGACTACGATCCTTCTGACCTCCGTTACCTTCCGACAATGATCTTTTTGACCACTGTCGTCCATCGACAATAGTCCTTTTGACCTCCGTCACCGAACAACGATCCTTCTGACCATCTTCACCTGACTACAGTCTTTCCGACTATTATCGCTCGTTGATTATGGTGTTGCCGACAAAATAAACACGTTAATAGTGATTCTTTCAAGTCCCATCATGTAATGCATTTTATATGATGTATATTTATCAAGCCAAGACCTTCTCCAAGGGAAGGGCCTCAATTGTAATCGACTGCAAATAATAGTGGATTCATTCAAGCAGGGTCAGGCCCCGTGGTTTTTTCCCCTTTTTAGGGTTTTCAATGTAAAAATCTTAGTGTCTCTTATGAATGTTATATCATCTCTTTTATCTGTATGCATGTTGGGTCTCCGTATAAAGCTAAGACGTTAAACTTATATTTCTCTACCGTCGCGAATATTCCTGGAACATAACTATTATTTAAAGACAAGCTTAAGCGAATAAAAATCATTATCAAAATCAATTTAAGGATGAAAAATCTTAATTTATTTAAGGAATGTAATAAGCAATCGTACTTTCATCAATACACAATATGTAACAATAATAATCAACGCATTTTTTTATTCCCAGATAAATGAAGTTAAATAGATGAGAATAGTTTATTTTGAGTTTAAAATATTCACTAAGGACAAAAATTTATATATATTTCTTCAACGAGAAATAAATCAATCTTAAGGTCTGTTTGAGATAGCTGCAGCATTTTATAACGTTAGATGTGAAGCTAACATGAGAAAAATAACATTGTTATTATAATTGAAAAAAATAGTTTTACATTATAAAAAATTCTGAAAGTAGTGAGAAGATAATACCAAAATAATAGCCAAATCAAATTGTAATTATTATGTGAAAACAAAGCAATAAAAATTGTCCCAAATAAGCATTTAATCTCTTTTACTTGAATTGATTAATTTCTTATCAATATAATTAATAAAAAATTTTAAAAATTTAATATAAACTACATAAAATTGATCTTAGAATTATCTAATTTAAATTGAGATTAATATAATTTGTACTATTATATAAAATACTAATCTCAATGCAAAGACGAATTTATATTAGCATTTTTTTGGACATTTAGGTCAATTAAGATAAACTCACATACAAATCACATATCTAAGCTTCGAATCGAATGCCTCTTGGTTGATAGCTAATGCTCCCAACCAAGAGATCAAAGTTAACTGTGTTATATACTTATATCAACAAATCTAACATTATTTTTTTTCATAATTAATTACGACATTCACTAAAGTTTTGTTTCAGACGGCTTTCTTATTGCTTTTTAAAGCAGCATTTTAGTAAAAAAATTTAAATTTTTATGCTAGAAAGTTGCTTTAAGAAGTAGTAAGAAAGTTATCTTAAATAAAACTTAAGTAAAACAGTAATTAATGATGTCTAACTCAGATTAGTATTCAGACTTTACATTAATTATCCTACTAATAACATGCTAAGTTAACCTGCGGAGATTGCTGAAGGTCGCTTCCGCCGAAACGAAACCAAAATATCGGCCGCCTTCATCATCTCACTACTTGGCACCACCACCATTCTCATCTGTAACTTTCTATCTCTTCCCTCTTCCTCTTCCCCGTCGCCTCTGAAACGATAGAAGCGGAGAATATTTCCCTCCGTCAACATCTCTTTGAAGTGAGAGCGAAGATTTCTCCAGCCACGGCCATTGAAGATAAAACCCTTGCTACTTCCCCAATGTTTGAACTGAACCTCGAACACTTTGTCGCAATTAGCGGTTGAAATCTCTATGTTTAATCCGCCATTGCTGTTCATTACTGCTTCTAACTCGGATTGCCGAAGGAGAGGCAATAGGCGTTTCTGTGCATCGCACCGGCGGAGAAGGAGGCGGTTCTGGTTCGTGTTCAGATCGCTTGCCTGAAGCATCTTTTCGGCAACCAATACCCATTCGCCGTTCATCCTGGTAATCGATCTTCCTCTCCTTTCCTGATTTTTCCTCTCTTATGGTGTTGATTAAACCTATAGATGTATCATGTATGATGAGATTTTCTTGGTTTTCTTACTTAAAATAAATTTGGAGAAATTTTGGAAATCTTTTTAAATATTTTCAAACTTATTTTTTATTGATTCGTATGATAAAATTATATATTTGAGTTGTACCGATCTATTATATATGGTATTAATTATTTTAGGAAAGTTTTAAATCTGCTCAGATAATTTGTTTGAAATATTCTTCCATGGGACTTCTAAATGAATAAATAACTTCATGAGATTGCTGTAATTTCAGTAAGAATAGTCTTTGGCGCTTGCAACCTTAAATTTGAATGACATAATTATTATCTGCTAAAATATTTATTATTATAGAAAAAAAAATTTTAGTACCTAAATTGTTACGAAGATCCGAGACATCTAGATAAAAAGAAACGTAATGAATAGTAAAAATTTTAGAAAGAAAAAAAGTTCAACAGGCTCGGATATGTAACAACAAGAATACAAAATATGTAAAACTAAATTTGTATTGCTACGAATGTGAGAATAAGATTAAATGGAGATGTAACAGTTGGTGTTGAACAAGTGGTAATGATTGGATGACAGTGGTGATAGTTGGGAGATGATGATCAAGTGATAGCTATCGGACTATAGCAATTGGATGATGGTGAATAGATTGTGATTGTCAGGCTACAATGGTTAGATGACAAAAATCAAATGATGATGTTAGATGACAATTGTCGGGTACTGGCTGTCCGAAAATTATGACTGAGCGATGTCGGCGGCAGGCGGTGATTGTCCACATAAAATGTCAAATAGGGCTCTAGAGTTCTTTAGATCTTTAAGTTCTCTCCAACTTAAATATTGGTTTAGTTCATGTGCAAAATGTGAGCTTATTTATAAAATTTTTGGCGTAATGTTTTGGTAAAATCAACCAAATTTTCATTATACTCAATCAAATGATTTATATTAAATCATTTGATTTTAGATTGTTCCTTTAGCATTTAAGATTCTTAATGACCTCAAAATTGAGTGATCTTAGATTTGTTGGATTTGTCTCATCGAGTTGCTCAAATTGAGTATCAATATGTAAAATTTGAAGATTGTTTGATCCTTTAAACAATGCAGTGAACTTTTTCACTTTACTTCAAGTGATTCATTTTTCTCATTTGAACTTCGATCAGATCACTTTTGGCGTTGTTGGATTTACCTTATTAAGGCGCTTAGTTTAATTATAAATTTATTGAACTTAGAGTTCATATGATTTTGAACTCAATTTTAAAAATTTGTAATACAAATAACGCATCAAGATTTGCATTGATCAAGTGAAATTTCTCAAATATCACAAGTCGAACAATGTCCTTTGAAAATATATATTCATTCTTTTAAAAAAATTATGCGAACATATATCCAGGATTTAAGAAAAATTAAGATGTCACAATATGAAATTCAGGTTTTACAGGTGGTTTTTTTTCCTGCTATTTATCCAAGATTTCAGACGGTTTAGCAGATTACCGGCAGTTTTTCGGCAGTCCAAAAATTAAACCGGCACCATAACCCGTGGTTTTTAAACCACTGCTAATTCCGGCGGCAGTTTATTAAACACCGCCGGTTAATACCAACGGTCTAACCGCCGGATAAACCGTCGGTATTACCTGAATTTCCTGTATTGTGTGCAACCTTTCCTTAGATGTCAACACATATCTCCACTTGAAGTCATGGACCAAGTAAATTCCCCAAAATCATAACTTCAACTTTTGTTGAAGTATGCACATTAATTATTATTAATGCCCCAAATTTGCTTGATCATAAGGGTTTCATTCAGCTCCAAAAGTATCAAAATTAAGTCTGAAATGTAAAAAATGGGAGAATATGCAAATTCAAGCATAAAATCAGACCTTAAATCAATCACACGCACATGGTCATGTGTGCGCATGTGGGTGTTGCTACATCAACTGTTAAATCCCAGCCTCCCGTTCTTACATTGATCACATGGCTATTGAATAGTGGTCCGTGGGAAGTCCACCTGAATCACGTTGAATACTTTACATAGCTTGACATCTGATTTAGGAAGGATTGCATTAAGGCAATTGGTCATTATTATGTAATTATTTTTAGTTATTTTTTTCTTTATTAAGACAAATTGTATAGATTTATAAATTGGGATTATGTTGTGAAATAAAATTCAAGCTTTTCCCTCTTAAAGCTCCTAATTTTAACATGGTATCAGAGACACTATAAGCAGAGAAAATGGCCTTCATTGTCGTTAAAGAATGATCGTCGATCGTCGAGCCCTTTATGCATACACAAGGGTTTAAGGAGACAGCAGAGTTGCTAGACGCTGCTGACGCCTTATCCGAAGGACTTCAGTTGTGCCTCACATGGTGGGAATGTGGGATATAAACTTCCTCACTCGATGTCGGAATGCACGCAGTCGTCCTGAAGACTTGAACGTGGGACGCTTGGTCCCGTCTAGAAGAATCGACTGTAAGAGCTTATCTCTGCGGACCAGTGCGACGAAGTCGAAGGACGGACCCGGAACGGAGACACTCCTACTTATGACTTGAGCGGGAAAAATCTTTGTCGGGAGAAGCGTTTTTGCATGCTCTAGCTACCCGATCTGAGTCTTTTAAGGACTTGGTTCTGTTCAATAGGCCCTGTACTTAAACCAAGAGTTTGATTAAAAAATAAGAGGATATATATATATATATATATATATATATATATATATATATATATATATATATATATATATATATATATATATATATATATATATATATATATATATATATATATATCAAACCATTGACCTTTTTTTTGCTAAACTAAAGATCAGAGGGATTTTTTTTTCTCGGGAAGCCTTTATTACTACCTAAAGATAGTCTTCATTATTATTAGTTGACACCTAATGTCAAAAATAAATTCTTCCCAAAGCATTGACCATTTTGAGGATCCTATGGTGCACCAAGGATGAGGTGATCTGCAAAGCATGCAACCTTCTTATCGTCTAAATGGGAAGAACTATCTAAAGTGGTATCAAATTATGAAGACCTACTTAAAAGAGAAATGGAAATTATATTACCTCCTCAGAGGACGGACAAAAGAAGGAGATCCTAATTTTTTGGCATGGGATGAAACAGACTCTATGATTATGTCATTATTATAGAATTCAATGTCTCTAAAAATTAGCGATGCATTTATGTTCCTTTCCACTGGAAAGGACATATGAAATGCCACCAAACAAACATTCTCAAAGGATGTTACTCAAATCTTTGAAATCAAGATCAAAGTAGGAAGCTCAAAATAATGAAGCAAGATCGTAACAGAGTATGTCACTTTTCTGCAAAACCTACGGCAAGAGCTTGATCATTATAGATACATACATACCAGATGTCAAGAAGCTGCTGATGATATCTAAAGAACTTTATTAAAAAAGATAGAGCATTTATGTTTTCTTGCGGGACTAAATGTAGAATTTGATCAAGGGTCCATATCCTTGGCAATGAGGAGACACCATCATTAAATGAAACCTTTCTCTTATCCACGCTGAAGATGCTGACGAGGAGTGATGTTGGAGCCAAAGTTTATTGAAAGTTCAGCGATGGTGATGAATAGAGAAGCACCATGGAAGTAAAAAAGGTAAAGACTCCTCAAAATTTATAGATAGAGACTCACTTTGGTGCATTTATTGCAAGAAGTCAAGACACATAAAGGAAATGTGCTGAAAAATATATGGAAAACCCCCCATTAAGGAGTGGAATCAAAGAAGTGAAAAAGGGAGCACATCACATGCCAACAATACAACAAGTTAGCCTAACCCAAAAAACATAGTCCATCCTATATAAAGAACAACAACATCATCATCATCATCAAGCTTTTATCCCACTACGTGGGGTCGGCTACATGAATCCTTTTTCTCAATTGTGTCATATTAAAAGTCAAATTCTTGTTTAAATCTAATAAAGAAAGGTCATTCCTAATATTTTCTAACCAAGTCTTTTTAGGTCTACCCCTACCTTTCTTAACACAAGTCAAATCTAGTACCTCTACTCTCCTAACTGGGAGCAATTATTTGGTCCTTTCACTGGATGTAGAGGAAGGTTCGGTTTTAGCCAAAAATAGGTAAAAAGTGCAAATACCGAGTTTTTTGAAAAACTCGGTATTTTTTCAAAAAACTCGGTATTTGCACTTTTTTAGGCAAAACCGAACCTTCCTCTAGGTCCTTGCACCGGACCAAATAAAAACTCCCTAACTGGGTCATTGGAAGGCCGCCTTTTTATGTGACCAAATCATCTAAGGCGACTCTTTCTAATCTTATCTTCTGCTGGAGCTACTCCAAACCTTTCACGTATATGCTCATTTCGTATCCTATCCCTAAGGGTAAAGCCACTCATCCACCTAAGCATCCCCATCTCTGCCACACTTAACTTAGTATTATGCTTCTCTTTTAATGGCCAACATTCGGCACCATGAAGCATTGCAGGCCTCACTACCATCTTATAGAATTTTTCCTTAAGTTTGAGGGGTACATTTCTATCACATAACAAGCCCGATGCATTCCTCCACTTCAACCATCTAACTTGAATTCTGCTGATAATATCCCCATCTATTTCACCATCAATCTGAACAATAGATCCAAGATATCTAAAACGTGTACTCTTATTAATGACTTGATCGCCCAAAGTCACAATCCCCTCGCTAGGTCTATTACTACTAAAATTACACTCCATATATTCCGTTTTAGATCTACTCAAGCAAAAACTTTTAGACTCTAAGGTTGACCTCCATAATTCAAGTTTACCTTCAACTCCCTCTCTAGTCTTATCAACAAGAAGAATATCATCAGCAAAAAGCATACACCAAGGTACATCCTCTTGCAAATGTCTAGTGAGAACATCCATGACTAAAGCAAAAAAGATATGGGCTTAAGGCTGATCCTTGATGTAACCCAACCGAAATAGGGAAATACTTGGTGAAACCACCTTGTGTTTGAACACAAGTAATAGCTCCTACATACATATCTTTAATGATTTGAATATAAGCATTATTGACTCCTTTCTTTTCAAGAACTCTCCATAGCACTTCTCTTGGAACTTTATCATATGCTTTTTCTAAATCAATAAATATCATATGTAGATCCTCCTTATTTTCTCTATATTTCTCCATCAAACCTCTTAATAAATGTATGGCTTCCATAGTCGACCTACCCGGCATGAATCCAATTTGATTTAGAGAAACATAAGTATCACGCTGCAATCTATGCTCCATAACTTGCTCAAATAGTTTTAAAGTATGACACATTAACTTAGTACCTCTATAATTCGCACAATCTTGTGCATCACCTTTATTCTTAAAAATAGGAATCAACACACTCATTCTCCACTCATCTGGCATCTTTTTAGTCTTCAAAATAGTATTAAAAAGTTTAGTAAGCCATGAAATTCCTTCATCTCCTAAGCATTTCCACACCTCTATTGGAATTAACACACTCATTCCCCATCACTTTTTCCCACATAATATTAGCATCCTCATGCATCCTATATAAAGAAGATATTAAAAAATTAAAACAACTCCTGGTATCCCTTAAAAGATCAAATGGATCTTCCTTTATTGCACATTCAGTTAAGTTCCCTATTTCCATTGGTTTAAGTGCCTCAAGAAATCATTTAAAAGGATTATGGATCATTGACTCAGGAGCCACATATCACATGACATATTCTCCTACCCACTTCATCAACTATACTCCTTGCCCTAGTGACACTGTTGATGACTCTCTTGCCATAGTAGAAGTTCAAGGATACATACCCTTATCCCTTCCGTTACTCTAAAAAATATGCTTCATGTACCTCAATTATCCACAAAACTCATATATATACAAAAACTTATCAATGATTATAATTATCAAGCAATTTTTAACCCTACCTATTGCTTATTTTAGGACCATGGATTAAGAAAAAAGATTGGACTTGCTAAGGAGAGTGTTGGATTATACTACCTGGAAGAGCTGAACAAATATAAAAATAGCTACTCTATGTTATCCCTTATTTGCAAGAAATTCGCTATTTGACTTCATCATTATAGATTAGGACATCCATCTTTTGATATCCTAAAACATGTATATCCAAATTTTTTTTAGAAATTAGAAAATAAACATTTTCATTGTAAAACTTGTGAGTTAGCCAAACATAAAAGAACTTCTTTTCAAAATAAAAATGAGAGATGTAATACTTCATTCTACCTTATTCATAGTAATATATGGAGACCTTAAAAAATTCCTAACATCTATGGGGCACATTGGTTTATATTGTTTATTTATGATTACACTCAAGTCTATTAGATTTATCTCCTCAAAAATAAATCCTACATTAGCACCATTCTTCCCATTTTTCACATTATGATCTAGATTCAATTCGGGGTAAAAATAAGCAAGTTTCGTTCCAATAATGTTAAAGACTATTTCAACTAAACTCTATCCTCCTACTTCCAAAGTGAATGTATTATCCATGAGTCCTCCTGCGTCACACCCCACAATGAAATGGGGTTGCAGAAAGGAAAACATGGTCACTTTCTAGCCTCAACTCGTTCTTTCCTATTCCACCATAATATACACAATCCTATTGGGGGCAAGCCCTCATAACTGCCACTTACCTCATAAGCTAAATACTTTCAATAGCCCTAGGATTAAAAACTTCAATACATATTATGTCCTCCTTTTATCCAGAGTAACGAACCCATAATAACCTTACACCCATATTCTTTGGGTGCAATGCCTATGTCCACATCCATAGCCACAATAGAGGAAAATTAGATTCAAGAGCACTCAAATACATTTTTGTTGGATATTCAACCATCCAAAAAGGTTATAAATGTTATCATCCCCCACACAAAAAACCCTTGTCTTAGTTGATGTTACCTTCGATGATTTTTTTTTTTTTATTTGCTGACCTCATTTCTGTATGAGGTCATTAAGACCAACTTGGGCTTATTTATGGTGACCCAGTGATTGGGAAGTTTCTTCTCCATAATCATATAGGTTCTGGATAATACCCAAATCAACCTCAATCAAACTCAAACCCACCTTCTAATCCAATTCTTGGATCAACCACCAATCAACATTCAATCAATTCTCAATCAACATTCAATCAACTTTCAAATCTCATCCAATCATCAACAATAATCTCCTTGACTATTATTGACATGGATAATCCACCCTTGATCATCTAAATCCAAAACCCAATCCATTTCCAAAATTTCAAACCAAATCCAAGGTGTATAAGGGCCAAGGTCCTAAAACCCTTTCCATTAGAATTTTTCAAATCCCATGGAACCAAGTCGAATGACCTTTGATTTAGGGTTTATAAATTGCATATTGTTTAGGCATATCTATAAGGTCAACCATCCAAATTTGAACTCAATCCAACATTTATAGACCTTGAAACTGAATTTTTTTTCCTAAAGGCTGCAAAACCTTCAATTATTTATAACTTATGCCACTAAACTTGTCATACAGTGGATCTTAGCCTTGGGACCCTTTCCAAACCTCCCAATCACACCCATGACCTTCATTAGGACTCACTAATCAATGATCTATACTTTTTCCAGTACAATTTGACCTAGAATTGACCAAGGGTTAAAATGACCAAAACACTTTTTAAGGGGATTTTTGGTCTTTTCCCCAAAACCCAATATGGCATAGCCATATCAAACTCTAAATTCTATTCCATTAGATCCTAAATAACTTTAGGAACACATTGGACTCAAACCTTCCCTTTGGTTTGACCTGGTTGACTAAGTCAACCATGGGATCAAATGACTATCTCAAGCCAAATCAATTCCTTTTGGCATGAGACCATCTCTATTGAGTTCAAATGCCTGATTTTAACTTAATCAACCCAACTCGTGCCCTTAGGTCAACTTGGTTGATTAAGTCAACCAAGTTTAACCAAACATACCATGCACCTCTACCTATTCAAATCCCTTATCCAAGACCTTTCCAAACTCATTTAAGCCTACGGGGTGACCCATTGGGTCCCCAAGAGAGCCCTCTTGGAGACCCAAGCCTTGGGCCTACTTGGGTTAGCCATTTAGCTTAACCCAAGTGTCCAAAGGGAGGTTCCCCTTGAACCAATTTTTAATCATAGCCCAATTGAACCTAACTAATGGTTGTATTGGGGCCCCTTTAACCCAATACACCACTCCTAGACAACCCAAACCTTGGGTCAACTTAGGTCAAGAATTAGGCTAACCCAAAGTGGACAAAACTACCTTAGGTTGAGCCCATTCCTAACATAGCCTTCACCAAACTCAATCAACACCCCTATTGGATAGCCCTAGGTTCAATGCACCTACCCTAGTCAGCCCACTCTTTAGGCTTCCTGACCCACCTCCCTCATCCGACCCATGGTCTGACTTGACCTGGGTTGAGCCCAAACTGACCCAAATTGAGCAGGTTTGGGTCAACTCGCTCGGTTAGGGTCAACCCGAGTTATGCAACCAAGCCATCCCCTCCTAGACCCAATTGAGCTCATATTCAAGCTCAACATGTCACTAGCAGACTTTCCATATCAGCTTAACCCAGACCCTAGCCGGTGGCGACCGAAACCATTGGAGAGTTAGCTCCAGTGGTCCCCCCCCCACCTCACTTCGGGCATGATCCAAAGGCTTTGAAAGGCTGGGCTCGTCGGCTTCAGCCTCACGGACCTCTGGGAGGATGTCCCCTTCCACCTGAAGGCCATCCAATGACTCATCTATTCAATCCCAGCTATCCATGCCTGCAAGAGTGGGCTGAATAGGGTAGCTAGCCTCAAATGTCTTCATTCGGATTCAGGCTTTCGAAATTGTTCCCTAGAGCTCACTAAGCAATCCATAGATTTTCCCAGTGTCCTAGCCCCGTCCAGTGATTAGTTCGAGTGAGCTCCGATAAAGTCCATCTATGGTCCACTCGAAGTCATACCTCCAGCGATCCTCCGGTCTCGGTGTCTGAAGGAGAATCATTCGCCTTCACCTTATGAAACTTCTCGAGAGAAAAACCCATATGTTGGGCTTTATTCAGGGTGAGCTCCTCTTTCGAGCTCCTAAATATGTAGTTTGGTCAAGTGTGAAGGAAACCTTCACTCCAATGGATCTCCATCGTTGGATTGAAGGTTTCCACCCTCTTGATGCTCCCTAAGAAATTTGGAGAGAGTTCATTGGCGTGATCACTCGGATCACACTAGAGAACGTCTACGATTTCGGGTTCATGCGAGAGGTTGAAGATATACTCCTAGCTGTTGATTTCAATCAACAGCTCAGATTATATCCCGTGGTTTCGAAGACAATTTGATCCTGACCGTCTGATGCTTCATCCGATGGCTACGGTCAATCCGACGGTTACCCAGTCAGCCGCTAATTATTTCCCTATTGACCTCATTTTTGTATGAGGTCTCCAATGGGATCCTAAAATCAATTCAAATTCAATCCCACTTAAACACTTACAATCATCCCAAATGATCATAATTGATTTAGGTAACTCAAACTTAATCATTTAAATCCAAAACCCAATTCAAGTCTAAGAATTCAAACTCAAACTCAAGGCTAAAGGTCCAAGTCCTGAAAGCCTTTTCCAGTGAATTTTCAAACACTTCAAAACCCTGTCAAATGACCTCTGATTCAGGGTCTGTCAGTTTCATACTGATGGGACATGTCTCTAGAGACAATCCTTCAAATTCAAGCCCATTTTGAGGTCTCTAACTCCAGAAACTCAATTGAAATCCAAAGGCTGTAAAACCTTCAAATATTTACGGCCTATGCCACTGGACCTTTCATCCAATGGATCCTGACCCTGGAGCTTCCTCCAAAGCTTCCAATCACTTCCAGACCTTCAATCCTGACATGTTAATCAATAAACTGCATTTTTCTGGATTCATTTCAGCCCCTAGTGGACCTGAGGTCAAAATGACTAAAATGCTCCTAAGGGGTGCAAATAGTCATTTTGAACCAAATGAGCTCCAAACTGAATGCAACCACCTCCAGCAAATTTTAAATGTCAAACCAAACCAGTTGGATCCATTTCCAGACTCTGGGTCAACCTGGTTGACCTAAGAAGCCCTTTAAGGGTCCAAATAGGTATTTTGACTGAAATGACCCATTTAAACCCTGGAATCACTCTTACTAGACTCCAAAAATCTAATCAAACTTGTCCAGTCCAGACCCACACCTTGGGTCAACCTGGTTGACCCAGTCAACCTAGTTTACCCAAATGTCTCTTAAAGCCCTTAATGGGTCATTTCAACCCATTCAATCTATCTAATCCATTCAAACCCTCAAACCAATATCAAAACTCGAGTCAAGTCCATTTAAACTTATTTGGAGTCAAATCAAATTGAGTTTGACTTAGTCAACTCAATAAAACCTACTTAAAATGTTTTAGATCCTTATGTTTCATCTCAAACTCCAACCTTCAAGCCTTAATCCTTCTCCAACCCAAATAACCAGTTCATTTATACTGTCCTAAGATCCATCTCATCAATCATTGACTAAGATCCTTAGGTTTCATCTCTATAAGTTATTACATGACTTATAGCTATCATAATCTTTTATAAAACTATTCCATAGAATATTAGGTGCACTTTTATTGTTCATGATTTCTTTGGTGTATTTGTAATTAGTGTCCAAAGGGTTAGAGAACATTGATTGCTTTCCTACAACCTAGTGACATTAAGGACAACAATTAAGGTTGTGTCTTAGTCAACTTAGATTAATCTAGGTGAACTACACACCATTCCTTTTGGAATGAAACTCACACATAGAAAACTAGTGTCATAACGTTTTAATCAAATATACCTTGAGTTGACATTAATTGATCTTAAAACAACTAGTAGATTTAGGTGATCCTTCTTTAAGGATCTTCTTCTTTTTGCTTTAATAAATTCAAATAAAACGAATAAAAATTCCTAAAAAGACAAATCAATCCTAGTCAATTCTAATCAATCATAAAACAAAATCATAATCATTCAAAATCAAAACAAAGACCCAAATATCATTAAAACTAAACTAAATCCTTAATTAACTCTCAAAACTTCTAAAAAAAAAGTAATAAATCAAAATTAAATCCAAAAAATACAAGTAATTCCTCTAACTGGCTAGAATTCAATCCTTAATCAATGAAAAATAAAATCAATTTGATTTGACAGCAGATTAAAGCTTAATTTAATTTTAAGTGAAATTCAATATTTAATTGATTTAATTAATTGATAATAATTAAAAATTCCAATAAATTCTCAAACAATTGGGAATCCCTCCTTAGGTCATTCCTGACCTTTGGAGCTAATTTCAAGGGATTGGAAACTTATTTGGAGCAAAACCATAAAAAGGTACTCTAATTAAACAATTTCAAAAATTTCAATAAATAGCTCAAAATTAAAAAATTCATAAATAATTCAAGAAAAATCTAAATCAATCAAACTCAGTTGCATTCAACTCATAATAAGACCTAATATTTATAAAAAATGTGAAAATTCCACAAAGTCATTAAATTCAAAAAGTCAACATATCGGTCAACTTTAAGTCAAAATTAGTTCAGAACTTCAAACCATCATAACTAAATCCAGAAAAATCCAATTTCAACATACTTACCTTCTAACTGATCATCTTATGGTCTAATATTTTAATAAAATGCTAACTTTCCAGAATTTAACTTTAATAAAAAGTCAATTTTTGACCCCTTAATTAAATGAATAAAACAATCTAAAAAAATTCCTAAAAATTCAAAATTGTTTTAAAGCTCCAAAAATGTCTAACTAACTCCTAAAACCAGCAATCAAACACTTATAAATAAAATTTATTAACTTTTAAGTCTTAATCAATTTAAGCTACTTAATTATACCGGGTACCACTGGGTAATTCAGGCCTACGAGGCTATTAGCTTAGCCCCAAGGAAGGTGAAATAAAATTCACGGTCTCGGTGAGAAACAAAGGTGGTATTTATCCAACAGTTAAAAAATCAACCTTAAAAATCAAATTCAAATCATTAATTATTCAATAAATAATTCAAAATTCTAAATATTATAATAAAATTCATTAAAAATTAAACTAAATTTTAATTCATCTAAACTAAATTAATTTGATTGATTAAAATTTATTTTAGTCAATCAAATTTGATTATTAATTTAGATTAAATGAATTAAGGCTTCTATGCCTAAAGCTTGATTCCTTTTGGAGGGCTTTAGTCATTTTGATTTAAATAAGCCTTTAACACACATAAATAACCAAAAGATCTCCTATGTATTGTACACGACTCCTTTTAGAAAGGCACTAATACATTTGGATTTTGAGATCTTCAAACAAATATAATAACGTACCGACCTTATACGACGTGCTAGATTCCTTCGGGAGGGCACGTAGTATTACATTCATGAGGTCCCTTTCTCTCTCTCTAATAAAATTTTAGGGATTCTCGATGAATACCTGTCTTCCATACAAGATGGGTGTTTATTTTGAGAGTCCTAGGACTTATAAATTGATAACTTCCTGCACTTAGGGAGTTATCAATCTATAAGTTCTTTAAAACTAAATTAAATAACTCTAACATTCTAAAATTGGGATAATTAAAAATTCAAATACACTCTACTTAAACTTCAATCAAATTCCTATTTGACCTCTAATAAATAAACTCTAATAATACATGTAATTTGAACGATAATTCCCTTAGGACCTATCCAAGCCACACGACCTCTTTCACACACTTAGATGCTTACTAGGACTACCAACTTTAGCCTAGGCTAGGCCGGTGGTTTGTTGTGGTTTATTTGCAGGTGTCTTGCCTAGAGGGCACCTATGTGTGATTGCTTACTTTTCTATATTGCATAGTATGCATTTTTATTTTCCTGTCTGTACACTAGAGAGCGAAGTGAATAAAGTGAGGACCATGTACTTTACTTTTCTGTTTTTACTTTTCTGCATTTATAACTGTACACAACGCACTCATAACATGCATAACTACATAACTACTTTACTTTTCTTGCTTTTACTTACCTGCAAAGTAGAATGTTCTTAGGACCTGATGTACTTATAAAAAGAAATGTAAAGTTTTATTTTCTTAGAATTGTTGTATATAGATTGAGTTTATAAAGCATCATGAGTATGTAAAATAATTAAAGATAACAACTTATACATACAGATGGGGCTCCAAAAAGTAACATCCTCTATCAGGAGGATGTTCCTTTTTGGAGTTCCATAGAAGACCCAGAGGCTGAAGACCATAAGCAGTTATATTTAATTCTACTTTCTCGTAGGCTTAGAATCCAGGTTTGTTGTCGGTGGGGCCTGACCACCTTTACTTTCCTGCAGACCCTGGGATGTACTCTATAAATTTTATATTAATAAAAACAGTTCTTTTATATACAACTGTTTCATACATCATTCGCATACGAGTAGATTTTTGGTTTTTGTAAGCATATTCTGTTGCATTTGTTTTAGATTCTTTAGTAATTCCTTGATTCCTATGATAGAATCATCTTAAAATTTTGCATCATCGATGAATTATTGTGATTAGGATTATTAGTTGGCAGCCCACTCTAGGAAGGTGGTAAGTCTAGATCGTATACACTTCTCTCTGCACATTCTTTATAATCAATTCTAACTCTTCTAAATTCAAAACTCTATAATCTAAAGCCTGATCATGAAAATTTAAATTTAGCACAAATGTTTAGTTAAATTTATATATAATTTTGGAATCAATTAGTCTTCATTTAAATCGAGAGTAGTCTCTTAGGAGATGTAATTAATTATAGGGGCTTGCCCCTATAGGGAGTCTAGATCCCAGAATAATCTAAACCCCATCTTAGTTTTTCTTTTGGAGGTGGGGGAAAGATCTGTGAACGTAGATTAGTGCTTTATCCATATTTTAAAATTTATTCCTATAATCAAAGGATAGATAGATGGTTGATCTGCTCTTACAGGCAGGTCGAATATCTTCTATATTTGATTATGGAAATAAATCTATAATTCATTAGTCTAATTGGGTCGATAGGATAATATGTGATTCGTTCTTTGGGATTTGTATATTCCCTATGCTACACCTGATTAGAACAATGAATTATAGTTTTCTTTTTTTTAAATCTATAGAAGGATATTAGTCTGCTCCTCGGGGTGGTATACTATCCGACTATATGGATTTAAATGAAAGAAAATATTAAAATATAAATAAAGCGAATCGTGTGAGAAAATAAAATCTTATCTTTGAAAATCCGGCTTTATCTAAATTTTGTCTAAATTCATTCTCATAATCAAGAAATAGATATGTATTTGATTTGCTTTAACGAGCAAATCAAATATCATCTATATATTTGATTATAGGAGTGAATTAATGATTCATTAGCCTAATTAGGTAGATAAGGAATATATTAATCATCCTTTAGGATGATTCGTATATTCCCTATATTACATCTGATTAGGAAAGTGAATCATAGTTCTCCTTCGTCAAAACCAATAGAAGGATACCAGTCCGTCCTTCAGAGCGGCCCAATATCCGACTATACGGATTTAATTGAAAAAGATTATTCAAAACTATAAATAAAGCAAATTATTTTAAATAATTAAAAAAATATATAATTTATTTTAAATAATTAAATAAATATATAATTTATTTTAAATAAAAATAAATTTTAAAATTCCTTCCCTCCTCTCCTCCTCTTTCTTTCTCTTATCTTTATAAAATATAAAAATAACCTTTCTTTCTTTTACATATATTTTTTAAAATTAAAATGATGATATTTTTAAAATTAAATTTAAATATATGTTTAAAATAAAGGTCGGTAGCTCTGGCGACTCCACTGGGGATAGACTTCTCTCTCCATTTCAAATGAAGACTAATTCTTTCTGAAATTATATATAACTTTAATTAAATATTTGGGCTATTAAATTTTCATGTAAATTTCCATCTGTTCAGTCATCCACTATCTGTCTATATGATTTGTATAGTCTTGTGATTTGAGTTCTCGCGATTGATTTGTAGTCAATTTTGCTTTTTTGATTCGATTTTTCGCCTCGAGTCTTTTATTTGTATAGTTTTATTTTCTTTTAGTCTACTTACTCGAGCCTTATTAGGCATTTATTTTTTTAGTCTAGAATTTGTGTCAGTATTTATTTGTAATCGTAGTTTTCTTAGCTTTTTCCTAGAAGCTAAGCAGATGGGCCAACTGTCAGCACCGGTGTAGGTCCTAGGTCCTGTCGAAGTGCTGTTCGTTTCTTGTCTGACTTTTTGGGTATAATTAGATCCTTAGTTTCTTTTAGATTTCTTTAGAGATTTTGAATTTCTTATATAATATTTTGTTTCTCCGATTCTTATTTAAAGACTTAATTATTTCAATAAATTTTCTAAATTGTTTTGTCTTGATTTCATTATATTGATTCTATGATTTGATTTGAATTGATTGTTTTATATTTAAATTATATAATTGTGTAGAATCTCTTAAATCGAGTCAACCAAGCCTGTATGTCATTTGTATGACATTTGCATGTTTACTTTCCATCCACTGTTTGCATGATTATGGCCACGCGAGTGGCCATCACCCATGGTTACCAGAGCTTCTTCCTAAAAGTCTGGCGGACGTCCACCCGGAAACGGAGGTTTGGTCCTAGGTCTGGTAGGGGTTATGCCGCCCGTTTGTAGTCTCACATTTTGTATGTCACATGTGTGTGTTTAGTCACTTAGATTTCCTTTTCAAATTTCATTCAAAGTCACTTTTGGTTTCTTTATATTCATTCTATTCGAGTCTTTTTCTATGTTTACTTCAGAGTTTTGATTTTCTTTCTTTGATTTGTGACTTGATATTGAATTGATTGTTTTCTATTTAAATTATGTAATTGTGTAGAATCCATTAAATCGAGTCAATCAAGCCTGTATGTCATTTGTATGACATTTGCATGTTTACTTTCAATCCACTGTTTGCATGATTATGACCACGCGAGTGGCCATCACCCATGGTTACCAGAGTTTCTCCTAAAAGCCTGGCGGACGTCCACTCGGAAACGGAGGTTTGGTCCTAGGTCTAGTAGGGGTTATGCCGCCCGTTTGTTGTCTTGCATTTGCATGTCATCCGTATGTCATTTGCATACCTTAGAGTTTTCTTTTTTATTCGCATCGATTTTTGACTCAATGCGTTGAGATCAGGCTTTAGATTATAAATTTCTGTTCTTTCCCCCTTTCTAATCTTATCTACTCATGTTTGTTTATATTTATACTTTAAAATTCTTGAGGACAAGGGTCCTTAATGTTTTCCTAATCTAATGCTCGATTCTTTTCAAATCATCAATTGAATATTCATTCCAACTCTTCACCGTGTGATTGTATCCCTCTAGTGTGGGTCCTTAATTGGACCATTTCCTATAAAATCTTCAATCTTTTCATTCCTTATCGTAAACTCCAACTACGTTCAAGTCAGTGCAACCAACAGCAGTCAGATTCTTTGCATAGACTCGGAAGAATCAGTTCCTTATATAGATCACCTTTGAATTGCAGAAAATGTCTGGAAAACTGATTTTCAACTTCAACATCACCGCTGCCCAATCTGCCGAGGGCAATGAGATCAAGTTCGGATCTGAATTTTACAATCTGCAAGTTACTTTCGGAGCACCACACACTGAGATGGTGACTCCCGTAGTTGAGTCAGTTCAATCGGTTCCCGTTCAGATCAATGTTGAGGGTAGGTCTGCAGCCGCTCCTGCAGCTGCCAAACCCTCAGTTTTCACCCGCCTGACTTATCCTCAGCCAGCTGCCATGGCTAAAGGAAAGTCTCCTGTTGTTGCCGACTCTCCAGCCTTTGGAAATTTTGAACTGGGATCATCATCTGCCATTCCTGAGATCACTAAATCTCAGCGTCGAAATATGATTCGCCGTATGAGGCGAAGAGTCAAAAGAGCTGAAGCATCGAAGAATACTCCTGTTGTTGCCGCGACTGAGGCATCAAAGAATATGACTCATGAATTCACTGAGGTGTTTTTCAATTCTCCTCAGTTGGCTGGTACTAAGAAAAGAGTACAGTTTCAGGAAGCAGGTCCAAGTTGACCAGCGACTACATCAAACCGTTGTAGAGAACTGAAGAGCCTCCCTTCTCGAGATCAATACCAAAACTCTAGTTATCAAGATAGTCAGCAAACTCCCATCAAATCCCTAGGATATGCAGCATTAGCCCGACGAGGGTATAATCCCATATCTCCTCCTTCTCCACGTCATTCTGGGAACCGTCCGCTCAGGATCTATGATAACCCACCTATTCGACATCCATCAAGAGCTGATTCACATCGTCATCAGGGTAGCGAATCAACTTCTGGTTTTGATAGGAGGAGACTGAAATTCCCAAATCAGTCGTCCTCGTTATCTAACCTGGAGAGGATTTGGCGGCCCAAAATGACCCCAACTCCGACTGCCTTAATGAAGTTGAAGAAAGATGCGGATGAACAAAAATCAAGGAAAGGGAAGTCTATCATGGAACCATCCCCTTCCAGGGAATATACTCCAGTTGACCCACATGATGTGGGAGGTAAGATAATAGAAGAAATGGTGAATCACTTGAAAGAAAGCATTCGCTATATCGATGAAGAAGAAGCAGGAGAAGAAGAGAATATGGATCAAGAAATGTCTGGTAGTGTCAACATAATTGATACTCATTCTTCTCTACAAAGAGAGAAAGAGAAAGGTAAAGAAAAAGGACTAGCTGAGGCCAAGGACGATGAAGATGATACGACAGATTCAACTCATCGTCTATTGGAACAGTTGAGTAAAAAAGATGAGCAGATGCTCAGAATGGAAAAGAAGCTGGAAGAAATGATGACAATGATTTCCATCATGCAGGCCAATAATCCTCTTACTCCACAAGCACAAGTTAAATCTTCTCCCGATGAGTCAGTGCAATTAAATGTCAAGAAAAAAGCAGTCAGGATAGAAGAACCTAAGAAACCGATACAGAAACCTGTGAATATAGAACCACCGTCAGTACAGTCAGTAGACATCAAGAATATGGTCGAACAGCAAGTAAAGGAAGCATTGGCTAAGGCCCAAAACACTTCATCCATTTCAAAGGGTAGGCCTTACCCGGAAGAATATGACTTGGTTCCTTATCCAAAAGGATTCGTCCCTCCTTCCTTTAAGAATTTTGATGGAACCGGGAATCCCAAGAAACATCTAGCTCATTTCAGAGACAGATGATGTAATGCAGGTGGTAGCGATGCCCTGTTGTTCAGATAATTTGTCAGTAGTATAGCTGGGATTGCATTTGATTGGTATGCTGAACTGCCCAATGGTCCATACCTTCAATGACTTGGAAGCAATATTTGTCAAAAGATTTGCTGGTGCAAAGCATCACATTAATGTTGGTGACTTAGTAGTGGAAACCCAGAAGCCAGGAGAAAGTCTGGTGGATTACATCCTGAGATGGAGAAATCTTAGCATGAGATGTGAGCCTCAATTGCAAGAACAGCATGCTATAGAAATTCTCTTAAAGAATATTCATGGTCCAGTCGCCTTCCTATTCAAAGGTTTTACAATTAAGACCTTTGAGAAACTTTTAAATAAAGCTTCTATCCTCCAGGAGGAAGCTTCTCAGCTTCCATTCTCAAAAGATTCAGCTTCTTTAGAAATGAAGAAGTTGAAACCTCAGAAGGTGCTAGAAAAGAAATAAGGGATAGTGTCTGCAGTAGATAAAGGGAAGCAGTCGCTGTAGATTCAGGAAGGAAATCCTAATCGACCTCCCCAATATCAACAGTATAACATACCTCAGGGTGATCAGTAGGCTTGATCCCAACCGTATCTAACTCCAGAACAATGTAAAGAGAAATTTGACTTCTTTGTGAACAAAGTTTATCCTTTTAAGCGAGAAACAATCAAGAAGATGTTCAAGAGCTTAGTCAAGAAACCAGGGTTCAAACTTCCTGAATCCAAAAGGCTAGAAGAAGCTACTAAAGCAGGACAACCCAATTTTTGTCCATATCACCGGATCTCAGGTCACGAGTTAGAAGATTGTATCACCTTCAAAGAATGGCTAGAAAGAAATTATAAGGATGGTACAGTCGTGATACCCAAAGAATACTTGGTAGACCCTAGTCAGGGTTCTGCCAAGTGTATATTTGGTGAGCCTTCTGAACCTCCTATTTCAAAATCTGATGATAAATGGGATATAGCTTTATCCCAATCTTCTAAAAAATTCTTTAATAAATTATATCGTTCACCTTTCCAGGAACCTCTGAGAGTTCAGAATCCCATCCAGGTTGATTCAGTAACTTATGAGCAGAAGGAGAATAAGGCTCCAATCATAGAGCCTAAAGGAGCACAAGCTGATCAAGCTCCCGTAGTCCCGGAGAAGGAGCAGAAGAAGGAGGCAAAGTTAAGTTCTGATAAGTTGGTTATTTCTACAAATTGTGAGCATATGTCGCTCACCCTTAACCCTGTATGACTTTTATTTTGTCCCTCCTGGGACTAAGAAATCAATGAAAAAGGATTCTGCGTATATCATGTTTGTTTCTGCTAATGAATACCCTGATCAAAATTTGAATAACGATCCAAACAACCCTCAAACAGTAAATTAAAATCAAGTGAATGAACAATTCCAATACTATTATGATAGTGACTCCCTTATTCTCGATATTGAGGGTGATCCTATTAATATAGAATTGGAATTGTCTGATTCAGATACACCGCCAGAAGAAACTCAGAAAGCGAACAATGATCAAAAGGTAAAGGCTACTGAGAACGCTTCATCCGAAAAAGTAGTGCAAGTTAACCTTCGTAGTGGTAAAGTTTTACCTCCACGGGTTGCATCTACTGAGAAGGAGAAGCAAGTTACAGATAACACTGATACTTCTAATCAACCACAGCAAGGTCCAAGGCCAGAACTAGAAAGCTCTGAGATTCTAAAAGTTGACTACAATGTTTTAGCACACCTCAGAAAACTACCAGCGAAATTGAGCATATATGACGCTCTGGTTCTTTCTAAAGAAATGAGAGAAGCTTTAGTTAAAACTTTACTCGACCTAGAGATTTGTATGGCTCAATTAGCTTCCATGCAGTCGGACAAAGAAGCGTTATATTTCAAAGAGGTTCCCAGTGTTACATTTTCAGATGAAGATCTGTTATTAGGAACAGCGGATCACAATCGTCCGTTATATATATCAGTCAATATTGACAACTTCAAAGTATCTCGTGTGCTCGTTGATCTGGGTGCATCGGTCAATATCATGGCACTCAAAACTCTCGCATACCTAAGGGTTGATACTCGTAAACTCAGTTCCGACAAGATGATGCTATGAGGATTCAATGAGAAAGGAGAGAGAGCCTTAGGCTCAATAACCCTGCTTTTAGATTTAGAAACCTTCAAAACCGAAGCCAAATTCCATATAATAGATTCCGAAACTTCTTTTAACGCTCTCCTAGTTAGACCCTGGCTTCATGAATATAGAATGGTGCCTTCCTCCTTACATCAGTGTATCAAATTCTCCCGAGACGGAGTAGAGCACTACATCAAAGGTGATTTGCAACCTTTTTTTATTCACGAGGTCGGTATATATGAAGATGCTTCATACTATCTGCCTAAGAAGCAGACAGCGTTCTCTAAAAATCTCAAATTGGCTGAAGTAGAAATACAAGAAGTAAAAGAAATAAGAGAAAAAGAGAAAGAAAAAGAGAAGAAAAAAGAGAAAGAAAAGGAAAAAGAAAAAGAAGAAGAACATCATTCCGACCTTAAACACGACGTCCGTTGGTCACCTGCTCCTCCCTTACAAAGAGGTGGTAAAATGGCTCAATGGTCTAGAGGGAGAGGTCGAGGATGGCAAAATAGAGGAACGTATGAAAATACGACGCAAAGCATACAAATAAGGGAACCTGCAATACATATTGATTTGGAATCCAACTCGGAGGATGAATCATATATGCTCGAGAAAGACCCACAGGTTGTAGAATATAGGAAATTTCTAAATCAGCCAAATTTGAGATTTCTATAGAATCTGATAGTAATGAGGACAGGGGTCCAAGTCACTAGGGAAGATAATTCGGATTTATCTACCATGGAGAGATTAAAAAAGTATGTGAAAAATATTACCCTAACTCCTTTGTCCCAGAGTGATGTAAAGAGGTTGGAGGTGAATGCTTCTCTCCCTATAAACCCTGAAACCAAAGCCAACAATGTCATACCATCTACCAGAAAAACCACCAGAGACCGATGTAACCCTTCCTGATCCTTTTATGGATGAGATAATAGAACTTCCTTTTGATTGGTATTCGAACTCTGCAAATAGATTTGCTAAACAAGGTTTAACGCCGTTGAAATGGACTAGAGGCGAAGCCCAACAATTTGAACATATGTGGAATAGAATATACCATAAACAATTTTCAAAACATGGTATTGACTTTGCTACTCTATGTTCGTTCGACGACGATGAATACTGTTTAGTAGTTTCTATTAATTTTGAATCTGATAGTCTCTTTTCAGCGGACGTTAAATCTTTTAACGAACTCTGCTTAGAAACTTTAGATGATCTCGATGACTTTCAAGTCCGAGACGTGCCTCTAGAACTTGAGGAAGAAATCAGATCCACGATCGACGATCTCAGAGAAATAAACCTGGGCACTGAACAAGACCCTCGTCCGATTTTCATCAGTTCTCTGTTGAATGAGGATGAGGCAAACAATATGATTCAACTTTTATGTGAATTTAAAGATTGTTTTGCTTGGAGTTATGAAGAGATGCCCAGATTATCTCTAAACGTAGCAGTTCATAAATTAGCAATTCAGCCAGAAGTATTCCCAGTAAAGCAAGCACCTCGACATTGAGCAGCAGGTCATCATCAAAGTTAAGAAATTAATTGACGCAGGCTTTATTAGGGAGGAGAAATATCCAACCTGGTTAACTAGTGTCGTTCCAGTCAAAAAGAAGAACGGTCAGATATGTGTTTGTATTGATTTCAGAGATCTAAACAAAGCATGTCCTAAAGATGAGTTTTTGCTTCCTATACCGGAACTCATGTAGATATCGCTTCTTCTCATGCGATATTCTCCTTTATGGATGGCTAATCTGGATACAACAACCAAATCAGAATGGACCTCGAAGATGAGAAGTATACCGCATTCAGGACACCGATAGGAGTTTACTGTTACAAGGTCATGCCTTTCGGTTTAAAGAACGCATGAGCAACTTATCAGAGGACAATGACGAGGATTTTTTATGAACTTATCCATAATCAAGTGGAATGTTATGTCGATGATCTAGTCGTTAAGAGTGTTGAAAGAAACGATCATTTATACGATTTGAGAATTATATTTCAGAGAATACGATAGTATGATCTGAAGATGAACCCCATGAAGTGTGCCTTCGGCGTCACTTCAGGGAAATTCTTGGGTTTTGTGGTTCGACATCGTGGAATCGAAATTGATCTGACTAAGATCAAAGCAATACTGGAAATGCCACCTCCTAAAACACTCACTCAATTGAGATCCTTTCAAGGCCGATTAGCATACCTTAGGAGGTTTATATCAAATCTTTCAGGTAGATGCCAACCATTCGCGACATTATGCAAGAAAGATGCTCCGTTCAGATGGGATCAGAACTGCCAGAAAGCATTTGACAGCATAAAACAGTATTTCATGAAATCCTCCAGTGCTTGCAGCTCCTATACCGGGGAAACCACTGATTTTATATAAAACGGCTCTAAGTGAATCTCTTGGCGCCTTATTAGCCCAATCTAATGAGGAAGGAAAAGAGAATGCACTATATTATCTGAGTAGACGTTTACTTCCCACCGAAGTAAATTATCCTCCGATTGAGAAACATTGTTTGGCTTTAATCTTCGCCGCTCAGAAGTTAAGGTATTATATGCTTTCTCACAAAGTAAATCTCATATCCAGAATAAATCCTTTGCAGTATTTGATGACTCGACCAACATTATCAGGGAGATTAGCCCGTTGGTCAATGATATTATCACAATTTGATATCACATTTACTCCTTTACGAGCAGTCAAAGGACAAGTAGTAGCAGATTTCTTAGCAGCTCATCCTATTAAGGATGATTGCCCGATAAATGATGAACTACCGGATGAACAAGTCATGGAACTCGAGACAAATGAAAAGTTCACCTGGGAATTCTATTTTGACTGTGTTGTTTCTATTCAGCAAGGTGAATCAGATGAAATTTTGCCCGATCAGGCAGGAATTGGTATAGTATTCGTTACACCTGATAAAGGTATCATGTATTACTCCTATCACCTATCAGAACCACGTACCAATAACGAAGCTGAATACGAAGCATTGATAACCGGGCTAGAATTGACTATCTTAAATGGGATCGAAGAAATCAAGGTCTTCGGAGATTCACAGCTTGTTATTAACCAGATAGCGGGAATCTTTAAAGTCTTAAAAGACACTATGGTTCCTTACCATCAGTATGCAATGTGTCTCTTGGAAAAGATTTCGAATGTCATATTATATCGAATTCCTCAAGGAAAGAATTCCACAGCCGATGCTCTTGCCAAACTGGCTAAAGCACTGGCATGCCCCGAAGAAGATTCAATCCGAATAGAAGTCCAAGGTCAACAAGTCCTTTCTCCTATAGATCTTGACTACATAAGCAGGGAATCTTCGACTGAGGTGAAAATTATTTTAGCAGTAGATCTTGACTACATGCCCCGAGGTGAAAATTTTATTAGAGCAGCCGGTAAATCTCACAGCAGAATAAATCCTCCGTTTCCCTCCTTTTGCCGTAAATCCCAGATTTACTAAATCCTGGAGTCCGGTTGATTTAAGGGATTTGGCCGAAGAAGCACGTGAATGGGACACATATATTTATCAAGCGTCAGATTGGAAAAAACCGTTCATCGAATACTTGCAAGAAAACAAGCTCCCTCAGGAGAAGTCAACAGCAGATCAAATCAAAAGAAGATCATTATCTTACGCTCTGATAAATAATACCCTATATAGAAGATCATTCGATCAGATGTGGTTGCGGTGTTTAAGTAAATCAAAAGCCCAAAATATTGTGGAAGAAGTACACGCTGGTTTATGTGGTGCACATCAATCTGGCCCAAAGATGAAGATGAAAATTAAACGGATGGGATATTATTGGCCATCAATCATAGATGACTGCATGAAAGTTGCACGTCACTGTCATCAATGCCAGGTGCACGGGGTAGTTCTTCATCAGCCACCAAATGTTCTACATCCAACTATCGCTTCCTGGCCTTTTGAAAGCTGGGGTACATATATTATCGGCCCAATATATCCTCCATCTTCCAGAGGTCACAGATTTATTCTAGCAGTTACAGATTATTTCTCTAAATGGGCTGAGGTTGTTCCTTTGAGAGAAGTCAAAGCTCAGCAAGTTCTAAAAATTTTCAAAGAGAATGTCGTGTACCGATTCGGTGTCCCTCGTTGGATCATCTCGGATAATGGTCCTTCATTCAGGAGTACTAAAATTAAAAACTTTTCCAGACGACACAACATTGATTGGAAATACTCCACCATCTATTACCCTCAGGCAAATCGACTGGCAGAGGCCTTCAATAAAACCTTGACTCAGATTTTGAAGAAAACTTTAGACAATAATAAGCGTCAATGGCACGTATAGAACTCCAACTCAATCTACGCCATTCGCTTTAGTCTTTGGTGCAGAAGCAGTCATTCCTTTAGAAGTTCAATTACCCTCACTCAGAATTGCAACAAACTACGACATCACCACATAACAAAATGCAAAACTCAGATTGGAAGAACTCGAAGGTTTAAAAGAGAAGCGTTTGCAGGCTCAACAGAACCTCGAGTTATGTAAAGCTAAGATGATACAAGCTCACGACAAATTAGTTCATCCCGGAACTTTTCAAGTAGGAGAATTGGTTTTACTTCTTCGAAGACCCATCCTATCTCATTGAAAGATATGAGGAAAATTTAAACCAACATGGGAAGGACCTTTTGTAGTGGAGAAGGTCTACCAAGGAGGATCATATCATGTTATAGATTATACAGGCAATCATCCTATGTTGCCTATCAATGGACGATACCTTAAGCAATATTATGACTGTTGATGTATTTAACAAAAAAAATTGCAAGGAAATAAAATTCTGAAGTTTAAAGGTGCCAGTGTTGATATTATCATTTGAATTAGATGATTCAAACTTCAAATATAATTCAAATAGTTTGTTTATAAATCCGCTCATTCGAGAATAGATCTCTCATCTGGGTATCCGCTTTTTCTGGAAATCGATCTTCCAGTCAAAGTTTAAATTTCACCTTTCTGATAATCGTTCTATCGGTTAGGTTCTAAATCCGCTCATTCGAGAATCGATCTCTCGTCTGAATATCCGCTTTTTCTGGAAATCGATCTTCCAGTCAAAGTTTAAATTTCATCTTTCTGATAATCGATCTATCGGTCAGGTTCTAAATCCGCTCATTTGAGAATCGATCTCTCGTCTGGGTATCCGCTTTTTCTGGAAATCGATCTTTCTGTCAAAGTTTAAATTTCACCTTTCTGATAAGCGATCTATCGGTCAGGTTCTAAATCCGTTCATTCGAGAATCGATCTCTCGTCTGGGTATCCGCTTTTTCTGGAAATCGATCTTCTTATCAAAGTTTAAATTTCACCTTTCTGATAATCGATCTATCGGTCAGGTTCTAAATCCGCTCATTCGAGAATCGATCTCTCGTCTGGGTATCCGCTTTTTCTGGAAATCGATCTTCTAGTCAAAGATTAAATTTCATCTTTTCGATAATTGGTCTATCAATCATGTTCTAAATCTGTTCATTCGAGAATCGATCTCTCGTCTGGGTATCCACTTTTTCTAGAAATCCATCTTCTAGTCAAAGTTTAAATTTCATCTTTTCGATAATTGATCTATCGGTCAGGTTCTAAATCCGCTCATTCGAGAATAGATTTCTCGTCTAGGTATCCGCTTTTCTGGAAATTGATCTTCTAGTCAAAGTTTAAATTTCTCCTTTCCGATAATCAATCTATCGGTCAGGATTCTAAATCCATTCATTCGGGAATCAATCTCCCGTTTGAATACCCACCTTTATTTAGGAATCGATCTACCACTTAAGGTTTTTAAATTCACCTATGAGAATCGATCTCTCAGTTAGGTCCAAATTTTTACCTGATGAAAATCGATCTTTCAATCAAGTTTCTGACTCCTAAACTTCATTGATCTACTTCGTTCAACACCAACACATGTGATTTACTCCTCGAGTTCATCACACATGTTGGGGGTCCATTTGTTGACCTCATTTTTGTATGAGGTCTCTAATGGGATCCTAAAATCAATTCAAATTCAATCCCACTTAAACACTTATGATCATCCCAAATGATCATAATTGATTTAGGTAACTCAAACTTAATCATTTAAATCCAAAACCCAATTCAAGTCTAAGAATTCAAACTCAAATTTAAGGCTAAAGGTCCAAGTCGTGAAAGCCTTTTCCAGTGAATTTTCAAACACTTCAAAACCCTGTCAAATAACCACTGATTCAGGGTCTGTCAGTTTCATACTGTGGGACATGTCTCTAGAGGTAATCCTCCAAATTCGAGCCCATTCTGAGGTCCCTAACTCCAGAAACCCAACTGAAATCCAAAGGCTGTAAAACCTTCAAATATTTACGGCCTATGCCACTGAACCTTTCATCCAGTGGATCTTGACCCTGGAGCTTCCTCCAAAGCTTCCAATCACTTCCAGACCTTCAATCCTAACATGTTGATCAATAAAATACATTTTTTGGATTCATTTCAGCCCCTAGTGGACCTGAGGTCAAAATGACTAAAATGCCCCTAAGGGGTGCAAATAGTCATTTTGAACCAAATGAACTCCAAACTGAATGCAACCACCTCCAGCAAATTTCAAATGTCAAACCAAACCTGTTGGACCCATTTCCAGACTTTGGGTCAATCTGGTTGACCTAAGAAGCCCTTTAAGGGCCAAAATAGGTATTTTGACTGAAATGACCCATTTAAACCCTAGAATCACTCTTACTAGACTCCAAATACCTAATCAAACTTGTCCAGTCTAGACCCACACCTTGGGTCAACCTGGTTGACCCAGTCAACCTAGTTGACCCAAATGTCTCTTAAAGCCCTTAATGGGTCATTTCAACCCATTCAATCTATTTAATCCATTCAAATCCTCAAACCAATATCAAAACTCGAGTCAAGTCCATTTAAACTTATTTGGAGTCAAATCAAATTGAGTTTGACTTAGTCAACTCAATAAAACCTACATAAAATGTTTTAAATCCTTAGGTTTCATCTCAAACTCCAACCTTCAAGCCTTAATCCTTCTCCAACCCAAATAACCAGTTCATTTGTACTGTCCTAAGATCCATCTCATCAATCATTGACTGAGTTGACTGGTCAAACCAATCAACTCAATGCTTAAGGGACCATTTCTATGGTCAAAACCTTTAAACCAATGAACCCACACCCATCCAATCATTTAGAGAGACCCTAGGAGCTGTCTTGATGCCACCTCAGCCCCTTTGACCACCCTTGACTGGTCAAGCAGTCAACTAGAGCTAAATTGAGCTCTAGTGGTCAAACCCTTTCAAATTGATTCACCCAGCCCGAAGCAGGCCTTTCCAGCCCCTAAACTCGACTCTAGAAGCTTCCAGGAGACTAACTCAATGCTTGGCACCCCTCTAGCTCAGCCTTAACGGCTCTTGGTCCCCCCCCCCCCAATGTGGAGACAAAATTCCTGGCCACCTCAGCCAGTACAGCCACTCCCCCGTCCTTCTAACCACCTGGGACAGGTGTCAAGCATCCAAGGGATCTATCTGAGCGATCCTGACCGTCCCTTTTGGCTCCAACAGCTGGAATAGGGTAGAGAGGCCGGAATATTAGGAGATCTTCAAATAAATATAATAACGTGCATCCCCAGAGCTCTTAGAGTTTCGTTTCGATTCCTCTTAGCTCGAATTCCATTTTCTCATCGATTTCTAGTGTTTCGGAGCTATCGGCGGCGAGATCAGTGTTTGACCGAAAGCCACCTCCGTCCAAACTCCCTCAACCCCGGTTCCAGTGATCCTCCAAGCTTGAAGCCTGAAGGAGATTACCGTGGACAGTCAACAAATTCAATCGTACTTGAATCATCCAAATCCATTGATCCTAGTTTTGTAAATCCTAAACCCTAGATAATACATAGGTTCTCAAATAGGCTTATAAGGAATCTATTTCAAGCTCTAAAATACATTCCCCACTCTTTATAATAGTGACTGTTGCCTATATCTCATTTTTTTATGTCATTTAATCCACTGTTTAAGAAGTTCAAATAAAAAGTTAGGTTAAGGGTTCGCGGTTGTAAAATGAAGAAGATGAAATCACTGCCGTTGATTTCATCTGTTTGATTTCAATGGCCATGATTCACTCAGTCTTAGTCCGGTTACGATCCCTTGTAACTGCGAGCTGATCAAACCCCGTATGGCTGCATCTGAACCATTCATTGCAAACCGCGGGAGCGGAGCTGATCATCCGATCATTTTAGATCGAGATCAACCGCGGCTCCGATCGTAGCCATTGGATCAACCCGCGGTTGATCCGATGGCTGCCAAACCCTACTAACTCATTTAAGTGGACACAGTCAGCTGACCATCGTCGTTTGAACGATCCAATCGCCCACCGCCATGTGTAAATAACGTTTTAAATATTTATTTTAATTATATTTATAGCCAGAACTTCAAAAAATCATATAAAATTAAATGCTAGGCCAAAATTTTTGTACAACCACTCGTTTTTCTCGAAATAAAGTTCTTTATTTTCTAAAAATAAAATTAGAGCCTGATTTCATTATTTTGAAAGTTATATTTTAAACCCTTGGTTTCCTAATTTATTTTAATTATATTTTATTTAAATATCTAGTTAAATCAAAAATTAAATGGCATGATAACTGAAGTCTAAAAAATACAGGTTCTCTGATTTTTGGGGGAATTTTCAGAGTTTGAGTTCAATCCCAAGTGAATTTTAAAGGTTTAATCCATTTCTTGGATCAAATATTTGAAATTCCACTTACAAACTCAATATTCATCCAACTCATGCATGTTAGAGTTCTATGGAACCATTGAAAGGTCATCCTTTCACTAAAAATAAGTTTAGATCTTGATCATGTGTAGTTTACTTTAAAATTTTACTTTCAATGTCATGTTAATTTAGCTTAATAATTAGCAAACTATACATGATCATACAATGAAATTAGATTGACTTTGATTAGGGAATATTGGCATGTATCCCTAAACAACTTCAATTCAATTTAGTATATCTATTCCCTTATAAAGGATTATGTAAGTCTATGAGTTATCACATGACTTATACCTATTATAATCTATTATAAAACTATTCCATAGAATATTAGGAGCACTTTTATTGTTCATGATTGCTTTGGTGTGTTTGTAGTGTCCAAAGGGTTAGAGAACATTGATTGCTTTCCTACAACCTAGTGACATTAAGGACAACAATTAAGGTTGTGTCTTAGTCAACTTAGATTAATCTAGGTGAACTACACACCATTCCTTTTGGAATGAAACTCAAACATAGAAAACTAGTGTCATAACCTTTTAATCAAATATACCTTGATTTGACATTATTTGATCTCAAAACAACTAGTAGATTTAGGTGATCCTTCTTTAAGGATCTTCTTCTTTTTGCTTTAATAAATTCAAATAAAACAAAGAAAAATTCCTAAAAAGACAAATCAATCCTAATCAATTCTAATCAATCATAAAACAAAATCATAATAATTCAAAATCAAAACAAAGACCAAATATCATTAAAACTAAACTAAATCCTTAATTAACTCTCAAAAATTCTAAAAAAAAAATAATAAATCAAGATTAAATCCAAAAAATACAAATAATGCCTCTAACTGACTAGAATTCAATCCTTAATCAATGAAAAATAAAATCAAGTTGGATTGATAGCAGATTAAAGCTTATTTTAATTTTAACTAAATTTAATATTTAATTGATTTAATTAATAATAATAATTAAAAATTCCAATAAATTCCCAAACACTTGGGAATCCCTCCTTAGGTCATTCCTGACCTTTGGAGCTGATTTCAAGGGATTGGGAACTTATTTGGAGCAAAACCATAAAAAGGTTCTCTAATTAAACAATTGCAAAAATTTCAATAAATAGCTCAAACTTCAAAAACTCATAACTAATTCAAGAAAAATCCAAATCAATCAAACTCAGTTGCATTCAACTCATAATAAGACCTAATATTTATAAAAAATGTGAAAATTCCAGAAAGTCATTAAATTCAAAAAGTCAACAGATCGATCAACTTTAAGTCAAAATCAGTTCAGAAATTCAAACACTCATAACTAAATCCAGAAAAATCCAATTTCAGCATACTTACCTTCTAATCGATCGTCTTAAGGTCTAATATTTTAATAAAATTCTAACTTTCCAGAATTTAACTTTAAATAAAAAGTTAATTTTTGACCCCTTAATTAAATGATTAAAATAATCTAAAAAAATTCCTAAAAATTCAAAATTGTTTTAAAACTCCAGAAATATCTAACTAACTCCTAAAACCAGCAATCAAACACTTATAAATAAAATTCATTAACTTTCAAGTCTTAATCAATTTAAGCTACTTAATTATACCGGGTACCACTAGGTAACCCAGGTCTACGAGGCTATTAGTTTAGCCCCAAGGAAGGTGAAATAAAATTCACGACCTCAGTGAGAAACAAAGGTGGTATCTAACCAACAATTAAAAAATCAACCTTAAAAATCAAATTCAAATCATTAAATATTCAATAAATAATTCAAAATTCTAAATATTATAATAAAATTCATTAAAAATTAAACTAAATTTTAATTCATCTAAACTAAATTAATTTGATAATTTGATTGATTAAAATTTATTTTAGTTAATCAAATTTGATTATTAATTTAGATTAAATGAATTAAGGCTTCTATGCCTAAAGCTTGGTTTCTTTTGGAGGGCTTTAGGCATTTTGATTTAAAGAAGACTTTAACACACATAAATAACCAAAAGATCTCCTATGTGTTGTGTACGACTCCTTTTAGGAAGGCACTAATACATTTGGATTTGGAGATCTTCAAATAAATATAATAACGTACCGACCTTATACGATGTGCAAGATTCCTTCGGGAGGGTACGTATTATTGCATTCATGAGGTTACTTTCTCTCTCTCTAATAAAATTTTAGGGATTCTCGATGAATACCTGTCTTCCATACAAGATAGGTATTTATTTTGAGAGTCCTACGTTTTACAAATTGATAACTTCCTACACTTAGGGAGTTATCAATCTATAAGTTCTTTAAAACTAAATTAAACAACTCTAACATTCTAAAATTGGGATAATTAAAAATTCAAATACACTCTACTTAAACTTCAATCAAATTCTCATTTGGCCTCTAATAAATAAACTCTAATAATACATGTAATTTGAACGATAATTCCTTTAGGATCTATCCAAGCCACATGACCTCTTTCACGCACTTAGATGCTTGCTAGGACTACCAACTTTAGCCTAGGCTAGGCCGGTGGTTTGTTTGCGGGTGTCTTGCCTAGAGGGCACCTATTTGTGATTGCTTACTTTTCTGTACTGCATAACATGCATTTTTATTTTCCTATCTGTACACCAGAGAGTGGAGTGAATAAAGTGAGAGTCATGTACTTTACTTTTCTGTCTTTACTTTCCTGCATTTATAACTGTACACAACGCACTCATAACATGCATAACTACATAACTGCTCTACTATTCTTGATTTTACTTACCTGCAAAGTAGAATGTTCTTAGGACCTGATGTACTTATAAAAAGAAATATAAAGCTTTATTTTCTTAGAATTATTGTATATAGATTTAGTCTGTAAAGCATCATGAGTTTGTAAAAGAATTAAAGATAACTGCTTATACATACAGATGAGGCTCCAAAAAGTAACATCCTCTATCAGGAGGATGTTCCTTTTTGGAATTCCATAGAATACCAGGAGGCTGAAGACCATAAGCAGTAATATTTAATTCTACTTTCTTGTATGTTTAGAATCCAGGTTTGTTGTCGGTGGGGCCTGACCACCTTTACTTTCCTGCAGACCCTGGGATGTACTCTGTAAATTTTATATTAATAAAATCATCTCTTTTATATACAACTGTTTCATACATCATTCGCATACGAGTAGATTTTGGGTTTTTGTAAGCATATTCTGTTGCATTTGTTTTAGATTCTTTAGTAATTCCTTGATTCCTATGATAGAATCATCTTAAAATTTTGCATCATCGATGAATTATTGTGATTAGGATTGTTAGTTGGCAGCCCACTCTAGGAAGGTGGTAAGTCTAGATCGTATACACTTCTCTCTGCACATTCTTTCTAATCAATTCTAACTCTTCTAAATTCAAAACTCTATAATCTAAAGCCTGGTCGTTAAAATTTAAATTTAGCCCAAATGTTTAGTTAAATTTATATATAATTTTGGAATCAATTAGTCTTCATTTAAGTCGAGAGTATTCTCTTAGGAGATGTAATTAACTATAGGGGCTTGCCCCTATATGGAGTATAGATCCCAGAATAATCTAAACCCCATCTTAGTTTTCCTTTCTAAGGTGGGGGAAAGATCTGTGAACAAAGATTAGTGCTTTATCCGTATTTTAAAATTTATTCCTATAATCAAAGGATAGATAGATGGTTGATCTGCTCTTACAGGCAGGTCGAATATCTTCTATATTTAATTGTGGAAATAAATCTATAATTCATTAGTCTAACTGGGTCGATAGGATAATATGCGAATCATTCTTCGGGATGATTTGTATATTCCATATGCTACAGTTGATTAGAACAATGAATTATAGTTTTCTTTCTTTTAAATCAATAGAAGGATATTAGTCTGCTCCTCGGAGTGGTATACTATCCGACTATATGGATTTAAATGAAAGAAAATATTAAAATATAAATAAAGCGAATCGTGTGAGAAAATAAAATCTTATCTTTGAAAATCCCGCTTTATCTAAATTTTGTCTAAATTCATTCTCATAATCAAGAAATAGATAGGTATTTGATTTGCTTTAACGAGCAAATCAAATATCATCTATATATTTGATTATATGAGTAAATTAATGATTCATTAGTCTAATTCGGTAGATAGGGAATATATTAATCATCCTTTAGGATGATTCGTATATTCCCTATATTACATCTTATTAGGAAAGTGAATCATAGTTCTCCTTCTTCAAAACCAATAGAAGGATACTAGTCCGTCCTTCAGAGCGGCCCAATATTTAACTATACGGATTTAATTAAAAGCGAACATTCAAAAATATAAATAAAGCAAATTATTTTAAATAATTAAATAAATATATAATTTATTTTAAATAAAAATAAATTTTAAAATTCCTTCCCTCCTCTCATCCTCTTTCTTTCTCTTATCTTTATAAAATATAAAAATAACCTTTCTTTCTCTTACATATATTTTTTAAAATTAAAATGATGATATTTTCAAAATTAAAAGTATAAGTCATATTTTTTAAATTAAATTTAAAATAAAGGTCGGTAGAATTTATTTTCTCACATGTCCCACTAATCGAGAGGCGCTGCATGGAAAAGTGTGGCTGACTGGGTAATGCCCTATTTATTAAATCCTGAAATTCAAAGGAACTTCAAAAATTCGTATCTCCCTCCACACTTGACCATATTAGGTGTTCTTAGGCTCATTAGAAAGATCGCGGGGAGATCTACAGAAGCCCTATGGTCCCAAGCCTTAATTGCATCTGTATGAGTCTTAATTTCAATTTGATTGTTTTTTCTATTATTGCATTATGTGTTTAGTTGAAATCACCATGGCTTGGGACTTGGGAGAGTAAATTTTGACATGCCCCTGCATGTCCAATTTTTTCCTCCCCTTTTTAAGGTGTCTAAGGGCAAGTTATTGCTAATTTGGGTGCAAGGGTAATGGTTTGACCCTTATATTTGAATTCGGTTTATGATCTTTTCAATGGGATCTAAGGTCTGATTTTTGGTGTGATAATGGTGTTTAGTATAAGGAATTTAAGGCCACTAATTTTTCCCCAATCCGGCCATAAGAAAGATCCCTAGGATTTTCTTAAGGTGATTAAGGAGTCACCTTGGGTGGCTTGGTTAGCCACTTTGTTAAGCCCACTTGGGCTCAACTTAAGGGAGTTTGGACTTTGAGATCAGGTGATCTCATGGTCCAAGTCTCACTGAATTTGGCATCCATTTGATCCACCAAATAGGAGCTTAAAAATTTTCCCCTAGAAATGACCTAGAACCATAAATAATTCCTTAGAAATTCACATTAAATCCAAAAAAATTCATTTAAGGACTCTAATTAATCATGATTTAACCCTTAATCTAGGAAAAATAAAATATAAATAAGTTAACATTTAATTTCTCTTTATTTCAAATTTTAAGTTAAATCGATAATTAATTTGAATAATTAATTAAAAATTATAAAAAATACCAAACAATTGGAATTGCCCCATTGGGTCATTACTGACCTTCGAAGGTGATTCCATGTTGTTTGGAGTTGATTTGGATCAAAAATATCAAAACCTTCCTAATTAAGTAAGTTTAAAATTCAATTAATTAAACAAACTTTGAAAAATTATAATTAGTTCCAAAAAAATCCAATTTAATCAAATTCAAAGGCATCCAACTTAAATTAAAATCTAATATTTTATAAAAAATGTCAAACCTTTAAAATTCAATCAAAGTCAAAAAGTCAACAATATGGTCAAATATTAGTCAAAATCAAGTCAAAACTTCAAAAATTCATAATTTTTTCTAGGAAACTCCAAATTAAACATACTAATAGTCTAATCACTCATCATGAGTTCTAATATTTATTAAAAATATGAAACTCTAAAAAATAACTTTAATTTTAAAAAGTTAAATTTCACCCCCTCACTTAATTCATTTAGATAATTCTAAAAATTCTAAAAAATCAAATAATTCATTTAAAATTCTAGAAATATTTAATTTAATTAATAAAAACATCTAACCAACTAAATCAACTTAATCAACCCCGATTGTTACTGGGTAACACATGCCTACAATGCTATTAACTTAGCCCCAATGAATGTGAAATAAACTTTACGGCCTCGGTAAGCAACAAAGGTAGCAATCATTTAACAATTAAAATACACTCAAATCAATCTTTAACACATTAATACTTGATCTCAAGTATAAAGTTCTCCTTCATACTTTAACAAACTCAAATATTAGAAAATCTCAACTAACAACCTAGTTCAGGATCTACCCCAGCAACACGACCTTCTACACACACTTTAGATGACTTATTAGGACAGCTAACTTTAGATCTAGGCTAGACAGGTGTTTACTTTTTGATGTGTGCCAGGTTTTCAAAATTTCATTGCATGTTTTGATTGAAATTACTTGGTGTGTCTGTTTACTTTTACTGTACTCTGTAGATTGATGATGTGATTGACGATTAAATTACCCTTAGGCTAGGAATGATCTGGATGCTCATTAAATTTTCTGCAGGTGGCCGTGCTCATGTAGGGCAATGAAGGAGGATAAATAAATAATAAATATAACTGCTACATGTGCTTCAATTGCTTAGCCCTCAAAGAAAAAAGAGCATGGCCAAGTGTGTTTACTTTTTATGCACATATATATAACTGCTTGGGAATTAGTTTGATTTATTAAATGCTTAGGATAACCTTGCAGGAGAGTCTAGAATTTTTATTTTCAAGTATATGTAATTCATTTGAAATGTTGAGTTATAAAAGTGTTCATTTGAGTTGAGATATACATATCCAAAGCTTGGATTCCAAAGAGGAAATGATACTCCTTTGGGGGATAGTCCTTTCCCATTTGGAAGTCCAAATTTGGCTCATCTTTTCATACCCAAAGTGGAAAGAGTAACATTCCCCTTGAGGGAAGAGTTCTCTTTTCCATTTGGGTATCAAGCTACGAGGAATCCAAGGAGCCCAAAGTAGAGAAAAGTGAAGAATCAAAGACAAATAGTACCCCACTCAAAGTCACTTATGTTTGTACTAGGATTAGAATCTAGGTTGTGGTTAGTAGTGTCCAACCACTTTTAATTTCTATATTTCTAGGTTGTAATAAGCAAGGCAATTCATACATGGACATTTATTAATTAGTTTTATTATATTTGATGTAATTGCGATTAGAATCTTGCCTTTTTTTTGCATTTATATGCTATTTTCGATTTAGCATGGATATGTGAGACTCATGAGGGTATAAAAATTCTTTTACTCATAATTAAAATTTAAAATTTAAGGAGTTAAATAACATAAAAAGATAACGATCTAGGAAATAAGCTGGAGATCGTCAGGGGTTTCATGCATATTAATGCATGTTTCATTCTTTATTTTAAGATACTTCCCCGCCTGCAGGTAGTATTCAGATAATCCGACCTATGAGGATGAGGTGTTGAACTTGGGGAAACCTAGTCTTCCAAAAAATTATTTTTAAGCATTTTTTAAATTTCAAGCATTCTTGATTTGAGTACTTTAACCAAAACACATTGCATTAGAACACATTTAAAAAAGTCTAAATTTTAATTGCATTTATCTTCAGCATTTTCATCCAGTATTGTAGACCTCCGAAAGGGATCCGCCATGTAGGGGAATATAGTGCAGAGGGTATATGACCGCACCATCCCAAGGGACAAGATGATCGCGCTCTTCGCAAGCGGACTAATGGATCTTTATAAAAGTTTAAACCTAGGTTCTACATATGAACAAAAATCATGGGGAACCTTTTTGGCGTTTCGAAAATCACTTAACGAAAAGTTTTTTTTTTTCTTTTTTTTTTTTTCACTTAACAAAAAATTGAATAACTTTATATGTTCTAGCTAGGGTTTGGTTTTTAGCTCAATCCAATTGATGGATTCAGTAGGTCTTGGGTTTTTTGAGCTTATAGACTATTCATGAATAATATTGTATAAGGCCCCTCGAGCTCCCAATGTCTGGATCGAGCGCAAACAACTTTGGAAAGTCTTTAGGCTCGGTTCGTCGGAGTTCTCACCACATGTTAAGACTTGACGGTGATCTAGCTCGGGGAGGGTGGAGGGGAGTTAGGAGAGTTCATGCACGAGAGGGTTCGGGATCAGGGGGCTTGGAGTGAAAGGGGTTGCAAAAAGTCTGTTCTAAAGAATCCTAAAATTATTTATTTAAAAGTCCAAGGCCTTAGATCGATGGCTAAGATTGACCCTAGGGATAATTAAGAGCGAATTAGGTTGATTTGGTCGTGGTTTAAATGAATTTAAATGGGTCTTTATTGGACTAAAATATTTCAAATTGACCTGATAAGACTTGGGTTGACCAAGTCAAAGCTTGACTTGGTCAACTTAGTTAATTAGGTTAAAGAAGTGAGGGGTTAGGCCCAAGGAAGGGTTTGAAATTATTTGGATTTGATTTGGGCCCCTTAAGGCTAAATGGGTTGACCTGGTCAATCAAGTTGACCCAAGGCTTGGGTCTGAGCTCAACAACCCAAGGAACCTAAGGGAAGTGGGAGATTGAGCCAAGAAAGTTTAGAATGGATATGAAATCCAAAATAGGGTCATTTGGGCTAAGTGGGCCAACCTAGGTTGACCTAGGGCCTGGGTCGGGGCTCAACAGACATGGTTTGACCCACGAAACACAAGGGATGTGGTCTTATGGCCTGACTTGATCAATTTGACCAAGTTAACCCCTTTGACCAAGAGTCTGGGTAAAAATCAAGGTCAACAAGCATAAGTTAAGGGGTCACATAGGACAATCTCTAGACGTCAACCCCAGTTCTTCAATACTTTAATAAAAATGTCCCCACCACTCTTTCATAAAATGACTGAACTAATGGATTTAAAATCTACTAGGTGGCTAGCTAGCTCCCCAATCTAGGCCGGAGATAAGTCCAAATTTTTGCATTTCATTAGTTAGGTTCGGGTCACCACTATGTGATGCCCAATTTAGATTTAGGATCCAGTGTGGATCTTGGATCATAAGACCCCAACCTTCTGAAATATAATTCCAAATTTCTAATAAAATGCTTAACTCAAACTAAATCTTCTTTCAATTCAAAACTTAAAGCCTAACACTTATATTAGGTTGGGACACTTCTGGATTGTTTTAGAATCCCAAAGTATTCCCTACCCTTCTTCCTTTGACCCCACTAATAAGTGTTCAATCTTGCCCCATTCCCAATTAAAATTCCAAGATTTCTTCTTTGATATCACTCATAGAAGATCTTTTAACAAAATTTTACCATTATTTTTATCGACAGTATTCGTAGAAAATTCTGATTTCCTACGATATAATTAACTACGAGGGCTTATGTCGTAGGAGATTTAGAACCCACATCAACCTTTTTTAAATCGATTTTCAAAGCTTAAAATTAATCTTTTTTGAAAAAATCAAGTCAATAACGATCATTATCATCATGTTCCATCAATTGATAATAAGTGATATTTTCTCTCCTTGTAGAGATATGTCATTTGTTATTGTGATATTGAATATAAAATTAATGATCTCCCATCCAGATTATAGTGGTTGAATATTGGTAAAATCTTAATTCGACCCTTCAGGATTGTATGTGATTCTTATTTGAATTCAACTATTATAATCGTGATGACAGCTTTCAGTTTCATCATCTAAATTCATTAGCAAACGATATTTTTGCCTTAAGGGGCAATATATTATTTATAGCGAGATATTCGATTTTTGAGACTGTATATTCAATATTAAATTTCTCATATAAGATTAAATCTTTCAAAACCTCTTTTCAAAAACTCCACCAACACTATTTTACCAAATCTCATCTTCAAAGGGAGACTGAAACTAAGGAAGATGAGAAAAGTGAGTTTGCACTTCTTAACCTTCATCCACCACCATAAACCAATCCTCCTTAGTCCAAAAATAGGGAAACTGAAGATAAAGATGTTAGTAGATTTGGGAATCTATATTTAAGGTGTACAAGTCTAAACTGTACTCCGAAGCATATCAAAAAATCTGAATCATCTCTTAAAATTAAGATAAATATAAATTCACCACCTCCCGTATAGCCCATAACTAACTCTATTTCCTTCAATAATTTTTCATCCTCACACAAAACTTTCTAGTTATTCTAGAAGATATTCATATTCTTAATAATGTTACTGCTGCCTTATTTGATGAAAATTAAAAAAATGTCATGAAAGATGAAATACTGGCCCTAAAAAAGAACAACACGTGGGTGATCATCAACTTTCTGAAAGGAAAAAAACTTGTTGGTTGTAAATTGGTGTTCTCTGTAAAGTACAATATTGATGGTATGTTGAAAAGGTACAAAATAAGACTAGTGGCGAATGGGTATACTCAAACATATGTCATTAATTACTTGGAAACCTTTGCATATGTAGCCAATATTAACACTATTAGGATCCTACTCTCATTAGCAACTATGTACAACTAGCATCTAAAATAACTAGATGTAAAAAATGCATTCTTACGTAGGGACTTGGAGGAAGAGATATTTATAGAGATACCACCTGGATTTAAGGAAAAATCTGGAGGTGACAAGGTGTGCAGGCTAAGAAAAGCCCTATATAGGCTAAAATAATCGCCTATGGCCTGGTTTGAAAGATTATCTAAATTCATGCTTCTGAACGGGTATCGACAGAGTCAAGGGGACCATACATTATTCTTTAAACACTCAGACTCAGAGGGAGTCATAATATTATTAATGTATGTGGATGATATTATCTTGACTAGAAATAATGAAGAGGAGAAAGTTAGTTTAAGAAAAAGACTTACCAAAGAATTTGGCATCAAAGAACTTAACAAATTAAAATACTTTCTCAAAATTGAAGTAACCCACTCCAGGAAAGGAAACTTCATTTCACAATAAAAATACATTGAAGTTCTTCTGAATGAAACATGTAAACTAACTTGTAAACCAGCACCAGCACCATTAGAACCAAATCTTAAACTGGTGGAAGCGAAATAAGATTAACATGTAAATAAAGGGGCTTACCATAAACTTGTAGGGAAATTTATCTACCTTTCCCACCCCAGACTAGATATAGCATTTGATGTAAGCATGATAAGTCAGTTTATGTAGAATCCAAAGCATGCTCATATTTAAGAGGTAGATAGAATACTGCACTATCTTAAGAGAAACCAAGGGAAATGGATTCTCTTTAGAAGAGATCACGGAATAACCTTAGAAGCATACACTGATGCATATTATAAAGGATCACAAGTATACAGATGATCTACCTCTAGTTACTGAACATTTCTTGGAGGTAACCTAGTTACATGGAGAGCAAGAAATAGAATATGGTGGCAAAATCTAGTAGAAGCAGAATATAGAGCTATGGCATTGGAAATATGTGAGTTATTGTGGATCAAGATGATTCTTAAAGACCTAAGGATCAAGTGAGACAATCCCATGAAGCTAACATTGTGACAACAAAACAGCAATCAACTTAGCCCACAATCTAGTCTAGCATGACAGGACCAAACACATAGAAGTTGACAAACATTTTATTAAAGAAAAATTAAACAGTGGTCTAGTATGTATCTGCAATGTATCATCGAAATATCAACTTGCATACATCCTTACTAAAGGATTGGACAGCCCTGTCTTTCTCAGAATGATTGCTAAGCTGGGAATGATAGATATATATTCCCTAGTTTAAAAGGAAGTGTTAAATCCCATCCTCCCGTTGTTACATTGATCCCACTTCTATGAATAGTGATCCATGGGAAGTCCACCTGAATCACGTTGAATACCTTCCATAGCTAGGCAGCTGATTTAGGAAGGATTGTATTAAGGAAATTACTCATTATTTTGTAATTATTTGTAGTTATTTGTTTCTTTATTAAGGCGTCTTGTATAGATTTATAAATAGGAATTATGTTGTGAAATAAAATTCAAGCTTTTCCCTCTCAAACCTCATGATTTCAATAGCAGCAATATTAATTTTAAAATAATTAAATATATACTTTTAATCGTCGAAAAACTTTCAGAATTTTACCAAAAAAAATAACTCATTTTTTCCCTTTTCAAGTATAAGTACCCTATTATGAGCGAGGGGAAATCTCATACCTCCCAATTCTTTTCGAGCATTAGTACCAAACTAATTGTATGGGAAGAGAAATCAAGATATGTGTTGGGATTTCTTAAGGAACAAAGAGCTTCTTGCTCTTCTTGGAAGAGAGAGAGAGAGAAGCATAAAATGAGAGAAGAGAGGGGATATGCATAAATTTTTGTAGAAAAAATATTCTAAAGCTTTATTCCATCTACCCAAACTTCACAGAAAAGCCACACCTCTATTTATAACCATATCAAGCAAGTAATATATACAGAAGGAACAAAATAGCTAAAATTGGAAAAAAAATTCAACAATCTCCATTTTGGTCCAAATTTACTTTGTATAACAAAGACAAGCCTCCACCTCAAAGATCTAAATAGATCTTTAACAAGAATAGGAACCCTCTGCCATAGCAGAACATAGCGGTCAAAAGATCAAGATCCATCATTGCACCAGCCCACGTGTGTGCTTCCCATAAGTGCCCCGCATGCCTAGCTTCCAATCCCGCCGTTATGCACTCATGCGACCAATCTGCACAATCTGCCAAGAGACCATGCATTCCCGTGAACGCGACTCACATACCTCTATTATAAAACCCCTTAAGTAAAAGAACCTAAACTTTTAAACATTGATGCGCTTTTTGGTGTAATGATTGAAATTTCATTTAAGAAACTCCAGCCAGAAGATGAGAACTAAGTATCATACAAGACAAAGTGTTACGCCATGGGAGCCACCTTATGACCCGGTATGGGACAAAGTGCTACATGACGGGAGCCACCGCTTGAACTTGTAGCAATCAGCTCTAGAATCATATCTACATGTTAGATGATTCTGGGATAAAGATGCCGACGAGAATGTCAGTTACTTAAGTAGGGGAGATTGTTAAACATCTTAAGTAAAAGAACTTAAACTGTTAAACATCTTAAGTAAAAGAACTTAAACTGTTAAACATCGAGGCATCTTTTTGGTGTAATGATTGAAATTTTATTTAGAAACTCTATAATTAAGCGTGCTCATACAAGAATAATTCTAGGATGAGTGACCTACTGAGAAGTTACACCAATAGGATAAAATCATGATGCTCTTAGGCCAAAGCGGACAATATCTCGATTGTTAAGAGTTTGGACTATTACATATAGTGCCTTGTGAAGAAGCCCGTCCACACGAACCACCCCGTAAGCTCCAACCCGACTTTGTTTGCAAGTACAAAGTGAAATGTATAGCCGACAGCTTGCCTGACCTACTTTAGCTCAAAGCCCAACATTGACCCACCTACTTTTGATCCAGATCCATGAGAGTTTGCCTCTGGCACTTGTCCCAACCATAGGCCTATGGGCCACGTGCATTTTCCCCTGCTATGTGCAACAACAACCCGCATGTATCCAACATAGCCTCCCTATTTCGCGCGTGTCACTTTTACACTCCACAAAGCTCATGTGATTCGATCTAGATACGCGAGAGTTTGCCTTTGGCGCCTGGCTTGACCACAGACCCATAGCCTTTGTACATCTGCCCTGCGACCCCGCATGTGCCGCTTCGCCTCGTCTGCATGCGTCCACCCACGTGCGTCTACCAATGCGAGTCCTTTCGTGCCTTGAGCCCCTTGCATATGTGATCGACCTCACGTTACCCAGGCCTCCAGCCATACTCTGACGTTCACGTGTGACCCAAACTTCCATCCTTTTAGTTTGCATTCTTGCGAGCATCTACCTGCACCCGTCCACACCTTACCTATGATCTTCTTATGTGCATATGTGGGGACCTCCTCCCCCCTTCTTCTCTTTCTTAGACAAGAACCTTCCTCCTCATCATGATCGCCCACATTGGTCTCTATAATAGTTTGTTGGGATTTCGTGAGGAAGAAAAAGCTTCTTGCTCCTCTGGGAAGAGAGAGAGGTAGAAAATGAGAGAAGAGAGGGGATATGCACAGATTTTTTGGAGGAAAATATTTTAAAGCTTTACTCTTTTTTCCCTAACTTTGCAGAAAAGCCACACCTCTATTTATAACCCTATCAAGCAGGTAAGATAGATCGAGGGAACAAAATAGCTAAATTAGACTAAAATACAATAATATAAATAGAGCATTTATACTGAAATTAGCTTTGACAATAAATGTGGTAAAGCTAAATATGCTTTGAGTTATTAACTAGAGTTATGTGAATAACTTTAAAAAAAAATCACAGAGTCTGGCCAATATGAAGTAAACTACTAGATAAATATAGAAGACAAAGGTTCATTCTTCCCATCAATTATAGAAAATAGGAATACAACCCTTAGAATACTAGCCCAATCTTTTATGGTAGTTGAGAATGTTGGAGAAATATTGACGATGGCATTTGAACAATTTCATTAATCATTAGAGGCAGGGTGTGGTGGTTGAATTAAGGTGGTAGGATGATAATTGTCAGATAATGGTGGGTAGTCGACGATAATTAGGTGATGATAGTCATACAATGGTGGTCAAATGATGATGGATGGATCAGAATGGCTAGGTGATTACTGGGGTGGTGACAGTGTTCGACAATGATGATAGGTATTAAACATTGAGTAGAGCTCTATAATTCTTCAATCTCCAAGCTCTCTCTGATCTCAAGCTAATGTCTCTTTTATATAGCAGTTTATTTATAATTATTTAATGTGACAATTTAATAAATTTAGTCAAAATTTCAAAACAGTAACAAACGGTCTCTATTGATTCCTTCTATTCTTTCTTTCAACATTTAAGTACTTTAATGACCTTAAATTTGAGTAATTTTAGGCTCATTGAATTCCTTTCATTGAAAAGCTCATTTTGAGCATAAACACATAATATTCAAAATTATTCAATCCTTAAATTAATATCACCAAATTTTAACCAATGCTTCAAGTGCTTGATTCAATCCCATTATATCACTTTTGATTTCATTTGACTTAGTCTCATTGCGATATTTAAATTGACAATAAATTTGCTGAAACCCCAAATTTTAATGGTGCTTACTTTAATTTTGAATAAATCTTTTTGTTCAAACATTGCATCAGCTGGATTTTCTGACGACGCTTATAAACATTACAAACTTTGGATTAAGATATCCAAAGGGTTTTTCTTTTTTTATATCCAACTATCCGTTTCATGATTGAAAATATTGCACCATAGTAAAGAATATGATGAGATTTGGATCCCCTTCAATTACAATGGCAATTCACCTATCAATGTTAATCTCAATTAAAGAAAATAAAAATTCAAGTAGTCTGCAAGCTGAACTAGTTCAGATACATAGAGCTCGTTTGATTACTTATAAATGAAGCACATGCGTGCTTTAAAAATAATAAAAAATTTAGCACTTATCAATCATGTAATAACATCATAAAATTTAAGCATAATAAGAATGGTATTTGATGATTTGTACTCTAAACACATGAAATATGTCATTCACTCTAATTTCATAACATATTATTTCAACAGATGAAACCATATTCAAATTATTTTATAAAAAGGAAAAGAAATACTTCAACCTTTTTTATATTTTCTTCTCAGCTCTTTATATTTTCTTTCCATCTCATATAGGGATGTCAAAAATTGACATGACATGAAAATCTGACTCGAAATCTACTCGAATTTTTCGGGTTAGGATGAGCCCGTTTTAAGAAAGGGTCTAGTTTGGGTCTAGATTTTCGACCCATTTTGTATGCCGAGTCGGGTTTGGGTCAACCTAAAACTCCAATTTGGACCCAATTTTGTCCCATCGTGTGCCCAGCTTGCGCCTGAATGGTTGAACTGCTGTCCTCAACCCACGCGTTTGACCTGAATTTTTATTAGGTCCGGAAAACCTGATGTAGCTCTACATCCGGACACCAATAAAATGTTGTCACGTGCTCTTACTCTTTAACGCACAGCCCAACGACCCGACCCGGACTGGAACCCAATATTGATATGTATTAGCTGATTTGTACAGACCAGGGTATTACTAGATTTTGCTCGGTAACGAGAATTATCATTCTGTCAAGACCAATACCTAGCAATACCGAGCAATACCCCGATTTCGGTAGGTATTGCTAGGTATTGGTCTTGATAGAGCAGTATTTCTAGTTATTGTCAAGCAATACCGAGCAATACCTAGCAATACCAAGCAATACCTAGCAATACACGAACATAGCAATATCGGGTTTCCATTCTGGGTCGGGTCGTCGGGCCACGCAGTAAAGAATAAGAGCACGTGGCGACATTTTATTGGCATCCGGATGTAGAGCTACGTCAGGTGTCCGGACCTAATAAAAATTCATCTCACCTACCCCACCTGATGCTCGCAGGCCTCACACCTCGAAAGCTTGGCACCTACCCCACACATCTCGCCTCGCTCCCACACTCCCGCACGTCTCGTCTCACTCAGTTGCTACCGCTTTGTGCGCAACACGCTCACCCCTAGCCAGGTTGGTTGCATCCGCACTGTGCGCAATGCTGGCAACCCGGGCTAATCAGCCTAATCGGGTCGTGTCCGGTCAACACAACGGATCAGATCTGGATTCCAATTTCTGTCACATTGCAAAAATGAGTTGAATTCAGGTCAGGTCAAACAATAGCGGGTCAATATTGGGTTCGATCCTAACCTGACCCGCAATATATTTTTGACACCCCTAATCTCATAGTTTTGACTCTCAATCATAGTAAGAAGAAAAAACAAGGACCAGTTCTCTGTTTTTCATTCATAATTCCCTGCTTCCAATTACATCCAGTCCACAAAACTAATCAATAACTGTTACATGGATCACTGTCCACAAAAGCACTACCCATTTAATTATCCATCAAACTGCCTCCACTCCATGTTTACTAGTTGGAGAAGATGGCTCCAAATCATTTATTCTCCTACCTGCCCTTATGCTCAGGGATAAAATTTGGATCTTTCGGAAAAACACGAACTCATTTTTCCACGTTCAATTTGACTGAGAGACCGAACTCGGGATGATAGCTCAAACTCAAATAGACTTTGGTTCCTTGCGGCTGTAATAAGATTATCCAAATGGTGCTAATGAATACCTTGTTTCGATCGCTAACAATATAGGTTGGAATGTCGTGTAGGCAAATGACATATAGGTAATAAAAGCCTCAATGATGGTTAGCTATTGTGAGCAAGTACTTAATGGCGAAGGTTCTTCGTTAAGCATTCTACGACTATCAAGATGACAATGTGTCCATTAGATTTAATAATCCCGAAAGGGTACTTAGAACTGGCAAAATAAGGGCAAAGCCCAGCTTCATTCTGAAAAAAATTGCAACCCAAAAAAAAAAAAAAAAAAGATACAACTCTAAACTAAAAGAGTATGAAAATGTCAATGTTAGAAGGAACACACCTGAACTAACACAAAATCAAACTAGAAAGAAGATATTGTAAAAATAAAAACAGAATTGGCATCTAAAGAGCAATCCCATAATTGAATTAAGAATGCCACAGAAAAACTTATAACCCCAGGATTTCAAGATGAGACATTAAAATTAAGTCCCACGGTTGGCCCAAGGGCCATCTAAGACGAGAGAGTTGGTTGCTGCAAAGACCTTTCTTTAGGACCGCCTGAAACAAACTGACATGACATTCATCATCGTCGCCAAAAATTTGGACGGATCTTTCCCATTCTGAAAATAGACCATCCACGGCGCAGAAAAACGGAGAAGATGCCGCCCAAAAAAGATTGAAAATCCCGTGAATCTGTCAAAAAAAAGAGGAGAAAACAGCAGCCAGACCATTCTGGAATAGAAGAGCAACCAACAAGAAGGAAATCCAAAGACAAGTACAACATCCATCCTAATTGATCAAATGCATAATCTCTCCTGCGTGCTTCCCGGAGCTAACTTTATAGTAAACATCCCTTATAATTTTATAGCAAATAGTGGATAGCTGCAGATTTTGTTCTTAAATTTCCTATCATTCTTTTCTTTTCATATGAAGTATATGGAGCAACAAGACAAAAGGTAAAACAAGCGTTTAAAAAGAGCAGCAGGTAAGAACCCAGATATTAAACTGAATGTGAAGTCACATCCAAAAGAAAAAAAAAAGATAATAATCATTTTCGGTACAAGTCAACGATACTCCTTACATAACATGACACATTAAACACTAACGATTTTTAATTTTCATCCAACTTGTTCAGCATCCAATGCTTAAATTTAAACAAACTTTCATTTCTTCAAAGAAAAAGTAAAAACATTTATGAACATGATCGTTGAAGTCCATGAAGCAGTAATGAATGCACGTGCCTAAAATATTAAAATGTAAAAACATAAATTAAATTAAATATATACATATAATTTAAATAAAGTCCAATTAAATGATTATACCTCTTCGTTAGTAAATTCAACCACCACCTCCCAAGGAGTTTTGTTCATAGGAGACAAATATCTGTAAGCATATGTAGTATATGATGGCTCCACTATTAAATCATATGTAACCAAATAGTTTCATGCTTTATTGTCGCTAGTTTCTTCATTTGAACCAGAAAAACTCCATGGAGTCTTCTGGCTCTTTTCTTCCATTAAGCCCGGTGTTGTCTTGTTGCTACTTCCTTCAATTAAAACAAGAAAACTAGTGGAAGAGGGTAAAATTGATCTTCTTATTTCTATTATAATAGGCCCAACGTAATTGCCTGAGGGTCTACTTTGAATTTGGTTTAAACTACTAATAAGATTTCCTACATAGCAATATCTATTTGTTGATAAGACACTAGAAAGTTGTCTTACTAACATATCAAGATATTTGATTAAAAACTGTATAAAATCTTCTTGAACATTTTCTTCTTGAACCTCAATGAAAATTATTTTGTCTGACTTAGGGTCTTTGTTGAGTCTTATAGAAATCGTGGACTCCAATAGATCCATTGTCAAACTTATTCTGTAATATCTTACAAAATACGTTAATTTTTAATAAACAAAAGTAATAAAAAATATACATAGTGAAATAACATAGCTTAAGAAAATAAAATTTTGGTTACTAGAGCAGAGAAGCAAAATGCAATTTATTTTATAATAGGAATATCATGGAAGGTATTGATAGTACTATCTAGCGGAACTTACAGTTAAGTGTAAACCGAATAGCGAGAGAAGAAAAATAATGCTAGCATTTGAACTGAAATTAAGGGAAATGTATGTTTTATTGTGTACATTGCCTCATTTATATATAGGCATACAGCGTAAGTTTGTTTTACAAGTGTAAAAAATGATGAGGAATATTTATAAGCAGAATTAGTGGATGTCGCCATTACAATTTAATACATTAGTTTAAAATAAAATAAATTAAGTCATAAATGCGCCGTATGATATAAATGCCTAAATCTTTTTTACCAGTAATTTATATACATATCTTTGACGAATTAACCTGCAGCGCCAACGACCGAAAGCGAGGAGAATAAAAAAAGAGTCATCAATAAAACATTTAAATTAGCTGATGAATCCGTCGAAGTTTCAAGTGTTTAGGGTTGGATAACACCACGTCCATCTTTTTCAACCGTTAAATGCCCGAAAAACCCCATCAACTAAACTGTAAGACTATCTCGTCAAAAAAGTAGAACAGGATGTTGCACAGTTTGATATTAATTTATTTCAATTTAAGATGTTGCAGAGTTTATCTATATAGCAGCTTCCACAACCACCTATACTCATTTTATTCTAATTTGGGTTACTAGTACAATTTACCTTTATTCTAATTTCTGATTATTGCTTAAAGAAATAATGAAAGGAACTTATAAATAGAGAATATATATATATATATATATATATATATATTATATATTATTATCGTTATTAATTTAAGCCTCGTTTGAGATAAAAGTGCATGTCCTTTGTTTTCAAACAATAAAAATAATATTATGTAATAACAACAACTTATTAAATATTCAAACATAAATAACTTTGTAGTTTAATATACTACATATTACAATTGAATAATTGCATTGCAATATTCTCTAATTATTAATTTAGGCCTATATATAGACGAGGCACTATACACAACAAAACATACATTTCTCTTCATTTCAGTTCAAATGCTAGTGTTCTATTTCTTCTCCCATTATTCGGTTTACACTTAACTGTAAGTTCCGCTAGACAGTATTATTAATACCTTTTTCATGATATTCGTATTGTAAGACAAGTTGCAGGTCCATTGTCAAACTTGTTCTGTAATATCTTACAAAATACATTAATTTTTAATAATCAAAATCAATAAAAAATATATATAGCGAAATAACATAGCTTAAGAAAATGAAAATTTGGTTACTAGAGCAGAGAAGCAACCTGCAACTTGTCTTACAATACGAATATCATGAAGAATGTATTAATAATACTGTCTAGCGGAACTTACAGTTAAGTGTAAACCGAATAGTGGGAGAAGAAATAGAACGCTGGCATTTGAACTGAAATGAAGAGAAATATATGTTTTGTTGTGTACAGTGTCTCATCTATATATAGGCCTAAATTAATAATTAGAGAATATTGCAATGCAATTATTCAATTGTAATATGTAGTATACTAAACTACAAAGTTATTTATGTTTGAATATTTAATAAGTTGTTTTTATTACATAATATTATTTTTTACTGTTTCAAAACAGAGGAAGGACATGCACCATTATCTAAAATGAGGCCTAAATTCACAACGACCATAAAAAAAAATAATATACATATAAACTTGTTCTCTATTTATAAGTTCCTTTCAGTATTTATTTAAGCAATAATCATAAATTAGAATAAAAGTAAATTGTACTAATAACCCAAATTAGAATAAAATGAGTATAGGTGGTTGTGGAAGCTGCTATATAGATAAACTCTTCAACATCTTAAATTGAAATAAATTAATATCAAACTGTGTAACATCTTGTTCTACTTTTTTTATGAGAAAGTGTAGAAATAGAGTAAATTACATCCCATCTAATAATACTATAGTCTTAAAATTTAGTTGATGTGGTTCTCCGGGCATTTAACAGTTGAAAAAGATGGATGTGGTATTCTTCAACCCTAAACACTTCAAACTTTGGCGGATTTATCAGCTAATTTAAATGTTTTTTTAAGACTCTTTTTCTAGTCTCCTCGCTTCGATCATTGGCGCTGCAGGTTAATTCGTCAAAAATATGTATATAAATAACTGGTAAAAAAGATTTAGGCATTTATATCATACGATGCATTTATGACTTAATTTGTTTTATTTTAACCTAATGTATTAAATTGTAATGGCGACATTCTCTAATTCTACTTATAAACCTTCCTCATTATTTTTTACACCGTACACAATAAAACATATCTCTCTTCATTTCAGTTCAAGTGCTAGCGTTCTTTTTCTTCTCCCGCTATTCAATTCAAACTTAACTATAAATTCTGCAAGACAATATTATCAATACCTTATTCATGATATTCCTACTCTAAGACAAGTTGCATGTTGCTTCTCCGCTCTAGTAATCAAAGTTTTGTTTTCTTAAGCTATGTTATTTTGCTATATATATTTTTTATTGCTTTTGCTTATTAAAAATTAATGTATTTTGTAAGATATTACAGAACAAGTTTGACAATGGACCTGTAGGAGTCCACGATTTTTATAAGACTCAACAAAAATCCTAAGTTAGACAAAGTAATTTTCGCTGAGATTCAAGAAGTTTTTATGCAGTTTTTAACCAAATATCATGATATATCAGTAAGATAACTTTCCAGTGTCTTATTAATAAATAGGTATTGCTTTGTAGGAAACCTTATTAGTAGTTTAAACTAAATTCAAAGTAGACTCTCAGGTAATTACGTTAGGCCTGTTATAACTAAAATAAGAAGACCCTTTTTACCTTCTTCCTCTATTTTTCCTGTTTTAATTGAAGGAAGTAGCAAGAAGACAACACCGGACTTAATGAAAGAAAAGAGCCACAAGACGCCATGGGGTTTTCCTGGTTCAAATGAAGAAACTAACAAAAATAAAGCACAGAACTATTTAGTTACAGATGATTTAATAATAGAGTCATCATATGCTACATATGCTTACAGATATGTCTCCAATGAACAAAACTTCTTGGGAGGTGGTGGTTGTTGAATTTACTAACGAAGATGTATAATCATTCAATTGGACTTGATTTAAATTATATGTATATATTTAATTTAATTTATATTTTTACATTTTAATATTTTAGGCACGTGCATTCATTATTGTTTCATGGACTTCAACGACAATGTTCACAGATGTTTTTACTTCTTCCTTAAAGAAAAGAAAGTTTGTTTAAATTTAAGCATTGTATGCTGAACAAGCTTGATGAAAATTAAAAATAGGTAGTGTTTAACGTGTCATGTAAGGAGTATCGCTGACTTGTACTGAAAATGATTCACATCTTTTTTTTTTCTTTTGGATGTGACTTCTCATTCAGTTTAATATCTGGGTTCTTACCTATTGCTCTTTTTAAACGCCTATTTTACCTTTTATCTTATTGCTCCATATACTTCATATGGAGAGAAAATAATAATAGGAAATTTCAGAACAAACTATGCAGCTATCCACTATTTGCTATAAAATTATAAGGGAAGTTTACTATAAAGTTGGCTCCTGGAAGCACGAAGGAGAGATTATGCATTTGATCAATTAGGATGGCTATTGTACTTGTCTTTGGATTTCCTTTTTGTTGGTTGCTCTATTATTCCAGAACGGTCTGGCTGTTGTTTTCTCCTCATTTTTTTTTTTACAGATTCATGGGATTTTCATTCTTTTTTGGGCCGCATCCTTCTCTGTTTTTTAACGGTGTGGATGGTCTATTTTCAGAATGAGAAGGATCCGTCCAAATTTTTGGGGACGATGATGAATGTCATGTTAGTTTGCTCCAGGTGGTCCTCGAGGAAGGTCTTTGCAACAACCAGCTCTCTCATCTTAGATGGCCCTTGGGGCAACCGTGGGACTTAATTTTAATGTCTCATCTTAAAATCCTTGAGTTATAAGTTTTTCTGGGGCATTCTTAATCCAATTTTAGGATTGCTCTTTAGATGTCAATTCTGTTTTTATTTTTACAAGACCTTTCTAGTTTGATTTTGTATTAGTTCAAGTGTGTTTCCCTAACTTTGACATGTTCTACTCTTTTAGTTTAGAGTTGTATCTTATTTTTATTTTGGGTTGTAATTTTTTTCGTATAATGAATGAAGCTGGGCTTTGCCCTTATTTTTCCAGTTCTAAGTACCCTTTTGGGATTACTTGCCAGTTTTAATGTCCAAAATGAATGCAAGAGGTTCTATATGTGTACCAATGCTTTCTCCCAAGTTATGAAGAAAACATAATCATGTCTATTTAGATTCAGTCTCAACAACGACAAATCCTAAAGGGAATAAATCGTTATTATCGTCAAGTGAGGTAGCTGATAAAAGCATTTCTAAATGCTTGGATTTAAGGTGGCATGCATCCAAACGGATAAGAGGTCTACAATCATATATGAATCCATCTGCACATATCATAAATCTAACATAAAATCTTTGAAATGAATTGTCGCATGTGTCATACATATATGTGATATGTGAATCAGAATTTCTACCAATCAATTCAGCTTGTAATGTTAGTACCCATTTAAAACTATGACAAGCACGCTCTCATTACATAGGAGGAAAGCAATTCACCAGACGTGGCGACAAGCTTGTTTTCCAAACAAACACATGGCCAGAAGACGTGGAGGCAAGTTTGTGAGACGTTGGGCGCGAAGAGGGGATTTTGGCGAGAAGAAGACATCGTGATGCATGCAGTAGACAGAGTGGTAGAAATGAGGTAAATTAGGAATTTGGGTGGAATAATTGTAATATTCATATTTAAGGTGTTAGATATGCAAAATGATAGCTATATAGTGGTATGTATGTAAATTTTCCTAAATTATTTAAAGATCTAGATAGCCTGAAAAACCTGCATACAACTTTGGGTTGGTCACTGTAGAACAACTTATATTTTAGCAGAACTGATAACCACTCCTTGCTCCAAAATAGTCTGGCTCAAATAGTTGACCTGGGTAAATATGCACATACATTTCGATTTTTTTTTTTTTTTTTTTTTGGAAACAATTGGTTAGCAAAAAAGTCATCAAGATGGTGTAGAAATGGCAGAGGTGGCCCTCCCAAGTTGGCAAGTGCGCCATGACATGTCGAATAAGACCAAAATAAAACTCTGAAGGTAGGGTAGGAAGAGGTCATTATGTTAATGAGGCCAAATGGCATTGCTATGAACTCATAATACCCTTTATGCATTCGAAATGTCATTTTCTACATAGCATCCTCCTTTAAGACTCACAGGTAGGAGAAAATTATGGCTCCATGAGGCTCGTCGTCAATCACTAGGATTATATAATTATCCTTGATTGCCATGTTTTTCAAGATTCATTAGTCAACACAAAACTCACAAATTTCATCCAACTATGTCACAAGCAAGATCAGGAATGAGAATAGAATATTGCTGGACCTTATCACTTATCAATTCTAATTGCACAAGCTCCTTCACCATATTCTCAATGTTCATTTTTTTTTTTGTTGTGGGGGTACCAGTGGGGCTGCATGCTTACTCGCTTCGTATTTGGTTCTAAGGTACTGGGAGGTTCGAATATATTAAGGAACTTGGACAAGAGACATTTCAATTCGAGAACATAAGGTACCTTCACATTGTTGTTCGGTGGTAGTAGGATTTAGAAAAAGTTTATCCCTTATAAATTGCAATTTTATTTGCTAGTGAGGGCATCCATGTTGTGCTAAACCTTGAAAGGTACTGGGAATTTTGTAGAATCTCATGGTCAGCCCCTTGTAGCATGTCAAAGACTAGTTCGCATGCAAAGATGAGCAGAACGTAGTCAGAGGTGACTTGGTAGACTTGATGGTGATGATGAGTCCTCGACACTGCCCTACTAGTGTAGCCACTAAGAGAACCAGAAGCACAGAATGAGAGGAAGGGTCCAACAACAAGGGCTCAATGTCGAGCATGAAGGACTTATCACCAGGAGCAAAATGAAGAACCTAACTTAAAGAATTACTTATTTAGTTTTCTTAATTAAATATTATGTGAATTTTTTTTATTTGCTAGATCTTAGGTAATGTATATATGAGTTATTATGTGTATGCATGAAATTTAGGTTTCAAATTTAAAATTTTAAAGTTAATTTTAATTGAGATGGGAATCAGCCTAACTAAATATCTTATGATTAATTAAGCAATTAGTTATAACATGAGGGTGATCCAACCATGATAGTTAGTACAGGTGATCATATGTAGTTATATGGAGGGTTTACCACTATAACTCTTCCCTATCTATGTAATTTAAATGAAGTGCATTGTAAACGCTTATAAAGTGTTTTGTTCTTTTAAATAAGGAAGATAGATATGAGAAAATCGATTCGGAGTGAATTCCAAAACCCTTAGGCTTGGTGGTTGACCAAAATAGAGGGTTTAATGATCTTCTCTACCCATTCACTTTGGTGAGTTGTGAATGATCCTTTTATCTTCTATATATATTTTTTAAATTCTCTGTTATAAGCATCTCTTACAAAAACAAGGAACATGGCTCCTTGTCCCTCCACCACCCAATGCCACAATCCTCGGCTGCCATTAGACCTACAAAATCAAACGACACCCTAATGATTCCACCACAAGACACAAGGCCCGACTTGTTGCACAAGGCCATTGACAAGAATATGACCTCCACTACACTGACACATTTAGCCCCTTCGCAAAATTTCCTACAATCCGAGTGCTCCTCACACTTGCTATCACCAACTCATGGCCTTTACATCAACTAGAAGTTAGCAACGCCTTCCTATATGGATCTCTCAACGAAACTATCTACATGAAGCAACCTCGAGGCTTCGAGGACTCTCAATTCTCTCATCATGTATGATTACTTCAAAAATCCTTATATTGCCTAAAACAAGCACCTCGACAATGATTTAAGACATTTTCCATCCATCTTCTTTCTCTAGGTTTTCATCACAGCCATTCCGACCCATCCCTCTTCATCCTTCATCAAAACCAGACTAAAGCATACCTTCTCATCTATGCAGATGATATTCTTCTGACGGACAATGACCCACAATCTATGTAGCAATCCCTCTTCATTCTTTTTACATTATTTCTTCTCTCAACACCTAATTCTCCATCAAACATTTGGGCTTCCCCACCAACTTCTTCAACATCAACATTACATCTCATGACAATCAACTATACCTCTCTCAATCATCTTACATCCACAGCATCATTCACCAAGCCGGATATCCAATTGTAATTCCATCTCCAACCCATCTCACACCAAACCTCCCTTCACCATACCCACCGATATCTCTCTTCAGATCCATCCACCTACAGACAACTTACGGGGTCCCTACAATATGCCACCATCACCCGTTCGGATATCTCCTTCGCTGTGAACACTATGCCAACATATGCATTCATGGATCTTAAATAATTTATCTGCAACTTTGAATGATAGCAACTCTGTTATGACTATCAGGCAAGGATGGGTTCCATTGAGATCAGTCAATTAGAATAATCTTTGAAATTACCATTCATGCTAACCCTTTTAGACATCATCCTCTCTTAGTGCCATTAGCATTGGCCTATTACAATGAAGCCTTGAAGTGGCCATCCTTAACATGGTCAACCTATGAGAGGAAATATTGGGCATTGTTAAGATCATCCAAAAATGATACTTTTACTTACCTAGGAAACCTTCATGATCTTCACTAGTTAGAAGAATTCACAAAAGTAATTGCTCGAGCAACAAATTTCCATATCCCCACACCATCCCCACAACAAAAAAAAAAAAAAAAAACTACTCAGCTATGACTACTAAAATTGAGTACAAGAAAAGATCCGATAATTGAGGTGCAGATTCATCATCACAAGTTGCCAAATTCTAATTTCATCCATCATTATGTCACACTCTGAACTGCGACGAGCCTGTTGGATGAAGTTCAATAACGTTTTCCTATTTTAATATGAAGGTTATTATATGCTATGAAATTTATACTTATAGAGAGCTTAATATCTTAGCTTTTACAAAGATTCAACATACACACAAATAGAAGTTGACAAAGACACCATAATGTTGTATTTGATAGACCCAAAAAAGAGAAAAATCATAAGGCCTGACCTATTTGAAATAATAAACTAAATAATTGAAGATAAAATACTCCATCCTTCCCCAAAATTGAATAAGATGGGATCACAAGTATTTGAAAATAATTGTTTGATTCTACGATAGGTTGAATGTCCATAGTTGGGCAATGAAAATTAGGTAATGGCTGTTGTTGGACAAAAATGAATATTAACCTCAAATAGTCATCCTCAAAATGAAAGACTTAGCCAGATAAAAATAGTTTCCATAGGCTAACAATGATCATGATGAGCAACACTAGAGAATCTACTATGTTTGAATAGACAATATTAGTCTTATGTTGCATCTCGACAAAGAATGAAGTTAAAGAACAAAATGAACATGCAAGTCATGTATAAAGATGAATTTGAATTCATAAGTAAAGATGCATAATATTAGTAACACCAAAAAAAAATCTCCAAATAATATCACCCGAGCTGTTATTTCCTATATTAAAGTCACCTCATCACTGAAGAAAATATATAGTTCAAGGGAGCTCACCTCACCTCCCAGAAACTTATTCAGCTACTTCCAATTTTCCATTTTGGAATTGGAAGAAAATTAGGCCGCGGTAATCAAATCTCTGAATCCCCAGTTCCAAAAAGCTTGACCCTCGACAATGCCGTCTGTAAGTAGGCATTCACCTCAGCCTTCTTTTCTGTGAGCTCGTTGTACTTGGCAAACTTCTCCCTGGCCTCCTTGTTACGATCAAGCAGAGAATAGATCATTCCCTGGCAGAAATAGGGACGGTAGTCCTTAGGGTCTTCCCTTGCAAGTTCATCGTAGGTCAACAGGGCCTCCTCCACCTTCCTCTGAAGGTATTGAATCTGCGCCATGATGAAGCGGATGTCACGGGCGGCGGCCTCCTTGTTCTCACACTGAGCTAGCTTCAGTGCGCGCTTGAGGCGCTCGATGACGGCGTCGCCCTCGCCGCAACGGTCCATCAGAACAGCATTCTCGAAGAGAGCTTCCAAGGAGAGGGGATCAGCGGCAAGGATTTCCTCCAGAAGCTTCCGTGACTCGGCCACCTGGCCCATCTCATTGAGAAGCCTCGCCGCCAAAAACTTCCACTCAGCCTCTGCTGGCTGCGCCTCCAACAGGCGCCGGAGGATAGAAAGCGCCTCAGTGTCCTCCCCATCCTCCAGCTTCTGATACAGCAGAGAACGGAGCGAATTGACGGCGTCGGAGAGAGGGGATCTCTCGTCCGGATTTGTGATCTTGTACTCGACTTGGACCTCGCCATCGGCATGGGAGCTCTCCGCCGGCTCTGATAAGGTGGGGGGCTCAGCCAGAGCCAGAGCCAGAGAAAGACGGCCAGAGAGCAGACCGGCTGTGGCAGCGGAAAGAATGACGGCGCCTGCTGCAATTGTTTTGATTCTACGCGGTATGGGATGAGGGTTCGATTCTGAAGAAGAGGCTTTCACCAACGAGACTCTGGAAACCGTAGAGTTTGAGGTTGGGTGAAGGGAAAAGCGAAGGGTTTTGGGTAGGGGGTAAAACTTTTGTTTTGAGAGAGTGGAGAAGAATAGAGGTTGCTGGCCATTGAAAGAGGTGGCTGTAGCGAAGGAATCCATGCCAGGTACTGCAGGTAAGCTCAAAATGGGACCTTAGGATTAGGGTTTTGAAGATTCTGCTTGAGTTTTCTCCGTCGAGGTTGGTGGGAGGGGGAAGGAAGTCAAAAAGGTAATAAATAGTAAAACGAAAGGGCACGCACAGCAATTTTTTTATATATATATATATATATATATATATATATATATATATATAGCAGTACTCAAAATTACTTTTGACCATCTTAAAATTAATCATTTATGTAACTTAAACTTCATTTTTGGGATGATTTTTACGTTCCTTCTTAAAATAAATTTTTAGTTAAAAAATTATTATTTTTATATAAAAATTTATTTTAAGAAGCATTAAAGAACAATCTCAAATAAAGCTTTAATTCTCTAATATTTAAACAAAGATTGCAAATATGATTAATATAAATATTCCTATGAATCATGCATCTTCCGTTTTGAATCAACCCACCAAAGCCGTCCAGGTGACAACAGAAAACCTCAAGGCATTTTTTATGAGCCAAACAAATTTAGCCCAATATATCTTATTTTGTACATTGAACTGTGATAGCAAGAAGTAGCTAAAATTAGGCTTGTTGTCATTCATTAGGCATTGTTCATCAACAGAAATAGTAAAAGCATAGAAAACATCAGTAAAATAGTTGGGCCAATATAGAGGAAAAACCTATATATATAACATCTTCAATTTTCAAACATAAATGTTGCTTAGAAAGGGGAATAGTGTTATTGTCATCTCGAAAAAATGATTTGTCATTGATCCAAAGATCCTAGAAAACATACAGATTACTATATATAAATGTGAATATAAAAATTCATCAAATAATTAATATTAAAAGCAGTTTCTTTAATATTTTCCAATATTTAGTAATAGGATAAGAAACAAACTTGAGCGATTGAAGCCCAAATATAATGAGATCATTAGGATATTAAAAGCAAAAGATTTTGACAATAGAGAATTGAACCAATATTCCCTTGATCGATTGAAGCCCAAATATAATGAGATCATTAGCATGGAGGAGATGAGAGAAAAGATAATGTCTAAATAAACATTATCCAAAACTGCATTCTTTAGAAGACTAGATAAGCCGTTCATTGCAATGTAAAATAAATATGGAGATAATAGACATTCTTGCCTTAAGTTAATAGAAGAGTTGAAAAAAAAACCCTTCAATAGAGCCATTAACACTAACAGAAAAAAAAAAAAAACACATTTTCAATTCAAGCTTTTATCCAAGAAATAAAAGCATTAGGAAAACCTTTTTGATGAAGTTTATGAATGAAGAAGGATCTAGAGATCGAATCAAATGCCTTAAAAATATCAATTTTTGCACCAAAGAGATCAAATTTAATAATCCCTTTGAATTTAGAAGTTACATCTCTAGCCAATATCACATTATTTGTAGAAATTATGTTGGAGATAAACCCAACCTGAGTAAGATGCACAATGAGATGCAAAAGAAGTTTCATTCTACAAGTTATTAGCTTAGCAATAATTTTGTAAATATTGCATAGGAAAATATGGGTATGTAATCATTAATACAATTAGCACACCGCCCTTTAGGAATTAATGCATTTCTAGTAGCCTTGACCTTTCTAGGGAAGTAACCTTTTAGGAATAAGTGTTTCATAGCCTTGAAAATATGCATACTAATGATATCTCAGTTATTAGCATCAAAGCCAAACGTGAACCTATTAGGACTTGATGCATAATTCTTGTTTGAGTCAAAAATAGTGTCATGTATCTCAATATTTAAAAATGGACCATAATCAAAGAAGTAAGATAGGGAGGAATGACATTTCCAGGAGGTAAGGTAACATGATTTGAGAGTTGGCTTATGGGGTTAAATAGATTTTTGAAATGAGATACATAGCTATTTGTGCAATGTCTACTTGAGTATAGCAGGAACCATGAGAAGTGAATATTTGTATGATCAGATTATAGTTTTTCCTGCATGTAATCCTACTGTTGAGGAAGTGGAGGTCTTCACCTTTGATGAGCCATTTTGTTTTACCGCTTTGCACAATCTAGGACGATAAGGAAGAAAGAGAAAATGAGAGGCTCTAGTTTATGGCTTGGCATTCAGGAGGGGTTCATGTGATCTCTGCTAATTAAATTAAAAGTTTGCTCTTGTTCAGATTCAATTCAAGCACATCTTGATGCAATTGAGAGGTAAATTTTAATTTTTTAAGTTTGATAGCATTCTAGTAAGTTCAAATTTGTTGTGCAAAAAGGAGATGGGGTTTGTAGTGAGCATGAGTATAGGAAAGACATCTAGTAGACATTTCCTGAAGGGGAAAAGTGTACTCCAATAGTTTTTGAATAAAATCATGTGTTTAGCCTGAGTGGAGTGATGAGGGGTGAGAATAAGAGGGGAATTGTTTGAGCCTTGAAAATTGAGCACATAATATAAAGATAGGGGATACAAATGTTACTAGAAATTGCTAGATAAAACTTTGTCAAGTTTAATATGTCTGGGTTGATCTTGCCTATTGTTAAACCAAGTGAAAGGTAGCCTTACTAAAAGCAATCTCAATAAGAGTAGTATCAATTATCATGTTGTTGAAATCATAAATTGAGGAAGGTGTATAAACAAGCCCTCTATGCTTTTCATGATTGGTTCTACAACAATTGAAGTTACCCAAAACAACTCAAGGATGTTTGATATCATTAATGAAAAAAGACAAACTTCTAAGCTCATCCCATAATGACGGCCTTTTCTTCGTTGAGTTAGAGGCATACACAGTAGTGAGGAGAATAGGGTGAGAGTGTTCAGAGGAAATAATCCCATGCATCGCCTAGCTATCGGAGAAGAATGAGAGAAGTTGTGCTAGAAGAATCCCACTTCATCCATATCTTCCAGGATTAGACAAATTCAAAATACTTAGATGAGAATCACACACTTTGTTTTTAGAAGAATACATAAAATCTTCTAAAACTCTGCTTCAATCTATAAATTTGACACCCACTTCAATTGAAACCGGGCTTTAATACCACAATGTTGGAGGAATTGGATAAACAAAACTAAAAAGAAAATGCTTAGTAGAATAGACGAAGCAATGATGAATTTTTCTCTTAATACCTTCACATACAGGACAATAGGTACTTTTAAACAAACCGACATAGTGAAAAGACACATTTTTACTAGCACCACTGCATCAATTTTCTTTTAAAAATGCTTAACTAGTAATCTAAATTTTGTATTATCAACAAAGAGCTTCTTCTTCAGCAGCCTCATGAATAGCCCTTTCTTATGCCTTCTCCTCTTATTGTGTTCGTGTCAGAAAAGAAGTGTTCGTAATGTTGAGCTTATCTCCTATAATAGCCCGTATTATGACCCATGATCTCCCATTGGGCAGATGAGCATAGAGAAAGGGGATTGAGAACATCGAGAATAGATAATAAGCAAAGTGAAATCAAGTTACATCATCTTCATCTCGGTGTCTTGGGTAAGAAGAAGAAGGAAGTGAGGGAGGTGGGAGTAGAGGCTTATCTGTCATATTCATGTGTGATGTAATAATTTGTCCTTTTTTTGTGATAATATGAATCAATTAGCAGAAATTTTGTTATGGATTTTGTTTTAAAGGGAAAAAATTCTTACAGGAGCCATTAGAAAGTTTTGTTAGGGAGTTTTTGTTAGAAAATTTTAATTTTTATATTAAAATTATGTTTTAAGAAGGAATAAAAAGCTAACAAAGTAGTAGACTAATGAAGGACCATCCATGAATGCCTACATGGGGCTAGATTGGATCTTCTTGGGCGTTCAAAGCTAACACAAAGAGGAGATCACAAGAATCTAAAGCTCTATCTAGATTTATTAGGAGGATATCACTTCGTGATTAATTATGAGATTTGATTGGGATTAAAATTAATATAATTTAATAAAATAATTATGTTAAAATATTCCATTCAAATTCTTAGCCATGTTGTATTTAAAATAAAAATAAAAATAAAAATAATTAGAATATTATTGCGATGAATTTCAAGATTTTTGAATTTATTTTGAGATAAGTATCATATAAATTATTTATTTATTGCAAACATAATAAATCATATTCAAGGAATTAGTGGTGCATTCAGACCCGTTTTTAATTTGGATCTCCTATATATATATATATATATATATATATATATATATATATATATATATATATACTCCTTTAGCTATGCTTTGAATTGGTGCAAGATAAAATTTCATTGATTACTCTTATATTACAATTATTTTAAAAGTTATTTAAAAATTTAAGACCCATTATGAATATTTTTTATGAGAATATGTAGATGCAAAATTTTCACATAATTGTATAGAATTTTAGGTAACAAAAATAATATATATATAATTAAAAAAAGTATTGTAAATAAAGAGATGGATCATAATATATATATATATATATATTATGAAAGGGATTTGTGATCATTACTGAGTAGAATTTTAGCTTTCCATTTAAATATTTCAAATTTAGTGAACCGTAGAGGACTTTGTTCAACGAAGGAAGAACGAGAGAAGGCATTGATCGAAGTGATATTGACTCTATATGCTATTAATAATGTTTTTTTTATTTAAGTATTTTTATGAATTTTCTATTATTATCATAATTCTTTCTATTTTGGTAAATATGATGAATAGAAATAGTTATATATATAATAAAAAAATAAATTTAAATTAAACAATACTCTATATATTTCAGAAATAATTACATTGCCAATGAAACATAATTATATTGCAAATATCTTTTCAACTTGATTTTTATTTATTTTATTATTTAATTTGAGAATATTGTAATTTATTTTCTTCAATGATTATTTAAGAAATAATTATTTCTTCTTGTCAAGAAAAAAAAATTTTAGTGAATCTTTCATTAATTGGAAACCTTAATATTTTCTAACTAATATACTAACAAATTTGGCTTATTTATTTTTTAAGCATGCTTAGTTTATAAATTGTATCAAATTCATGTCTAATTAACTTAACTGATAACTGATTAGTAACTATGGTTCTCAATTTATCTTTTTATAAACTCTAAACATTCAAAAAAATTCAAAGGTATAATTACAAACCATATGCATGGCCAAAGCAAATTATATAATGCTTAATAATAAAACAATAGAAATTAGAAGAAAAAAATACAAAATAATAAAATATATTCTTCCTGAAAAAGATTAAAAGAATATGTCTTTATTAAAAACTTATTAAAAAAAAAACTTTGAACTGACAAATAGTTTAACAAAATCGATCCATATACATCTTGAAAATTGATTTTGGAGGATTCATGAAATCAACCAAGTCCTTTCCTCGAAGTTCATACCTGCAATTTGCATTAACATAAAGTTAAATAGCAATTAAATATAGAAAAATAAAAGAAAGAAGAAGAAGATCAAATGATTAGTTATATACCATAATTCTCTGTAGAGAGTTTCTAAAAGCACAATTTTTTTTATCTTGAATGTCATCTTTGAAGGCACAATTATGATTTTTAATATGTTGTGCAGAGAATGACCCCATCCACTCCCATCTTTGAATGTTTTCATTAGATGCCTCCACCATCAGCATCCAAACATTGATATCATCATCAATTATATGCACCAAACACAACCTACCTTCATAGGGAACCATCCTCCACTCCCATGGTTTATTGGAGCTGATGAATGTAGCTTCTGGCCCTTTTATGATCCTTCCTATCTCCTCCTCCACATTAAATGCAAACACAAAGCATGAATAAAAGTCATGGTTGATAATCGTAGTAGCATGTCGAGACACTATCCAATATGCTGTTTGTTTGATTACAAGTCCTGCATTATCTTTTAGCCTAACATAAGGAAGATCATTAGAGCGTCTCCACTTTTGAGTATTCGAGTCGAAGATCTCACAATTGAGATATTCCACCTTTGTTGGCCCCCATCCTGGCTCTGGTATCCTCACAATCTTGAAGTCATATGTAGTTTGGTTAATATTATGGGTGCCACAGATAATGGCAGTACCACGAGTCAAATGGGTCTTTGGATTAGGAATAAGGAGACTGTAAGGAGTACTACCAAGAGCTGTAACATAATAGCGAATGTTGACATTATTCCCATTAAAGTATTATGGTACGGTATTACAAAATAGAAGATTGTGAGTTGGAGAAGTAGTTTCGATGTAAATAGTTTCATATCTATAAGGGAGAAGAGATGAGATGGGAAGGGGTTGAACATCAGACCCATGCATGGACAAGAAAGTATGTTGATATTCGTAGTGATTGATTATTTGCAAGATGAAGCCAGATACTATTGCATTGTGACGTGAATGTGCTTCATCGAAGCCTGGTTGATAAGCAGTGCGACGCCAGCTCTTACAAACATGAAGACATGCAGGTAGGCTCCAAAGTGAAACTCTTATTAGAATTTCGTATATGTTATCATCTGAAAGTACGCAGCTATCAGCACGGCCCTTCGTCATCACAAAATATCCTGCAAAACATTGTACGTGCATTATTATGTTTGGTGATTCAAATAATAAGTTAAACATATCTAAAATAATAACAAAAATTGCAATAATGCTCAATTAACAAAAATATAATTCAGTTTTTGTGTTAATTAAATAAATCAAATATTCAGATATATTCCATACGAATAATAATAATATACAATTTATTTCATAACTTACCAATTTATAATTAGATTACTAATTTATTTTTTCTGTTACAATTAAGATTTTAGATTTAAATTAAAAACATAAAATTTCTGTACAATTTTAGATTTTTATTTTACATTAAGAAGAAACATTTTCTTTTAATTAAACCTATATTTTACATACACAACATATCTAAAATCTATATCTATACTATCAATTATAAAAGGGGCTTGAGTTTCCTTCCACATCAAAGCTTGGCCATTCATTTAAATTAATTTTTATTATTCAAATCAAATCTTAACCTTTCATTTTAATTATTTTATTAATATCAAATATACTATATTAATTATTAAATTATTGCAGCATTGAATGCATTACATTTAAATCTATTACTTTTTTAATATCAATTTCACATATACATTTCGTTTTTTATTTTATTGCATTTATGCATTTAATTCAATTTGACTTAATAGCATTATGTTTATATTAAAGTATGCTTAATTTATCTTTTTAATGTTTTCTCGTTTCTTATCCTATTCCTATTCGACTGCTCGCCTCCTAATTAAATGTTTAATTTGCTCGTTTCTTATCTTCTTTTTAATGTTTTCTCATTTAATTAAATTCATTTTTCATAGTTTCTGATTCTTAAATTCCTACCATTAATACATTCATCAAATTTTTTCAACATAATATTAGAAATTAGAATCACAAATTCGGATTTTTAATAACCTTCCAATGAATTTAAATTAAATCCTCTAATCTACAATGTATTCAATTTAACTACATTCTTCATAAATTTTATTTTTAGAAATGATTTAAATGCATATTTCATAAATAAAATTTTAAGCTTCTTCTAAGCAGCATTTTCATTTTTATTATATATATTCTATGAATTTATACTATTTATTTAACTTAAAATTGTATAGCAAATGCTGCTATTAGATATAGTCATGTATGCTAAAAAAAAATTGATAAATTAGGTATTTTTTTTAAACACAGTTTTGGGATAAATTAAAAATATTTTTTAAAAATTAAAGGCTGTGATATATGATCTATAAACTGATAATTTAAAATTTATGCTTCCTCTGTTTGAACTAAAACTATGACAAATTCAGTGAAATATATACTAATACTTATAAATTCTAAGTATCATTCTAAATATCTATTTACATGTTTATTTGAAGATTATTGATTCATATTTGTTTTTAAAATCTCATTATTATAAAAATTTATTTTAAATATTATTTAATAGCACATGAAAATTAATAAAGACAAAGTTATGTATTATAAACATATATTTATATTATATTGCTTATTACTTTTGAATTTTAACATATTTTGATAAAATTTTAAAATTCTAATGAATGTGCTTTTTTATTATTTTCTTATTTGCACGTACAATTAAATTAGTAATAACAAACGTCACAATAACAGGGTTTCGCCCTAGGTTTCTCGGCGGCGGATGGTGATGCTCCTCTGCCTGTTGGGGAGTTCTCTTCTCTGTGGTGCTTTTGTTAATTGTTTCTTTCTTCTTCTGTTGTTTGACATGTTTGGTCTTTCTTCTCCGGCCGTTCCGTCTGGATGGCGGTCCGTCGGGTGGACGATCCGGGCTTTTTGGTTAGTTCGTTTAAATCTAAGTCTTTTGTTGAGGCACTCGCTGGTTCTTCTTTCTCGGAGAGTTTTCCAGATCTCCGGCAAGGATATTTTCGAGGTTTACCGTCCTTGTGGATTTCTGAAGCTGAAATTTGTGCGCTTTCTTTGCCTTTTCAATTTGCATTAGTTGGTTTTTTTCCCACAAAACGCCCTTCTCTGGATGCCATTCAGAAATTTTTTTTTTTGCCCTCAAACTCAAAGCGGAGTTTTCGGTCACGGTTCTGGATCAATCACATGTCTTAATTAAATTGTCAAATGAGCTTGATTACAGCCGTGTTTTTTGTCATTGTTCGTATATGGTGAATAATTGTTTTATGAAAATCACGAAGTGGTCGCCTCTTCTGGACATTGGCTGTGAATTGCCGGTCATTCCAATTTGGGTTTCTTTCCTAAATTGAGACCTCATCTCTTTACTCCCCGAATCCTGCATGCTCTAGGTTCATTGTTTGGTAACCCTTTGAAGGTAGACTCGGCTACTTCGGTTGGTTCTCGACCCTCTCTCGCACGAGTTTTAGTCGATTTGGATGTGACTAAGGTCTATCCGAAACAGATATGGCTGGGTCTTGAGGTGTCTGGGTATATCCAAAATGTTCAATTTGAATCTTTTCCTGATTTTTGTGAGTCTTGCAAGTGTTTGGGGCATCTTAAAAGTCATTGTGCCCCCTCTGCGATGCATTGTTTGAACTCAAATCTTCCCCCCGCTGAGATTGTTAAGCCTCCTGTTGTTGGCGTTGTTGAGATCCAAGATATTGAGAATAGAAAAATGCTTGAGAATGAGTTGATTTGTAATCGTGTTAGTGTGGTGCCTTCTCTGAATTTGGTTGTTTCGTCCCCTGGTGTGGAGGCCCCGGCGGTTAATGTGGAGGGTGGTACTGTGGTTGATCCTGTTTTGGTGAATATAGCTCAGGAGGAGTTGTCGGGGTCGATTTCTGTTCATGTAAATTCCGATTTAATTAGAGAGGATTTTGAAGTGAATGTGTTATCTCCAAATGCGTTGCCATTCTTTCCCCCTGGTGCCGAGCCTGTGAGTAATTGTTTGTTACATTTGGAAGGTCAGGTGGCTGTTGATGGGGGTGTTCAAGTTTTAAATGATGAAGATGGTGGTTCTGATGGTTTTGTGCATGTTGAGGTGGTGCCGGTGGAAAGTGAGAAGGAGTTTCCGTCTTTGGGTCGAGAAGAAATTATTTCGATTAACAACAGTTTAGTTGTGATCCCTGTTAGAGGTTGATACACAAGTAATGGCTAAATGTGTGGGTAATTCCTCTGGTTTGGATATTAGGAATCAGAATAATTGGCTGGTGGATTCATCAGATGTTGATTCGGATTCGGAGACGTTTGAGTCCGACCATGATTTTGATCTTGTGCGTACTTCAAAGATTGCCACTCGCGGAAAATTTTGGGGGGAGATGTCGACGCAAAAGATGAATTTTCTTTTCATTATTTTGTTTCTCCTCGAGATTTGTCGACTATTTTGTTCGATTTGCGGCTTCGTGAGGCTAAGAGCAATGATGTGGTCGGGGCTCGCGTCCCGGTCGTTTTTGCTGGTGGCAACCGTAGGTGTGCTTTTTTGGGATGGATCGTTGGGATGCTATCTACGCCTTACTGGAGGATCCGTGCGGGACGTCCTGGACATTGGGAGCCTTGATCTTTTGTTGAGCTCGCTTTTAGCTTCTATTTTTCTTTCTGTTTTTGTAGTCTTTTATTCTGTTAGCTTTTATTTTATGCTATTGTAACCTTCATTGTTGTTTTTTTTAATATAATTTCTTAAAAAAAAAAAAACGTCACAATAAAAAAACTCAGGGATCTAGACTTTAATAAATATCGTAGCAATAGAAACTAAAGCTTCCTAACTACAGTTACACAATACTATTTGAAACACAATAATAATGGTTATTCCAAACAAAATGCCAGTAGATAACAATAAATAAAATATTAGACACGATTCCAGCAAAAAAAAAAAGCACAATAAATTAAATTTTTTTACAATGCTTAATTAACTAATTACATAATTTATCATGTTTACAATGCTTAATTAACTAATTACATAATTAATCATGTTTACTTAAAAAATTTGCCCTTAAAATAAACGCTAAAGGCTCACCATGTGAGAGAAAGAGAGAGGCAGAGCTATTGAACTAGATAAAGAGAGAGGCAGAGACTCGCCACGACGGCGACCGCCAAGGAGAACGCCGGCGGACCTTCGGGAAGCGAGAAACTTCGATGCAGAGGTTTCTAGACTGCTACGATATGATTATGATTCTGCTGCTACACTGCTAATCTGCTATATTTAAATTGTTTTAACTTTCCATAATAACACTGGCCAAGGAACCGACCTTAAGCTCTATTTTTTTTTTTTAATCGCAGGATTATGAACAAGAGAAGTTAAGGAATAATTTGATGTGAATGGAAGGCGGCAGCAGAGGCCAGAGAGTAGAGACGCCACTTTCCTTAATTAATTAATGAACAAGATAAGTTAAGTATATATATATATACATATATATATTCTTTTTTAAATTTGTCCACTATTCATATATAGAAGATAGCAAGTAGAAATTGTATAAATATATTCAAAATTTACTATGCCGAAATATATGATCATATTTGTCAAATTAAATAAGTTTTGTGTCGTCAATGATGCATATATTTGGATATAATTATTATTGATATATTAATAATATTCTATAAAATAATAAACTAAAAGCATGCATGACAATTAGTTCAATTTTTTTTTCATCAAAAATCACTTTAATCGGGTGTGAATATTAAAGCATATCTGAAGTAAAAACTTTTAAAATTAAATTTGGGATCATTCAAACTTCAATTTCAGCAAACATATAACCAAATTAAACATCTCAATGAAACAAATCCAATGACACCAAAATTGATTCAATCCAAACCTAAATTGGTCTAAATTAATGGACCAAAACATATTTGAAAGATTTAAAGCATTAATTGGATGACCAAATGGTCTCTAAATATAACATGCTTATAGTCAGATGGAGTGTTTTGATGAGAAAATCCAACATGCTTAAGATCTCTTAATTCTGACTTCATTAAGGCACTTAAATGTTGCATGAACTCTTTAAGATTGAAAGAATCGATATGGATCATCTAATGGAGTACTCCAAATTGACCATTGATCTTTTTCATATTTATGTGGCATGCCAATCTCAAAATCTATAAGTTGATCACACTCTCTAAATGAAGGGGAGGAGGCTTGGACCATGGGCTAAAGATCAAAAGAGTTCTATGGCAGATTATAATATCCATATAAGTATGTGTGTAGTGTTTAGTTAATATGATGCTATGATGTATTTATTAAAGTGTATTTTCAAATAATTTTGATCTCCCAATAATTATATATAATTGTCTAAGAATAGTGAGTCCTTGATCTATTACCATTAAATCCATCAATATTTGAATAAGAAGCTTTCAACATTATTTCTATGATCATATGAAGTTCAATTTTAGTAAACTCATAGTCAAAATGAATTTATAGTCAGAAATTTCATGATATTATTTTATGGGCTACATGAACTTTATTTTTGAAAAACATATAATCAAAATGAGCATCTTGATCGGAGAAATCTAATGAACTAGAGATCGCTCAATTATGATTTCATTAAGATATTTAAATGCTTAAGAGATGATCTATAATCAAGGATATCAAGATGGGTCATCCGTTAGAGTGTTTGGGAATTTTGATAAAAAAATTAAAACGAAACTCAAAAAATAAATATAACATCATTCTTTACATGAAAGGTACTTATAGTTGGAGAGAACTCATATATTTTAAGAATTCTACAGCTTTGTATGATGATTGATGCCAATAATTATTATAGTATGGAACTAATAAAAGAGGAGGGTAAGGAATGTCAGAAGGTTGGGATATATATGGTCGTTTTGGATGGAGTAGAAGTTTGGAACGGGAAAGTTTGTTCTTGAAAAACGACGTGCCAAGATAAATGAACTTTGTGAGAATTAAGGTTGTAGCATTTGTATCCCTTGTGATTAGGGGAGTAGCCTAAGAAGATGCAAGGCTGTGACCGAGGAGAGAGCTTATTGGTGGTGTAAGGTTGAAGCCACGGGTAACAGAGACATCCGAAAATCATTAGGTGAGAGTAATCCAATATTGCATTGTGTAGCATTTGGTAGGGATATTTGAGCGCTAGCAATTTAGATGGAAGACGGTTTATTAGGTAGTTTGCCGTGGAGACAGCGTCTGCCCAAAATATGTTGGGAAGATTGGAGGCGAGCAGGAGCGTTCGGGTGAGCTCAAGAAGATGCCTGTGCTTCCGCTCGGACAGACCGTTTTGTTCTGGGGTGTGAGAACAGCTTAGTTGATGCAGGATGTCGTGGCTGTGTGAGGTAGGATGTGAAATAGTTGCTGGTGAACTCTCCACCTCCATCGGATCAGAAATGTTTGGGAGTGTCAGGAACTGATTTTTTATAAAGCTGCAGAACACTTTAAATTTTGTAAATATTTCGTGCTTGTGGTTCATGAAATATATCCAAGAAAAATGTGTAAAGTCGTCGATGAAAACAATGTAATAGCGAAAGCCATTTAATGAAGATTGTTATGCAGGCCCCCAAACGTCTGAGTGGATGAGCTCGAACGGATGGGAGGTAGTATTAATTCTTTTATTGAAGGAATGTTTATGGCTTTTTGCCATTTTACAAGAATCACATTGAAAATCGGAAGAAATGTTTTTAAAGCTTGATGTACAGCTAGCTAAAGTATTGAAGATCTTGTTATTCGGGTGGCCGAGACGGGCATGCCAGATAGAAGTGGACGTGGTTGTGGCTTGAAGAGCTGTGGGTGACAGGCCCGGAGCAATGCTGAGTTGGTAGATGCCGTTAATTAGACGTCCACGAAGGAGAGGTTGCTGGTCCTGTAAATCCTTAATTTCGAAGCCGTTAGAGTCAAAAGTAATTGAAACAGAGTCATCCGTGGTTAATTTCGAAACATAAAGGAGATTATGTGTAAGAGATGGAACATGTAATAAATGACAAAGATGAAGCTTACGTGATGAATCTAGTAAGGGAAGCAGACCTTGTCCGTAATTTTGTATGGGAACGGTTGTACCATTTGCGACAGAAATAGAGTCTTGTCCGTGATAGGCAGAAGGGTATTGGATGTTTGAGCAATCCGACATCATGCGAGAGGAAGCACCGGAATCCATAACCCATGTTTGAGAAGCTAACGGATTCGGTTGAGCAAGAAGAGCTCGAGTTGCAGCTGATGTGGTAGGTGCATAATTGAGATTACATCGATGCCAACAGTTGATCTCCGTATGGCCAATCTTGCTGCAAATTTGACAAATCAGACGATTGCTGGAGGCGGACGACAGAGATTGGGATTGTTCGGTAGGTGCTGAGGTTCGAGGATTGTTGTTCCTAAATTTGGAAGAACGCTTTTAATTTTTTTTTTTTGAGTCTGATTGTAGGATGTGGCGTAGTAGGCGGTCGTGGCTGCGGATTGATCGTTCTTGACTTCTTGATTGATGTGGATTTCCTCGTTATAGAGGAGAGAGTATAGGGCATCAAGATCAGCGGGTAGAGCGGAAAAGTGTATATAAGTCTTGAATGAGTTGTAGCTTGTCGGTAGGCCATTTAGAATGTAAAGGACAATATCTTCGGGATCAATCTTGGTGCCGGACGCCACAATGATGTCCATGATGTTCTTGACTTTAGCAAAATATTGTTGCATCGTGAGGTTATTCATTTGCATGTGATGTAACTCGTTCTTGAGTTGGATGACTCAAGAACAACTTGACAACTGCAATCGGCATTCAAGAATGGCCCAAACCTCTTGACCGATAGAGGATGTGATGACATAAGGTAAAATTGAGGGAGAGATTGTAGAGAAGAGAGCGGATATAAGATTGTTGTCAATGAGACGCCACCGAGCATGATCAGAGGACATCATGTCTCGCGGCGGAGTGGTTTTTCCGGTGATGTGATCGGCGTAGCCATTAGTGGAGAGATGCTGGAAGATTTGAGTTCTCCAAATGACATAGTTGTCGGAGGTGAGGGAGTTAGGAATCAGGTTCTTGATGTTCAAGATGATAAATTTGAGTGTCGTTAGAATGACGAGCTCTGTAGGTGGTCCGGCGAGCGTGGAGAATGTGGGAGGGATGGAGGAAGTAGATTCTTGACCCCCCCATGACTAGCTCTTGATACCATGAAAGACTACCCGAAGGAGACGGGCAAGAAGAAGAAGATGGTGAAAGAGGGGCAGCGTGAAAGAAACTGAGCGAGGGAAAATTCTCATTTAAATTATAAACTTGAATACATTGTGTTTATATAGAAGAAGATCAGTAAATTAGTAAGATACACTTGAGTACAGGATAGGCTTAAGCTAAACCGTGTGCTTACAACCAACCACCAGCGACCCTCGACACCAGCATTGATGATGGCCGTCATCAACAAGACAAAGACACTTCAACACCAATGCCAGTCCCTATAGATGCCAATAAGGTTGTTGCCTACCATCACTAATAATATTGATGCCTATCGTCATTTTCAACATCAGTGCTCATTGTTACCAACAAGATTGATGCAAGTCATCAACAAAAATACAAACACTGATGCCCATTGACTCTTGTACTGTTAAATCCTATTATCACTAATAAGGTCTTCTCTCATATATTGACACCAATATTGATGATCGTTAATGCTCCATATAATCAACAATATGATGCTTATTATCTCTCCTAATTTCGATACTATCATTCTGCATTGTTGGTCTACATATAAGGAGAATAATTGAATATATCACAATAATTCTTGATAAGGGAAGGTTATTAATTATAATTTATGACTCGTATTAGTAAAATCATTTTAACTATATTAAACCCCAGCTAGGTTTTCCCTTTCTTAGTTTTTTTCTTATAAAAAATCCCATATCTCCTACGGAATCCTCTCAACTTAGTTTATTTGTGTGTACATAATTTTTTTGAGTAATTGTAAGATGAAAAACGCTCTACGTTGTCTCAAAAAATTCTAGCGCACAATATGCATATTATATTTAATATTATTTTATTTTTATGAACATATGCTCAATTGCCTTTTATTTAGATGTATTAGCAAGTTATTTTGATTTTAATTGCTTCATTATATGTTTTGAATTTTTTAACTGTGTTTAACATGATAATTAATTAATTAATTATGTTGTTAATCACATAATTAAGGATTGCGAGCTCAATTTGAATATCAATAATCTTATTTTAATTAATTGTTTATTATATTATCAAATTTATATGACTTTACATGTTTGATGCATATCATTAGAATTTTTTGAATAAGTTAGTATGCTTAAGTATATTAATTAAAAATAATAAATTTCTATACTCTCTCTCTCTCTCTCTCTCTCTATAGACTATATATATATATATATATATAATATTATAGTGTTTACTGATTTATTTTTTATACTTAAAATTTTATTAATATACGAATTAATATTAATAAAGTAATTTTATTATAATTAATGAATTTCGATATAATTTCTATTTTACTGGATTCATTAAATTTTGTACACATGATTTCAAATATTTTATGATATTTTTTATTACAAATGAATTAATAATAATTTTTGAAAATATTAATTATTTTCACTAAAAGTTGATTAACCTTTCAAGAATCTTTTTTTTTTTTTTTTTCGGGGGCATTGTATATGTTTTGAGAGGCTAAATATATAATTTATTTTTATGAGTTAAAAATTAATGAAAAACTTATTGGAGAGATTATGGTGTTAGATTAAATAAAAATTTATCAAGGGGTATATTCAGTATTTATTGAAATGAATTTAATGAGTTATCTTGAACCTTTTAAGAGAGGCATCAAAAAATTCGAAGAAGAAACTTTGCTTATTGATCTTGCTGATCTATTAAAAATTTTGATTTTTCACAGCATTATTAGGGGCGGTTCAAAAACCGCCTTAAAAATGAGCTTTTTGCACTGATTTGACAGTTGCTATTTGTACCGGTTTTAACCAGTGCAAATTCCACCGGTTTTAACTGCTGGTATATCCCGAGCTGAAGCTGTAGGTCTTATACTCTTCTCTGTTCTCTCTTCTCTATATGGAAATTGCTCGCGTGTGGCTATCGCTCTTCCAGTCTCTCTCATTTTTTCATATATAGATCGTGGCCTTCGATCAAAGGCCAGAGTGTCGATTGTGTCAAAGCCTAACGTCCATCCTCTCGCGTCTAGCTCTTTCTGATCTATATTTGGCCGGTTTGTCCCCTAACCGGCCTATCCTAGGATTTCATTTGAAATGCTTGGACATTAGCCCTTTTTTTCATTCAGATGTACATGATATGAAGATTAAGAAGTTGCTTAATGTTAGTCTTATGATTAATCAAAAGATAGCAAGATTCGACATCCCAAAATACATCCAATTTTTTTTTTTTTTATCTGTATAGTGTTTTCTGATTATCTGTGCCTGTGGAATCATTTAAGTTTAAATTATAAATCATATTCTATATTCGTGCAAATTTTTGAATATAAAACAAATACTTTAGCCTTCTTCAGTTTATGTAAAACGAAAGTATTGGTTTAATCAACTAAAAGTCAACACATATTCATCAAACATGATAAAAAAATAACCATAAGCACACCGTAAATTAGAATAAATTACTAGATAAAAGCTGTAAAAAGTATATGCAGAGATTAAACTAAAATTTAATGCAGCATCTGGTTTTGATGCATGAAATTCAAGTGAAAGAACATGAAAAGTTCTAATCAATGACTATATTTTTTATCAGCCAGTAAATCTTTGAAATTTCATTTAATTTCTTATTCTTTAAACAAGGCTGAAGTGGAAGAGTGAAGAGGCAAAAGGTTAAACACGAAATAAGGCTAAGTATAATTTGGTAATAATTAAGGTCTTATGTATAATTTAACATGTCTAATGTATTTTGTATGATTGCTTCTACTGTTTTAGGAAGACGAACTATGTATTTATAACTTATCATGTATGATTTTGCTATAATCCGACCTCTATGCCTATTATTGGTTTCTCATTCTTCTTTTTACTTGAAGATTTTTCTGTTCTTTCGGGTTTTGAATGGGCAGGGTTGGATGCCTTAATCTCTCAAAGTTCCTATAACATTCTTGTTTTGACTAGTTGCTGATGTATATTTATATCGGATCAGCATATGAGAATGTAGTGGACATTTCCATTCGAAATTTTTTTAAAAAAATCAGGACATTTGTGATGGTGATAACCTCAACAACATATCAGAATTGTGGCGGTTATAACATCCACAACATATCAGAACTTTTGTTGTTAAAACTACCACAATTTTAGAAAGCAGTTTATTTGGAAGAAATTTGTGATGGCTATGACCACTGCAAATCTACAAGTATATATTGGTTATAACCGCTAGTTGCTAAATCTAACACTTCGTCAAATTCACCTTGTCGGTCCTTAAACTGCCGCGGAATGTCGTTGCAGCGCATTACAATTACAGTGGAGGTGTAGTGGTTTTAGAACGCTGCGAAGAAATTAGTGGCGGTTATAATCGCTAGGATAAGTCAAAATTTGTGCTGTGATAGCCCTATTTTTTGTAATGATAAATATCTTTGTAATTTTATCACTTGGTTATTTTAGCTTACACAAATTATGTAGATCACATCTCTTTAGTGTACATATTAGATTATGTTTAGTTTACTTGATTTGATTGATAATTTATATTTTTACTGTATTATTATTTAAGCTTCTAGTCATATTATTTGTAAAGAATTTAAAGTTCTTAAAAAGAGAATTACTTTTTAATGACCCCATCTCAACATGCTATTCGATTATAAAAAAAATAAGCAGTCCCTATAATATATAGTAATGAAAATTGAGAGAGCTTGTAATCACTTCATCTTCATCTTTCCCTAGCTAAAATGATTCTTTCTTCTTCCCCCCCTTAGAGCAGATGTATGCTAACAAAATCGAACCACTTAAAAAAATTCTGTGCTCTTCTTCTCTCTTCACTTTTCTCTATGCAGCCCATTCTATAGTAGTTAGCTCTTCCATTAATGGATTAAATCTACTTGATGGTTCACCCTCTCAATAATTTCTTCTCTACATGAACCTTATGAAGTGATGAAAAACAAGAAACGAACAGAGGAGAAGAAAAGAAAGACGATGACATAAAGGAAGAACTTGAATTAATTTCTCTGTCTTCTTACAGATACATCATAGGTCTTATATAGAAGATTTCTGTACATAATGTACACGTGTACAAATATTACTGGATAATGAAATAAACGTAAATAAGTATAAGTCTATTCTAACATTGCCCCGCAAACTGACGGTTGGGGAGCAACGGTCAGTTTGGAGCGAAGAGTTTGAAATCTGTTGGTAGCTAATGGTTTGGTGAATATGTCGGCAATTTGATCTATGGTGTTGATAGGGAGTAGCCGAATGTTGTTGATTTGAATGTGATCTCTGATAAAACGTTGATCAATCTCAATGTGTTTGGTTCTGGCATGAAAGACCGGGTTGTTAGCCAGAGCTATGGTCGTGGTATTATCACAAAAGATGTCACTCGGTGTACTGTGCTGAATGGAGAAGTCGGAGAGTAGCTTCTTGATCCAAATAGTGTCTGCTGTATCGGCGGCAAGGGCACGGTACTCAGACTCTGTAGATGAACGGGAGACGGTAGATTGTTTCTTTACTGTCCACGACACAAGCATATCGCCCAAGTATGTGCAAAAATCGGATATGGATTTCCTGGAAATTGGATCGGCCGCCCAGTCCGCGTCCGAGAATGTGCGAAGAAGAAGAGTAGATCGCGTAATGGGTATACCGAGATCAATGGTCCCTTTGATATATCGAAGAAGTCGTTTCAACAAGTAGGTGTGAACAATTTGCGGGTCATGCATGTGTTGCGACAGTGTGTTAACCGAGAATGCAATGTCTGGGCGCGTTAATGTGAGGTACTGAAGAGAGCCAATTATTCGCCGATAGGTGGCGTGATCAAAGCAAGGTTGTTCATCTTCGGCCTGAGGGGAAAGTTTGGTACAAGAGGGATTAGCAAGATGATTACAGTGGGTTAGATTAGCTAACTGAAGAATAGAAAGAGCATAAGAGCTTTGAGATAAATGATACTTATCTTCGGATGATGTGATTTTTATGCCCAGGAAATGATGTGCTAAGCCCAAGTTCTTCATGGTAAATTTAGAATGTAATTTCTGGAGGAGATCTGAAATCGCCTGTTGGTCGTTTCCAGTAAGCAAAATGTCGCCGACGTACACAAGTAGATAGACTTGGATTTTGCTGTGATGTAGTGTGAGTAAGGATTGGTCGGCTTGACTGTGCTTGAACCCGAGGCTAAGAAGATAATTTGTAAACGTTGTGTACCATTGCCTCGAGGCTTGTTTGAGGCCATAAATTGCTTTCGTAAGAGGCAGATGTGGTCGGGTTGAGATGCGTCTTCGAATCCCTTGGGTTGACGCATGTAAACAGTCTCCGAAAGTTCGCCGTGAAGAAAAGCATTGGTGACATCAAGTTGCTGGACGGGCCAGTGGTGGAAAAGAGCAATGGTAAATAGTATACGTATCGTTGGTAGTTTAGCTACCGGACTAAAGGTGTCATTGTAATCTAGTCCGTATTCTTGCCTATTGCCTTGAGCGACTAATCTCGCTTTGTATCTAGCTATTGATCCGTCCGAATTGAGCTTGGTGCGGTACGTCCATTTTGATCCGAGGATAGGTCCATTTTTAGGAGGAGGAGCGAGCTGCCAGGTACCCTGTTTTTGGAGTGCGAAGAACTCGTTTGCCATAGCCTCCCGCCAATGAGCAGATTTATAAGCCTCTTTGTAGGTAGTAGGTTCGGATGCAGAAAAAGAATTGGATTCTTGAGTCTGATGAAGCAGATTTAGACGACGTGTGGGCTTGAGATTTCCGGTTTGCCTTCTGATTACCATTGGGTGTGTAGCCACGGCTTGGTTTGGAGGACCCTGTGAATTAGAAGTAATAGAATTGTCAGTGGAATTAACTAATTGATAAACATTAGTTGCAACAGAAGAGATTTGAGTCGTGGAAGGCATTGGGGTCGTGTTAGGAGTAGAAGTGGGAAGAGTTGAAACAGGTATAAGCAACGATGGGTTATCAATGGTATCAACAGAAGGCGTGGTAGATGGGAGTTGAGCGAATGGAAAAACGGTCTCATTAAACTGAACGTGACGAGATATAGTAATTCGATTTGTGTTGGGATTGAGGCACTTGTAGCCTTTTTGGTGTTCGGAATAACCCAAAAAGATACAGAACTCGGAGGTATGAGTGAGTTTGTTACGTGTGTGCGGAGGTTTTAGCGGAAAACATGCTCAACCAAATGTTCGAAAATGATTATAAGAAGGAGTAATATTGAACATTAGTTTAAGAGGAGAAATAAAATGAGTAGTGATAGAAGGAGTCCTGTTTATTATGTAAGTGGCGGTGTTTGCTTCTTCAAGTCAAAATACAGATGGTAAATGCATTGTTTCTAACAGAGTTCGTGTAGTTTCCATAATATGACGATGCTTCCGTTCGGCAAGTCCATTCTGTTCCGGAGTATATGGACAAGATGTCTGGTGAAGAATGCCTTTATCCTGAGTGAATTTCTGAAAATGTTGATTAACGTATTCGCCGCCGCCGTCGGTGCGAATGGCCTTGATTTTGCGAGACGTCTGGCGCTCAATAAATGTAACAAAATTGATAAAGATATTCGTAACATCGGATTTAAACATGACAGGAAATAACCATATAAAACGCGAGTAATCATCCACAAAAATTACGTAATATCTAAAACCTTGATGTGAGGGGACCGGAGAAGGTCCCCATACATCAGAATATAATAGCTCTAATGGGGCCTGTTTGCGGTTTTCAGAAATTTGAAATTGCAGTTTATATCCTTTACATTGTTTGCAAGGATTACAAGAAATAGAGGTAGAAGAGATATGTAAATCTGGATTATTCTTGGAGATGTGCTGTAAGATTCTGTGGCTTGGATGACCGAGCCTGTTGTGCCATTGGGAAGAAGACGTTCTGGCCACCGAGAGACCAGTGTGTTGAGTTTGCGGGACTTGCTTGGCAATGCGATATAAGCCGTCTTTACAAGGGCCTCTGAGAATTATTCTGTTGGTCGTCAAATCCTTAAAAATAAAACCACTTGAATCAAATATAATAGAAATGTTGTTATCTTTAACGAGGTTTGAAACAGAAAGAAGGTTATGAGATATAGAAGGAGTATGAAGAAGTTGAGATAGAAAAAGCTTACGAGAAGGGGTTGGAAGTAGTCCCGTGCCCGAGTGAGCTATGGGGACTGATCTTCCATCCCCTAAGGTAACCTTATCAGTACCGGTATAGACGTTTGACGTAACAAGATTGTCGGTTGAATTGGTCATATGTGTAGAAGCGCCGGAGTCTAGATACCAGTCAGTGGAGTTGTTGGTATCGGTATTGGCAAGAAGCTCTTGACTGTTTTTGTTGGAAGGTTGCGACGGGATGTAATTAGGATTAAGACGGTGCCAGCAAGCTTCTGCCGAGTGACCCTTCTTTTTGCAAATTTGACATATGACGCCGGAGGAAGGTGCAGGGTGCGTTGTCTGAATCTTTTCTTGAGAGGGCCGAGATCGACCGCGACGACCGCGATAATTTGAGGCATAGAGAGCGGTTTGGGTGTCGATGTTGGTAGGAAATTTGAGAGCAGCCGCCTGAAGATGGATTTCTTCGCTAATGAGGAGGGCGTAATGGTTGTCGAGAGTGAGTGAAGTTTGCATCGTGCGGATAGATGCGGCAAAGGGCTGATATGAAGGTGGGAGACCGTTCAAGATGTATATCATAACATCTTCGGAGTCTACCGTGGATCCCGCGGAAGCAATCAGGTCGACGATCTTCTTGATCTCAGTTAGATACTGAGAAATTGAGAGGTTCTTCATGGAGACATTGTGAAGCTCATTCTTGAGTTGAATGACTTTAGACCTGTTAGAAGACTGAAAATGAGTTTGCAAGGTGGTCCAGATTTCGTGCGTCGAGTTTAGTTGAATGACGTAGGGGGAGAACCGCCGGCGAGATCGTCGAGCACAGGGCGGCAGCCAATTTTTGGTCAATGACTGACCATTGGTGCGATTCTTGAGTTGAATCGGTGTTGTCATTTGCCGGTGTAGCAGTAGCCGTGACGGTCGTTGGCTTCGGATCGAGAAAGAGAGCGAAGCCGTTAGCCTTAAGAATCTTGATGATCTGGTTGCTCCATATAGGGTAGTTATCCGGCGTAAGTGGATTTGGAACAAGAAATTTGAGATTTGATATCACAAATTTGAGGGAGGGAGAAACAGATTGAGCGTGAGGTAGAACACCGGAAGTGGCTTCAGTGTTGAAAGAAGACGAAGCAGTGTTCGCCATGAATGAGGATCGAAAGGATCAAACCTTAATTTGATACCATGATGAAAAACAAGAAACGAACAGAGGAGAAGAAAAGAAAGACGATGACATAAAGGAAGAACTTGAATTAATTTCTCTGTCTTCTTACAGATACATCATAGGTCTTATATAGAAGATTCCTGTACATAATGTACACGTGTACAAATATTACTGGATAATGAAATAAACGTAAATAAGTATAAGTCTATTCTAACATGAAGAACTTTGGACTTAACACAACATACCATCCCTCTAATTGGATCATTTTATCTCATTTACACATTTGTTTTAATTTAGAGTTGTAGAGCACTTACTTGGATTACCTTTCAATATCAAGAGGATTTTTGGGATTCTCAAGGCACATGATAAGCTTCTAACATAACAATTTTAGCATATACTTTATTTAACTATTATGAAATAATGATTTGTTTAAAAATTAAATTATATGATCATAGTTTTCAATGTCAATTGCATCCAAGGAAGATCCCAACAATACTGACCACATATTCAATTTGTCTATTTTTGATACAAAAGTTTATCTTGATAGCAGAGTTAAATGTCAATCCTCCTTAAATTTTGAGAAAAACAAACACTATGTTACAATGCATATTATACAATGCCTAATAAGGATCTTCATCAACTTGAATCCACCATGATAGGAACTTTAATTCAAGATAATTTTACAATCAAATTTACTAAGATTTTAGCTTTTATTTATGGTCAAGTAATGAACTTTATATAATGTTCATTAAGTTCAATGAGCACTTCAACAGCCTATCATATAAATATAGACTATAAAACTTAGATAAATGGTCTGATAATGTTATTCTTTATATGATACACCTATAAATAAGAATAATGCCTTAAGGAATAAGTGAGAAGAGTTACTATTAATTTATTGAGACAAGGTTATCTCTACTAGATATCATGAAGAGACTTGCCAACATAATTTACTAGAAGTTACTTCTTGTTTTCTGTAATGAGCATATTGTTGAGCCATGGACCCCTATGTATAATAACAAAGGTTTTTCATGAATTATACTACCAAAGACAAATAGAAGTTACTTCTTGTTTTCTGTAATTGAGAGTTGGATACATTATTTACTGAAAGGACTGTGTTAACCGCATGATCATAAATTCACGTGCACATAAATTAGAGATAAAATTTGTAGATTAAATCCTACATAGTTTGATGATCACAAAGATTGGTTAGAATATAGTATAACCAAGGATGTAGCTTATTGTTTGTTTTATTATCTGTATAGAGCTCGGATTGGAGAACAAGCTAGTGGTGATATTTTGACACAAAGAGTTTTAGAATAAAAAAAATGATAGATTTTAGAATTATGTTGGTAATATGAACAGTGCACATAACATCACTAGACGTAAATGTGAAGATTTAATGAATCAAGATAGAAATATTAAATTTTCTTTTAAAAGACCTTCTAATTAAAAAATGCAAAGATTATTGTATAAGATTAAATGCAAGTGTCATAAGTGTACTTTTCATCTTATATCAGAGATTATCATTTATGTGGGCATGATAAATCAAAGGATTTTGAGTATAATTTTTTTTTTTGAACTTCTACATTTTCTTGCTAACCAAAATAAAGACATGTGTAAAGTTTTGGATAATGCTCATCAAAATAATAAACTAATAGCTCCAGAAATTTAGAAAGAAATTATAGAAGGTGCTGCAATTGAGATTTCAAATACTATAATTGATGAATTAAAAAAATGATATATTTACAAATTTACTTGATAAATCTCATGGCATATCAGTTAAAGAACAAGTTATTGTTGGGTTGTGTTATATTGATACACTAGGATGTGTTATTGTATATTTTATTGAATTGTTCATGTAGGATACAATAACTCCAACACTAAATATGACTATCGAAACACTTTTAGTAAAGTATGGGTTGAGTGTGGCATAGCTGCTTGGACAATATTACGGCAGAGCAAGCAACATAGAGGGTGAATTCAATGAACTAAAAATATTAATCATAAAAGAAAAACTGTTCAACTTATTATTTACAATGTTTTGCACATCAACTCTAATTAACATTAGTTGCAGTCGCAAAAAATATGTCAAAGTTGCTTCCTTTTTAATATTGTGATTAGTTTGTTAAATATCATTGGTAGTTTATGTAAAAGAAGAGATATATTGGAAAAAAAATTATGTGAAAATTATTGAGAAATTGGAAAATGGAGGAGTTACGAAGGTCGATGTTTAAATTATGAAATTATTCTTTAAAGACCAAAAGACACTCGTTGGAGTTCCCATTATAATTCACTCAACATTTTATTTTTTCTATTTGGGTCTATAATAGAGGTTCTTGAGATAGTGACACATAAGGGATCAAGCAGTGAACTAAAAGGTGAACATATTCCCTACTTGAATCTATGCAAAGTTTTGAATTTGTTTTCAATTGTATATGATGAAGACTATATTATGAGTTACAAATGAGTTATCACAAATATTGCAAAGAAAAGATCAAAACATTATAAATGACATGACTTTAGTAAAAGTTTATAAACAAAGGCTTTACAATATGAGATATGATGGGTGTGACACTTGTTTAAAGAATTTGGATTATTTTGTGAGAAGAATAACATAAATATTTCAAACATAACTGATATATTCATGATGTGAGGAAGATCAAGATATCATACTGAAAGTATAATAAACAGACATTATTATTAAATGGAGTTATTTTATACTGTTATAGATATGCAACTTCAAGAGATCAATAACAGGATTGATGAAATTAATACAAAATTAATTACGTGTATATCATGTTTGTACCCTTATCACTCATTTTCAGCTTTTGATAAAGAACGATTTCTATGCTTTGCCAAATTTTATATGTTAAATTTTTCAGAAATAGATCTCATCATAGTAAATAATAAAATTAAAAAATTTTATTATTGATAAAAGATCAAATGACGCATTTAAGAATTTAAAAGGACTTGAAGAACTTACTCAAAAAACAATGAAGACTAGGACGAATGATATTGATCATTTGGTGCTCTTACTTATAAAGCTTGCTCTGATGCTGCCAATTGCTACATCAATATTTGAATGAGCATTTTGTATACTGAACATTATAAAGAACTGTTTACGCAATCGTATGTGAGACTCCTAGAAGAATGATTGTTTACTTACTTATATAGAAAATGATATTGACAATGAATTGATTGTACGATAGTTTCAAAAAATAAAGACTCAATGTGAGAAATTATAGATAATATGTAAGTATTTTGTTTTATCATATATTTTATCTTATTATAATAAAACTAATGATTAAAAAAATAAAAAAAATTGCCAGTGCCGATCTAAATATTGGATTAAAAAGATTAAGGTTTTTTTTTTTTTTACTTTAAAGATTTGTGCCCCCACATAAAAAAAATCCTAACTACACCCCTTATAATTTTTATGTCTTGTTAGATGTATAGACTCTGATATATAAATTTACGTTTAATCGAGGCATCATCTACGACTCCAATACAAATATGATACAATTTTGTCAACGAAGATCTATGCATATGAAAAACATTTACCATCTACAGTGAGATTATGTGAACTTTTCTTCCAAAAATGCCTCCTTTATGATAAAAATGATTTTTATAAAAAAAAAGGTATATCCTTTCCTTAAGCTCTTAGCTAGCTAGCATTTTTTGGATAAGATAAGATATATGCTTATGATGGTTACCTAAAATAGAGTAAGGGGTCTGACAACTAAATGAATAATTGACATAATCACCTATAATGTGTAAAGAAGTGGTGCAAAAAATTTAATTATAGGATGATTGCAACGACTTTTACTTTTTGTATTAGAAAGTTGCTTTAAGAAGCAGTAAAAAGGTCATCCTTGGGCTTCATTTGGGACAACTTTTTTTAATGCTTTTTTAAAGTTCTCAAGTATAAAATTTTTTAATTCTAAAAATTTTGTTACTAAAAAGCTGCTTAAAAAAGTAGTAAGAAAGCTATTTCAAACAAAACCTTGGCCTCAAATAAACATTCATCATCGTATAATTTTTTTTCTAATGAAAACTTTGAAAGATGATGCCTTTTAGAAGTACAATCTGATGCAGAACATCTTAGTTAAATTGTTCATTAGGCATATGTTAATTAGTTTTTGTTATAAGATTCTAGAATGTTCTTAATTTCTCTAGATTTTTCTTGCTAGCTTATAAGAATAGGAGTTGTAAGAGGGAAGATGATGAATATATATTTGAAAATTTAACAGTGTTTTCACTAGTTTTGTGTTCTAGCTTTGAGGAGCTTTGTTTGTGATGCTTCTTCGATGATTTCCCTACATCAGAATGGTATCAGAGCTAGATTTAGCCCTTGATGTCCATTAGGGCACTAGGCTGCTGCTACTACATTAACACTTGACCTTGATCGGGGTTTAGGATGTTTTGGGAAGACCATGTATGAAGCTAGGCTATAGATGATGTTTGAAGCCTCCACCAACCGACAAACACACCGGCGAATCTACATATCCCTCGTTGGAAACCATACAAGCAATTATATTTTCTGACAACCATACCAGAATGAATTCACCGATGGCATTCATATTGTCGGACATTTCCACACACGATTCATCCGTCCATGACCTTGGCAGCATTCATCGCAATCGACTACGATCTGTGCCCGTGCTTATCCAGTTTGTGCAAACAGCCATGCCGCTCTCGATAGTTGGCATTCGCCCATTCCCATGCTCATCCGTACCTGTGGCATCCTTCTTGCATGATCTCATTTTCGCTCTAGCATGCGATTTCAAAGCTGTCTTCATCAGAGCCCTTTGTTTCCTTATCCACCGCCTCGTCTTCTGCCCCTTCAATCCAAAAAAAATAAAATAGACTCACGATAGGCATCCTGACTATCCTTCCCCTTATCCCCATCAATTACAGAATCTCCTCGTTGCTTCCTCCCATGGAAGACTGGGGAGAGGAGTCTGAGAACCCAAAATTGACTAAGAAGAAAAAGAAGGAGATCAAATGGTTCCTCACTAATGCCCCTTCCGGTGAGATCCGGTACATTGCAAAAGATGTTCGGGTGCTCATCGAGGATGACATATAGTGGTTGAGGCCTTTCCTCTTTTCAAAAAAGACCATCTCATAGTTCTTGAGATGCTTGATAGGAGTGATGATATAATAATATCGTCATTTGGTGAAATTGATAAGGATAACTTCTTTGATCCTATGACTGCTCAGATTGCCATATGAAACAAGTTTGTACAAAGGTATGACCTGCTAATGATGAAGAGCTTCCATCATCCTATGTTGATGAATTTTGGTTAGCACTGGATGCTAAACTTTGCAAATATGTTGTTGATACTTATCCCAAAGGAACCTGCGCAATTTATTGCACTAGAAGAAAAAACATGTATAAACTAGGTGTAAACTTTGATTTTGCTATTGTGATTTTTGGTTCAAGAACTAGCCCACAATATTTTTGTACTAGCAATTGGCGTTCTATATGGACCCTTGAATTCAAGGATGATTTGCAAGTTGTGGAAGTAAAAGGAAAAATGCAGGTTGTTGCACACTATTTTGAAGAAGGAAATCAACAGCTGGATACTAAAAAAATGCAGGGACTCCACCCCCTTAGAATCATCGAAAGATTATGCTATATTAATATCAAACATAATATTCCACCATGAGGTTGAGTATATGGCATCTCTTGAGGAATCTTATTTGCATTTGCCAGACACAACTTTCAAGGATCTTAGGAGGAAACTTCATGTTACTCGGACTATATTTCCATGGCAGAATACCTTGCAATCTTGGCATCTTGATGGCTCTGGAAATGGGCAATGGTTGGAACCGAATCGTAATAGCAGTAGAAGCTTCCTCTTCCTCATCTCCAACATACGGATAAATACTCCTTCCCACCGATGAAAATTGTATAATCCCAAGCTCAGGAGTTCCACCGCTAGCTTGACTACCCACTGAGACTGATAGTTTCAGATTCTTCGTATCAGAGAAGAATGATGCAGTGCATCTTAGTTAAATTGTTCCTTAGACATATGTTAATTAGTTTGTTACAAGTTTGTTATAGGATTCTAGATTGTTCTTGAATTTCTCTAGGTTCTCTTGCTATCTTATAAGAATAGGTGTTGTAAGAGAGAAGATGATGAATATATATTTTTAGAAATTTAACAGTGTTTTCACTTGTTTTGTGTTCTAGCTCTGAGGAGCTTTGTTTGCGATGCTTCTTTGATGATCTCCCTACAGCACAATCTAACTAAGGCTTCATTTGGAATGATTTTCTTACAACTTCTTAAAGAAACTTTCAAGTATAAAAATTCTAGAAAATTGCTTTTAAAAAATAGTAAGAAAGTCATTCCAAACGAAGTATAAGAGTCTTGATCACCATGAAATTTTTATTTAAAGTACTCAATTTTTTGACTAGACCTACAAAGTTAACATTCACAAAGCTCCCCCTATCAATGAGAAGAATCTTTTTGGGTTTCGAACTGCTAATCAATTGGACTTAGCTCAAGCAATCATTGTTGAACTTTGGATGAGCTTTAGGTTCAAAAGTGACATAAGTTTGGCTAAGTGGGTTTAATTGGAAATTGTTTCGAGTTGATTTGACTTGAAAAGAGTTGATTTTGAATTGACTCATAATTACATTTGAATTAAATAATTGACTATTTCAACTAAAATGAAAATAATTTGAACAAATTAAAATAAATCCTAATTTAATCTATAATTTAAGGTGAAGCCCAAAGAGAGATTGAGGAAGATTTCGAAGCTGTGACAAATTTTGAGCGAGTCAGCCGCCTCTTTCTGCGTTGTGTAACGAATATTCCTCTAAAATCCCTTAAAAAAGAATATTCTTTTAAAATCCCCTAAAAAGTATTATTTTAAAATACCTTTAAATAAAATCTCACATAGAATCGGCACCAATTTTAAATAATAATTAAATAATAATTTATACATTATAGAAGTTGTTTTGGCTTGTTTTCTGGCCAGAAGATCAATTTCCTTTTCTTTCGCACGGCCTGTTCTCTCTGAAGTCTGGGAGTCGATTCTTCTCTGTTGCTCAGTTTGATCGACATGTCGGCGTCAATCCGTTTGCTAAGATGTTTGAAGGACGAGTAGAGCTTTTTCGGCTGTGGCAACGGAAGCGGCTGCCCAGTTTCCGGCGAGTCTGATGAGGGGTTCGCTGCCGGCGCAGAGCGATATGAAGGAGCGGGGCGTGCATTGGGTGTTTCTTGGCTGCCCCGGCGTGGGGAAAGGCACGTATGCCAGCCGTCTCTCACAGCTTCTCGGCGTTCCCCATATTGCCACCGGTGATCTCGTAAGAGAGGAGCTTGCTTCTTCCGGTCACTTTGCTCAGGAGGTAATCTATCTTACCGATTTTTCTATTTCACTTCTATCTTGTTTGGTACGTTTCGAGAAAAATTGGCTCCTCAATGTATATTTGAATTTGAAATTTCTGAAATTAAATTTCAGTTCATCTGAACATCTCAAAAAAATGAAGCCATCGACAGCACAAGTCATCTGATTGGACTCCAAATGAGCCCAATTCAAATACTGAAAGCATATGGAGAAGCTTTATGATATTAATTGTAGAATTAAATGACCTATGAATCTTCCATACTTATGAACTAAATGACATTAATTGAAGAACTCAAATCGTGCATCTCGTTGATACATCCAATAAACTCAAGATCATTCAATTTTGATGTAATTACTATACTCAAGTGCTGAATAAATGATGTATAATCAAGGGGATTAATATGAGCCGTTTGATAGAGTATTTTTTTTATCCTAGCCAAATTTATCAAAATGCTATAAAATGATCAATTTTTTGCTTTAGAGATGTTCGAGAGTTAAGAGAGCTTAATAACTATATTATCTTACCCGAAAATCGACATAATTTAATACCCATTGAAAGATTATCTAGGAATCCTCCCATCTTTTTGGGATTCGCCAAAATGAGGGAATAATCCTTAAGGAGTGCTTTCAAATATTTTCTTTTGAAGTCGTCAAATTTCAAGAGTGGATCCGAAGTTATTAAGAATCTTTTTTTTTTTTTTTTTTTGGATGTCTCTACTCTAAACCCTTTTATGTATTGATGCGAGGGATTGTTTACTTTTATGTTAGTTATATTAATTGAGTAGAAACACATATAATTGCTGATGAGTCCATCATTGCCTATCAAAAGCAATTTAAATGATCATCAAGTAAATGTAAGAGTTACAACAAAAAAATTGTAGGCCTCAATTGAAAAGTAGGAACAATAAGAGGTCAGAGACATCATTCTCATCAAATTTAGACTAAGTTATCCAATTACACCATCACAACAAATTCAAGGCTAGTATTCTAAGGAGATCAAAAAATTTTGAATATCTTAAGTGTCCAAAAACCTCAAAACGACACTAAAGGTCCTAATCAACAAAGAGAGTGCTGCCATTATGTTCTAATTGGGAGGCTATATTTTATTACTCACTCAAATATTCAACTATGATATATTAAATTTACAGGAAGACTTGATGTTTCAAATATAAATATGTTTTAAAGAAATATAAATAATTTAATCTCTTATGGGGGAGAAGTTCTCATAAATTTGAATCATTCTTACATGACGATAGAGAGTTCATTATTTTCAACAAATTAAATGCTAATATCAACCAAGCTTATAATTAATACATGAAGAAATACAAAATGACAATTCAATTTATATGATATTAATACACAATCTTCCAAAACCTATGAATCTCCAAGCTCTTGTATCAGCTTTCAATAAGTAATTTTTTCCTTTTGAAGTTTGATGCAATGATGCAATTTTTATCTCATCTATTATACATCTTAAATAAATTCTAATGACATCAAAGCTAATGTTGGTGCTTGCCTCACAAATATTGGCATTCATGTCAATATCAAATTGAAAGATAAACTCCATTTATGATAATACCTAATATAAATTTGTGTATTTTCTTCAAAAACATCTTTTGCACGAGCCATATTAAATTTTAATAATAATTATCTCCCTATTGGGGAGAAAATTGAAGCTTCAAAATATATTAAACAATTATTTCATTTTGATTCCCAATCTCTCCAAATGGAGACAATCAAACCCCCTTCATCAGAAAGACCAAAGCTCCATCGTAGAGATTGAAATTTTGAGCATTACTCATAATTCTGCTGTGTAGGGTGATTCATTTTTTATGATAGAGAAAATACTGAAGCTTCTAAAAGGGGAAATATTTCACATATACATGATAAGTCGAGTCTCATTTAAGACATATAACTATAATCTATAAAGAATGAATTTAGCAGTAAATTTTCTTACAACATCGTCTATAAATGACAATTCGTTACTCTTGGTGTTGAAGCATTGTGGTATGTAAGGGGGATGTACAGTGTCTATTCATGACAATATCATATTGACACATGCGAAGGTAGAATTACATACTGAATATGCAAAATAGTAGAAAATATCTCAAAAGAGAAAGAATTAGAGCCTATAAGGAGAAGAGTGAAAGCTCCCTATGAGAGGATATTTATACTTGAATGTTGTGAATGTTATAAATTTGTTTTAATAAAAAGAAAAAAATCTCACTTCCAATATATATATATATATATATATATATATATATATATATATATATATATATATATATATATATATATATATATATATATATATATATATATATATATATATATATATATAAAGCGCACACACACATTGCACCTCTATTAGGAGGCATATACCGCATCTCTGTGGTGCATTCCATACCTCTTGTAGACATATCGCGCCAAAAGGCTTGGGCCCAAGTGTTTGCTAGCATCATTGAACACCAACCTAGTCAACGATACACAATTTGGCCTAATTTTTGGGCCAAATAGTTCAAATATGACATTTTATTTTCTTTGAGATCATTTTTTTAATCTCTCCTAGACTCAATTTTGGTGTGCTTGGAGCCGAGTAAAGCCTTTGTAATCAAATTTAAGCAAATTTTAAACAAATTTTGGTCCAATTAATGCTTTGATTTTAGAAAGGTTGAAATAACAATTTAGGGAAATTTACTTGGTTTATGGTTCCGAGGTGAGGTTCACTTTGACCTTGAAGGAGTGTCGTACAATATTTTCAAAATTATAATTTTAGGTTCTAAAATTTTTCTAAGATTGAAAAGATATTTTTGAACGTACTGACTTCGATGTTTAAAAATAGTGCTACCTATGATATATTTTTTAAAAATTTGACTTAATTGTACACAAATCTTGATGGACATGTGAATTGAAAACTTTCAAAATTAAATTCAAGATCATTTTGAATTCAGATTTCAACAAGGTGGTAGAGGAATTGAATGTCTTGATGAGATGAACCCATCAACATCACAACTGATTTGGTCCAACTCCAAATGAGCCCAAATCAAATAGTTAAAGTAGATTTGAAAGCATTAGGACATTAATTGAATAACTAAACAACTTCTAAATTTTGAATGCTTATAATTAAATTGAGTGTTTCGACAAGATGATTCCAAAACACACAAGATCATCCAATTCGGAAGTTATTAATGCACTCAAATACTGAATAAAAAATCTATTATTAAGAGAATTAATATGGGTCATTTGATGTATTTTTTCTTACCATGGCCAAATTTACTAAAGTGCCTCCTCTCAAAAAGCTATAAATAGGACCACATTCTCTATTTGAGAGAGGTGAGAGATGTTCGGAAGCTAAGCATGCTAAAGAATTCAACTATCTTGCATGTTAATTGCCGTTGAAGACCATCATCAGCAATTGACACAACCATCGCCTGACTTTCGTTTTTTAAATATTGTTACCTAAGTACTAACATCCTACCTCATTATTGCATCACTCTGTTCGATTGTAGGCATCCAACCTCTTTTATAGTATCTTAGCTCCTATGATGCACCGACACTTCTTCTCAAAGAGGCGTGTAGTGTTCGACACCGTATTCGACACGATACGCGCCCGACACTCCTGCGATACGTGTCAGACACATCGAAAATGTGTCAAATTAAAAAATATTAAATACAAATTGGACACACGTATCCGACACGTGTATCTTAAATATTTTATGAATTTTTTAAAATATAATTTCATGTATTTAAAATTTTTACTTATTTAAAATATAAAAATTAAACTTCTTATTTCTTATCCACAACACCAAATCAATCACCCTCTCAATATCGACGATAAAAATCCTCTTAATATTGATGCCTAATATTTATTAAATAACTCAATTCCGGACTTTTATACTGTATCACTCTGTTCGAAATTCTTGTAGCTCGTATCTTATCAATAATTGAATCCTGTGTCTGTAAGTTGTATGATTATCTCTGCTTTCTATTGCTTTTTCTATAATCTCTATAGCAAGAACCAGGTGATTATTCTCAATTGTGTAATCTCATCTTCTTTAGTTATATGAAATCGTGGACTTGTACCTTCTTTCATCTTCTCTATTTGAGGGAGGGGAATCATTAAAATATTATCAAATGTGATTAGCATATAGTGCTAAAGGTTAGTAAGTGTTGTTTCATGCTCATTCAAACATCATTTTGGTTGGTTAAAGCATTCCAAATCTCTGTTTGACTTTTTGGAGTATATAAGGGTTCAATTGAGCTAGCTTTGGCATTGACTCAATCAAAGAAATCGAAATTAGACTTTAATTCTGTTATAATTATGGTAATTTGAGAATTGTGCTTTGTGTAAGATTATGTTTGATTACTCAAATTTTTTCTTTTTAACCTACAATTGAAAATCATGCTTCTGATTTTGTATTTTATGGTTAGGCCTTTAGAGATATATAAGATGATTGGATTCTTGTGTTTGCTCACTATGAAGCATTGTTAAAAGGTCATTTCGAGGTGCACCTCACCATATAAATTTACTTAGGGCACCTTTATGGTTTGAGCCTTGGAATTTTTTTATTTGAGGCATACACCTCGAGGCTTTATATGTTGAGCTGTATGAGAGTGTTATTTGATATACCTAATATAGCTAACATACATCAACAACAACATCAAGCCTTTATCCCACTACGTGGGGTCGGCTACATGAATCCTTTGTCTCCATTGTGTCATATTAAAAGTCAAATTCTCTTTTAAATCTAATAGAGAAAGATCATTTCTAATATTTTCTAACCAAGTCTTTTCAAGTATGCCTGTACCTTTCTTAACATAAGTCAAATCTAATACATCTACTTTCCTAACCGGGTCATTGGAAGACCGCCATTTTATGTGACCAAACCATCTAAGGCGACTCTCTCTAATCTTATCTTCTACTGGAGCTACTCCAACCTTTTCATGTATATGCTCATTTTGTATCCTATCTCTAAGGGTAAAGCCACTCATCCACCTGAGCATCCTCATCTCTGCCACACTTAACTTAGTATTATGCTTCTCTTTTAATGGCCAACATTTGGCACTATAAAGCATTGCAGGCCTCACCATCATCTTATAGAATTTTCCCTTAAATTTGAGGGTTAATTTTTTTATTACACAACAAGCCTGTTGCATTCCTCCACTTCAAACATCCAACTTGAATTCTGTTAATAATATCTTCTTCTATTTCACGATCACTCTAAATAGTAGATCAAAGATATCTAAAGCGTTTACTCTTATTAATGACTTGATCGCCCAAAGTCACAATCCCCTCACTAGGTCTATTACTACTAAAATTACACTCCATATATTCCATTTAGATCTACTCAAGCGAAAACCTTTAGACTCTAAGGTTGACCTCCATGATTCAAGTTTACCTTCAACTCCCTCTCTAGTCTTATCAACAAGAAGAATATCATCAACAAAAAGCATACACCGAGGTACATCCTCTTGCTAATGTCTAGTGGGAACATCCATGACTAAAGCAAAGAGATATGGGCTTAAGGATGATCCTTAATGTAACCCAACTGAAATAGGGAAATACTTGGTCAAACCACCTTGTGTTTGGCCACAAGTAATAGCTCTTGCATAAATATCTTTAATGATTTGAATATAAGCGTTATTAACTCCTTTATTTTCAAGAACTCTCCATAGCACTTCTCTAGGAACTTTATCATATGTTTTTTCTAAATCAATAAATATCATATGTAGATCCTCTTTATTTTCTCTATATTTCTCCATCAAACCTCTTAATAAATGTATAGCTTCCATAGTTGACCCTACCCGGCATGAATCCAAATTGACTTTGAGAAACATTAGTATCACGCCGCAACCTATGCTCGATAACTTGCTCCTAAAGTTTTAAAGTATGACACATTAACTAAATTCCTCTATAATTCGCACGATCTTGTGCATCACCTTTATTCTTAAAAATAGGAATTAACACACTCATTCTCCACTCATCTGACATCTTTTTAGTCTTCAAAAGAGTATTAAAAAGTTTAGTAAGCCAAAAAATTCCTTCATCTCCTAAGCATTTCCACACCTCTATTGGAATATCATCAGGTCCAATCGCTTTTCCACACTTCATTTTTTTGAAGCTTCTCTAACTTCAATTTTACTAATACGCCAATAAAAACAGAAATTTATATTTTCATTTAGGGTGCTAAGGTCACTACAGTCAATCGTATTTTCACATTTTTCATTAAAAAGTTTAGCAAAATATCTCATCCACCTTTGTTGAATATCATTTTCTAAAAAAAAAAACTTTTTGATCTTCATTCTTTGATACACTTCACTTGAACTAAATCTTTACCACTTCTATCTCTTTGTTTGGCTAACTCATACATATATCTTTCTCCCTCCTTAGTGTCTAATCTATTATATAAATCACTAAAAGCTAAGGTCTTTGCATCGCATATTACTTTCTTAGATTCCTTACTTGCCTCTTTATATCTATCCCAATTATCATAATTTTTACAATTAAAATAATTTTTATAACAAATCTTTTTATTTTTAATCTTATCTTGTACAATTGGATTCCACCACCAACTATTTTTACTATTAGAAACTTTTTCCTTTGAAACTCCAAGCACATCTTTTGCAATATTTTTAATATCACTAGCCACTTTTTCCCAAATAGCATTAGCATCTTTATGCACAAACAAAATCTTAAGATATAAAATCTTACTCTCAAAAATATTTTTGTTAATATTCTTTAAATGCCCCCATCTAATCCTAGAATATCATTTAACTTTGTTCTTTATTTTATATCCCTTTATTTTAAAGTCCAAAACTAATAACCGATGTTGGGTACATAAATTTTCATTTGGAATAACTTTGCAAGATTTTTAGCTTACATCCTGATTTAAATTTTTATGTTAGAATTATAAGTGACGAGTGTGAGTCTACTAGTGGTAGGAAGCGTAATTGGGAGGGAGAGGGTTTTTAGCAGGAAGGGTTGCGATAGCGTTTGAACATCTAACTACTAGAGAGGAGATTTGTGACTGTAATGAGAATCTAAATTTTAAGTGGGTGTTTAACTTGAATCATTTTTCACACATTCACTTTACTGTAATATTTAAGGTTGATTGAGATTGATTTTTTTTCTTATTATATGATTTTGTGGTTTCTTGTTGATGAACTAAGCTAACCTATTGATAATTTATGACATAATTATTATTATTTTTTAATTTTATGAGTTTTTATTCTTATTTTTATTTTATTTTTATCTGAGGCTTACATCTCATTCTATCTCAAGGCTTACGCCTTTTCTCATTAAGAAAAAAGGCCTCAGTTCCCAATCTCGCTTTTTTAAACCTTACTAGGCATTGGGTATTGGGTGGGTGGTTAGAGGTTTACAATTGTCATTGAAGTTCTTTAATACAAATATTTTAAACTTCATTTAAATTGAATAATCTATTATTTGTTGGCGTCCATTATTTTAGTGGCTCCCTTCATTCAATTAGAAACTTTGGCTTGGGGTTATCCTGGTATTAATGTCAACCTATAAATTAGCTTAACTAGCTTGTCTTGGTTTAGGCTAGTCATAGGTAACTTATATTTGAATTTATGGCTTAACCCTGATAACTAAGGTCTAGGCCTCTTTTTCCTACTTTAGTGCTAACTACTGCTATCCAACTGTCACAACATTAAATTGTAATCACGAATCATTTCACTGAGATAAGTTATTGGAATAGATACATGGAGATTAGTTTTCTACAGGTCTCTCAAATAGAATAGCTAAAGAAGGAACCTAAAACCGCAACATAATACGATAGGATAGCCATAGTAATAGAACAGTATAAATAGGAACCACCACACGTAAGCCATTGAGATAATTGAAATGTCTCAACATATTTCAACAAAGCAAATAATAGAATAGGAAATTTAGGGCCCTGAATCTAAGTGCAAAAGTGTCATTCATCATTACCATGTTGAAAATGTAAATAGACACACTAATATAGAAAAATTTAAAAGAATCTGAAATCCAAAATTCAAAATTTTAAAGTGGAAATGTAAAAAAAAATCATTTTAACACAATTATTTTACATTGTGATGATAAATTTTTGCATTTCAAATATATTACCTCACTTGTAAATAATGTTGCACTTGGGATTTTAAAATTTTCCTTCTGTCTTTTTTGGGTAGTCTTTTTCTACTTTGTTTTTCAGACCGTTGTAATGCATCTTTTTGGCAATTGCTTTCTTGTTCATTTTCAAAATTTTTTGTGATGTGCGACAGATTTTTACAACCAAATCTACTAAATTATTGTAGCTGTTAAAAAAAATTGTTGTCCAGCTTTTTCAAAAGAAAAAATTGCTGCATGTCTCATAATAACTCTATAACTATATTTAAAAACAACTGTAGCCATCTCAAATAGATCATGAATCTTTTTCTTATAGATTCTAGCAATCCCATTCATAATTTCTTTGATCCACTTAGATCTATGTGGTAACATTATTTTTTTCCATTCTTCCACCATGACTATAGTTAACTCATAAACATTTCCTTTGTATGCTTGTTAGGAGAGATTATTCTAGCCATCTGAGTGGCCTTAGTCCTAGAATTCTAGATCTGTCATCCGTTCAGTTATGTGTGATTCATCATAATCCATTAGCCATACTTATTAAAGCATGAAAGCCATGATATTTAGAGGATATACAAACTGTCAAAATTCCATGTATAAGGAGAGGGAAGTGTCTTAATCTGAGGAAGACAAATTAATGAACCCGGGTTGCTAATTCCTCACAATCCATTAGCTATATTAATTAAAGCATGAAAACCATAATATTTGTAGGATATAAGGACTCTCAAAATTTCATATAGGAGTCGATAGGGTATTAATCTTGAGGAAAGCAAATTAATGAACTGGGGTTGCTAATCCTTTTTTTGAGTATTAATTCATTAATTTGTCTTGCATGTTCCTAAGTATTAATGTATCAACACTCCTTATGCATGGGAAGACAGTGGGAGTCCATGTATGTTGAGCATTTTTGTTAGGTGCACTTGTATTCCCTTGCATGGTGTCCCGACGACGCATGGCCTGCAGTGATACTGATATCCATTCTTACAATGTCATGTTTAGCAATTTATATAGGTTATTCTCCTTTTAGTTGATAGATTTTGTACATATATGACAGGTACTTGTAAAGCCAATAAAAAATGCTAGCTAATATTACGTATTTTATTTCATTGCAGCTTGCTGATATTGTAAACAAAGGAAAGTTGGTCTCTGATGAAACTATAATAAGTCTCTTATCTAAGCGTCTTGAAAGTGGTGCAGCTAAGGGTGAATCAGGATTCATTCTTGATGGTTTCCCACGAACTATTAGGCAAGCGGTGAGGAACTGGTACATGATGAAATACATTTATATAAGTTTTGATGTTTTACTACCTGGTTAGCCGCCTCAAACAAATTATATTATTTCAATTGTTTTCAACTCCATAATTTTAACAAGTTTTCATACGATATAACTAGTATATCCCGCTGTGTTTATTTTTGTTGACATAATTTATCAATATTTCTTAGATGCTAGTTGATGGCTGATTTTCATTTTCTAAGTTCACTTAACATATTCAATATTTGAAAATGTTCTAAATATGATTTATTCATTTTTACAATTTCTTCACCCTAAATTTGTTTTACTGTAGTGTTTTCCGATGCTTCATTACTTATCTCTGATTCTTAAATTCCCAATAATATATAAATGGTGTACATTTGTATTTTCATAACTAAAAAAAACTGTCAATGTTTAGTTTCACTTTTTCCTACTGTCCCTTCCTTTTTAATGGATGTTAGATGGGCATTGAGGTGCCAGTTCAATTTGATTAAAATCTTTCAAAGTTAAATGTGATTAAAACTGTTCTTTTCTTGTCGATTTCCATCCTTCTTTTTGTCTATACCAAAATAATATATGATGCATTCTCGTTCTTTACAAAATAATTGATTAGATAATTACTTAATTCCCGAAATAGTTTAACTGAATTAGTTATTTTTGGTAGTAATCAACTGAAAACTTTCCCTATCATTTGAGACTATACTTGAACATGTTATAAGTTAGTTTTAGTTTAAAAAAAGCAACTCGAAAGTCTTGTAATTTGTTTTTAGTTTAACAAAGCAATTCATTTGGTTTTAGTAGCTGAATATTTTTCTTCATAGGAATCACCTAGGATAGCAATGTATATGATGTAGGTTTATAATTTAGTTTTAGTTTTAAGAAAGCAACTCAAAAGTTTTGTAATTTATTTTTTGTTTACCAAAGCAATTCATAAGGCTTTAGTAGCTGAATGTTTTTCTTCATAGGAATCACCTAGGATAGCAATGTGTATGATGTAGGTTTAATTCTCATTTAGCCTCCCATTATTTCATATGAAGTCGCTTGGACTCTGGTATACCCTTTATCTTTTGTTCTGTTCCATTTTGGGCATGAACACGCCATAAAGTCATGATATCTAACTGATGGTTGAATACTTACTTCATAGACTTCTCAAACAAATTCATAAAGCTCAAGTTGTATGCCTGAATCACAAAATATTTCAGGTGCTTTCCATTGCATGCTAAAAGTCTACATTTGTCTTTTCTTTACTGTTTAGGAAATACTGGATGGAGTCACCAACATTGACCTGGTGATCAACCTAAAGCTCAGAGAAGATGTGCTACTTGAAAAGTGTCTTGGAAGAAGGATCTGCAGCCAGTGTGGAGGGAACTTCAATGTTGCTTCCATTGATATCAAAGAAGAAAATGGAAAGCCTGGTATATACATGGAGCCACTTCTACCTCCGTCAAATTGTGCGTCAAAGCTCATTTCTCGAGCTGACGATACTGAAGAAGTCGTGAAAGAACGTCTTCGGGTATATCAGGCCATGGTATTACACTGCTTTGTCCTTCATGGATTTTTCATTTATAACAATAAGTTCTTGATGCTTAATTTCTTAGTCTTAGCTTTATGTAATCCCGTTTTCAGTGACAGATGATTTTTGGCAGACATGATTGACCTTCTTTATGCAAAAAAAAAAAAAAAACCTTTTGTTTAATATAGGAGGTTGTGCAGGAGCAGCTGCATGCTCCTGTTTGTTCCAAAAGAAAGTTACTAGTATGATCAAAGATCGCATCTTGTTTGTTTTTTTAATAAAACTAATTTATGGAAATAATATCACTCAATATTTTTAAGGTTCATATGAGGCGCAACAAAAATGATATCGGAAGACAAATAGTTCATTATCATCGCTCTAGTGGTTGAGAGCAATGGGCAACTCTCGATTGAGAGGATGATTAGAATACATACTTATAGGAGCGCATAGATATAAGTTGCCACCATTTTCGAAGGTTGGTGCCTTCATGATGATACAAATGATTTCTTCAAGACAGTTGGGATTGCTGGGCCTGGTTGTTAATCTGTGGAATGCAATTGAGATTGATGAGGTGAGTAAGAAGAAATTGCCATTGTAGTGATCTTTCCCACAATCCCGCCTTGTCAAGCAACCACAGTCTTGCTAAGTAGCCTAATTTTTACCTCCTTCATGACCATTCTATAGCAGGAACTATCGAATAACATAAGCTGAAACTTCTAATTTCTAAAATACCATTAACTAGAATAGGCACAAGATTCAGTTCAATTATAACTTTGGAAAAGTCATTTCTTCCGATTGATGAATTATATACAACAATCATTAACTGGAAAAATTCTTTGTAATTTCCAGAGCCAACCAGTGGAGGAATTCTACCGCAGTCAAGGAAAACTACTTGAGTTCCATTTGCCAGGAGGAATCCCAGAGTCTTGGCCTAAACTACTTAAAGCACTCAACCTTGACGATTCCCATGAAAAGCGGTCTGCAGCAGCTTGATAATCATTCAAGAAGATACTCCTCCATGTGTTGCACAGGTAATATTTTTTTTAAATATAATGCTATAACACTGATTCCTAATGTTGAAAAAGGTTGGTCTAGCAACTGATTATTCCAAATAAATTATCTTGGCTTCTCAAAGTACTTCAATTCAAAAAAGTAAAAAATCGCTATTGATAAGGCTAAGCCTACAGATTAATTTCTCATGTTGTTGAATGTGCTTTCCTCACTGCAACATAATAGGTTTTCCTCGCATGTTCTTTTTTTAGTGAGAAATCGCACTAACATTTTGTTGAAATATTGTGAACATCTGTTTTCTCCTCCTTTTGGTCCTACTTGAGAAATGTTTTCATTAACTGAATAAGGAAAGAAAGATATGTTTTTTTAAGGGTCTGTGCATGTCATGATCTTCCCCAAGAATATGTTTTGCTGAAGCCATGGAGGAAAGTTCTAGGATGCTTGTCTGATATATGAAAGATTTGACTCTCAAAAACTTTATTTTTCACATTAATATTTTTGGGTTGCAGCCATTAGAAGAGCACCCTTTTTTTAGCAAGAAATGTATTCTCTTATTTAAACTAAGATTTTTTTCTTTTTTTGGTTAGTAGAAGATAAGATTAGAGAGAGTCGTCTTAAAATGACCCGGTTAAGAGAGTAGAGGTATTAGATTTGACTTATGTTAAGAAAGGTAGGGGTAGACTTAAAAAAAACTTGGTTAGAAAATATTAAGAATGACATTTCTTTATTAGATTTAAACGAGAATTTGACTTTTAATAGGACACAATGGAGAAAAATGATTCATGTAGCCGACCCCACGTCGTGGGACAAAGGATTGATGTTGTTGTTGTTGTTGTTGTTGTTTTGTGTTTTTGACTTGGCTTAAGCAAAACCCTTAAAATTTTAATTAGGGTTTTTTTGAGTCAGCTTTTTTATTGCCTTCTAAGGTAGTTTTTTAGTACAAAATTTTGTAGTTTTAAATATTTTTATGTTAAAAAAATACTTTAAGAAGCAGGAAGAAAGCCGTCTCAAATAAAGGCTTTGTTTGTGATAACTTTTTTACCGCTTTCTAATGCAGCTTTCTAGTATAAGAATTTTTAGTTCAAATTTTGTTCTACTAGATAGCTGTTTTAGAAAGTAATAAAAAAGTTGTCCCAAATGAAGCCGAAGCCTAAAACTTGCAAAGTATTTTTATTTTTTAACATTTGTTCTTTTAAATAGGAGTTCGTGGAAGTGGCATGGAGAAAGGCAGGCGAAGCCAAAGCTGTAAATATGGGCCCTCGTAATAAGATGGAACCCTCTTGTGTACAAAAGTTGTTAATAAAAAGTTTTATTTATGACTTATTGGGGAAACTGTTTTTGATGCCTCTCTCACTAATACTTCTGAGACTAACTTAAATTGGGCTGTGAACAAAAACTGTTTGATATCAGTAATAATAATTTATCTGAAATTGTTGATAATAGCTGAAATATGTTTTTTGAACTTTATATAATAAACAGTTATGTTTTTTTAACATAAAGAGATAAAGGAAGAATTCTGTATCAATACAAAATTGAAGATTAGTATCAAATGTTTTGAATGTATTTCCAAATGAATATGATATATAAATACTTGTTATTATATTAATCTCAAAATGAATTTAAAGAATTTGGTGCAATTATGATGCATATTTGAATTAAAATTTTAGAATTAAATTCAGGGTCGTCCAAATTTAAACACCTTGACAAACCCATTGACATTGGATTCGAGTCTGAATGAGCTTAGTTCAACAAAGGGCAAAATTTCTAGATTAAGCATCATTAGGAGCATAATTAGGTGATTCAGCACGTTTAAAAAAATTTAAAACTAGGCATAATTGGCTGTTTAATGGGGATTTGCCAGGCATGACCAAATCGCCTGTTGAATGGGCGACTTCCTTTATTTTTTTTTTTAAATCATATATATTTTTGATTATGTAATTTTATAGCAAGTAGTACGTTATGCTTGTTTTACGAAATATTAAAAATTAGGCATTGATCAATTTATGTTAGGCTTATTTTTAAAAAATGACTGCTTTAATTAGGTGGGTCATATTGTCAAATTAGTGTTTCAGGTTTGTATTGCCAAATTGATTTTGTAGTTTTTGTATTGTTAAATTAATTTTGCTGGTTTTTATTGTCAAATAAATTTAGGTGGCTTGTATTATGAATTCAGTTTTACTGGCTTGTATTTTCAAATTAGTTCTGCAAAGAACGTTGTATTGTCATGTCATTGTGGGAGTTAAAATATTTCCATAATATCAATCAATAGTTTTTATTTTGTAATTGTTGTGGTCATTGAATTTCTCTTTTTGAAATTTATTCAAAGCGTTGGATCCTTCTAAATTCGTTGATAGGATTTCTACTGCAGCAACACATCATATTATATGACCTGAAAATGTGTAATGTCCCATCAAATAAGAATTTAGTTTTAAGTTGTATGGGAAGGTGAGATATGCACAATCTAGGCTATTTATAGGGTATGCATTCACATATTAAGTAGACTTCTGAATATTTGAGTTTAGATGTTTGAAATGTATTGGCCATGTATGAAGAGGATTCGAGGAATCCCTAATAAATAAAGGTTTGACTCTGTAAGCAGAAGAATGTATACTTGTATAGCACAAAGCGGTGACAGTTTGTTGGAGAAAAAGACGAATGCAAATGAAATATTCAGGTGTTCCGCGCATGCATGGTCCAAATATGAGGATCACGCCCTTTGGGTCATACATGTTGAGATAATGAGCATAAATCTTTATAGGACGAGAGATTTTCTAAATGGAAATCTCGTAAGTCATTCTTGCATGTGTAATATCATATGATGAGACGTTAGAGAGATAGTGGTCATTTGCCAGATGTTGACCGCAACAACCTTAGCATCGAGCATGTGATTTTATATCATAAATGGCATTCTGATTTTGACAAGCTTATATTATATTTCTATAACGACCGAATAAAAGAGCTTTTTACCTGAAGGTAAGCCTAGAAATTTTTTTAATTGTAAGGACTAACATGACATTCAGTATGACTTTGAATTTTATCTAAACTGTTGCCCGACTAAAACGCAACTCCAAAAACGTCTACGTATGTTGTTTAGCAAATAAAAAGTATATGAATTAGTTTATATGCTTACCATGTTCACTATGATATCTATGTTTTGTGTTTATATTTTTTATTATGGTATGTTGTGTTTCCAACTTTCATCATTATAGGTAGTACTTTGAAGAAAATTTAGAAATTTAAATTCATTGTAAGAGCATGTTTGCCATCAAACTTGATATATTCTCGAAAAATTATATTGTTCGGGCATGAATCTTGAGGCAAATATAAAGTTGGAAACTTCAAAAATTAAATCTGGGATCATCTGAGCTCTGATTTAAGCAAACTTATAGTCGAACTGAACATCTTGGAAATACGAATCTAACGACACCAAATTTGACTCAATCCGAGCCCAAATGGGTCCAAATCAAGAACCCGAAGCGCTGTTGGAAGCTTCAAACCACAATTTGGATTTTCAAACGGTTTCTAAATATGACATGCTTATAGTCGAACCAAGAGTCTTGACGAGACGAATCCAATGAGCCCAAGATTACTGAATTCTGACATCATTAAGACTTTCAAATGTCTGATGAACGGTACATGATCAAGGGATTCAATATCGGTCGTCCATCCGAACAACTCTACTTTTGCCCTTGATCTCTCACCTATTTACAGGCCATGTCACTCCAAAAAATTAAAAATAGCCCCACATTTCAATTGAGAGTGGGCTTTGGACTGAAGCAAGAAGGGGGGCTCGGGGGTTGAAGCAAGAGGAGAAGGAGAAGAGAAGAGAAGAAGGATAGGAGGGAAAAACTCTTCCTCGACCACCACCGGGATTCCTCCCGACTTCCACGGGGCGCCGGAATTCCGCCTGACTTTCAAGTGACGCCAGAATTCTGCCCGACCTCCAAATGACACCGGAATTCCTCCCGACCTCCAAGTGACGTCGGAATTCCGCCCCGAACTCCAAGTGATGTCGGAGTTCTGCCCGAATACTATTTAATGCCGGAGTCCTCCTCGACCATCACCGGAATTCCGCCAGACTTTCAAATGACATCAGAATTCTGCCCGACCTCCAAATGGCGTCGAAATTCTGCTTGACCTCCAAGTGACGCCTAAATTTCGCCCAAACTCCAAGTGACGCCGGAGTTTTGCCGAATACTATTTAACCCCGGAGTTCTCCTCAGCCGCTAACTGACGTTATACGTCTACCCGATGCCGGACCTCTGCTCGTCACCAGATTTCTACCCGACATAGGGCTTCAACCTATTGTTGGACTTTTTACGGACATCTATTCGATGTTGGATTTCTGTCCATTGCTGCATGTCTACCTGACACGATCCTTCTAACCTTCGTCGTCAGATAACGGTTCCTCAGACTTATGTCGCCTAACGACTATAGTCCTTTTGACCTCCATCACCCGTCGACTGCGGTCCCTCTGACTTACGTCGCTCACTGACTGCAATCCTTCTAATCTTCGTCGCCCACCGACTACAGTCCTTCCGACTTATGTCGTCCACTGACTACAGTCCTTTAAACTAAACAAAAACATAAGCATTGATTCTTTGTACTCATATCATGTAATGTACTATATATGATGTATATTAAGCTAAGGCCTTCCCCTAAGGAAGGGCCTCATTTGTAATCAACTGCGAATACTAGTGGATTCATTCAAACTGGGCTAGGCCCCGTAGTATTTCCCCCTTTTCAGGGGTTTTCCACGTAAAAATCTTGATATCTCCTTTAATTATTGCACCCTCTCTTTTTATCTGTGTATGTGCTAGATCTTCATACAATGCTAAGACATTAAACTATATATTTTTCTACCATCGTGAATACTCCATGACACAACAGTTTGACGTCGTCTGTGGGAAAGTGGTTCCCATTTGGGGGGCAAATTATTGCTCTAATCTTAAAAGATTGCTCTTATCAACTTCCTGACATCAGTCATTGTTGCATCAGATGTGGACTAGGGGGCAATTTTGACTCTAACCATGGTCAAAAAGATCCTCTGATGCTTTCATCATCAAGATAATATTTCAAGAAAATCCCAGCAAATACAAAGATGCTTCCAATCAATTACAAGCTTTATACAGCCCCTTATTGGACTTCTACTCCTTGGGCAAGATCTTAATCTTGATCTCGAAAAGGTAGTAACAGTCTAAAGATAAACCATTTTTTTACCTTTGATTCGGGATACACGCAGCGTTCGCCCCCTCCTAATCAAGTCAAAATTGATCTCAGGGGGATTCGATTCGACATCTTCCATACAGGTTAACATCATTGAGCAAAGTGTTTTGACATACAACCTCGGATAGGTCTTACATCATAAGTGAATTCTCTCGACCTCTTCCACACAAGTTAACGTCATCGAGCAGGGCTCTGACATACAACCTTGGATAGGTCTTACATCCTAAGTGGTTTCTCTCGACCTCTTCCATATAGGTTATTGTCATCGAGCAGAGCTCTGACACACAATCTCGAATATGTCTTACATCCTAAGTGGATTCTCTTGATCTCTTCGACACAGGTTAACGTCATTGAGTAAAGGCTCTGACATACAACTTCAGATAGATCTTACATCCTTGGTGGATCTCTCGTCCTCTTCCATACATGTTAACGTCATCAAGCAAAGTGTTCTAACATACAACATCGGATAGGTCTCATGTCCTTGGTGGATTTTATAACAACCCCAAGATCCGTGTAGCGAAAGGATTCATCTGATCGATCGTTCATTTCTTTTTCTTTTCAGTTTCTTTATCCGTTATTCGTATCAATACACATCCTCCAAAATTTTTAATTCACCAAATTAATACAGAACGTGCACAACCATATTATAAGACTATTCTTCTACTACTCAAACCAATTCGGACATCATAATAAATTGCAGTCAAAATAAAACTCCGCAGAACCAAAACGGAACGGACGAAATCTGCCAGAAAATAATCAAAACGTGCAGAATAATCACCTCTACAACATACCAAAAGTTATGCGGTGAAATCTTTACCAGTACCAAACCGGGTACAAAAATCACTTACAAAAACACAAATCTGAGCACCATTTCGCAAAATCTCAAAATCTTTGAAAACAGAAGTAGGGTTCGGAATCCTTACAGCGAGACAAACAAAATATCCAACAGCAACGAACGACGAAAATCGCCCCGCGGGCCCCGAAATCGGACTTCTTCCTTTGCTTTTCCGCCCTTTCTCTCTCCTCAAAATATCTGATGTTTTATAAATGTTTTCTCTCTCCTCAAAACGAGCTCATTTTCTTATATCATTAGTGGGATCGGCCCGGCCGATCTCCACATCGTCCCGGGACGATTAGGCCAAAATTGATCGTCCTAGACGACTCCCAGAACTATTCGCAGGACGATATTTTCTACAGTGCAGTTCGGCCTGGACGATCTCACTATCGTCCCGGACGATTCAGTCCAGAAATCACTCCAGAGAACATTCCAGAAATCAACTGCTTTCAATACACTGATCGGCCTGGACGATCTCACCATCGTCCTGGCCGATCCTGGGGAAAAATCACTTTCCCAGCAGCTACAGCAAAGGAACGAGGTCTCACAGATTTCTCGACCTCTTCTATATAAGTTAACATAATCGATCAAAGTTCTATGACATACAACCTCAGATAGGTCTCACATCCTTATTGAATTCTCCCGATCTCTTCCATACAGGTTAACATCATCGAGCAAAGTGCTCTGACATATAACCTCGGATAGGTCTCACATCATTGGTGGATCTTTCGACCTTTTCCATACAGGTTAACGTCATCGAGCTTGACTCTGACACATAACCTCGAATAAGTCTTACATCCTTGGTGAATTCTCTTGACCTCTTCCACACAGGTTAATATCATCAAGCAAAGGCTCTGACATATAACCTCAGATAGGTTCTTCATCCTTAGTGGATTCTCTCGATCTCTTCTATACAGGTTAACGTCATCGAGAAAAGACTCTGACATATAATATCGAATAGGTCTTACATCCTTGGTGGATCTCTCAACCTCTTCCATACTAATTAACGTCATTGAGCAAAGTGCTCTGACATACAACCTCGAATAGGTCTCACATCCTTATTGGATCTCTCAACCTCTTCCATATAGGTTAATATCATTGAGCAAATTCTCTGACATACAACCTCAGATAGGTCTTACTTCCTTGGTGAATTATTTCATCCTCTTCCATATAGGTTAACATTATCGAGCATGGCTCTGACAACCTTAGATAGGTCTCACATTCTTGCTTGATTCTCTCGACCTCTTCTATACAGGTTAATATCATCGAGCAGTACTATGATATATAAATGCGGATATGTCATACATCCTTAGTGGATTCTCACGACCTTTTTTATAGAGGTCAACATCATCGAGCAATGTTCTGAGTGAACAAAATTCTCTTTATAAAAATTCCATGAAAGAAGGTGGTTGATAAAATCATCACTCATATAAAAACCTTAGCAGTCTAATAATGCCTCTAAAAATATGGGGGGCAAGATATCAAAGCATATTTCAAAGATATATAAATAATTCAATTTTCTCTAAAGGACAAGTTCTTAATTTCATATTTATTATCATTGGAGTTACACTGCAAAAATTGTATTCAATTTTGTAAGAATCTGAAAGTAAAAAAGTATATTGGCATCCACCATATAAGTTACTATCATATCCTTAGTGGATTTGAAAGACTTCTTCTTAACTGCACACAAGCATCTCCTACAACTTCTTCTTCAAAGAAAAATTACAATTTGGTCTTCATCAGGCCTCAACTCAGTTGACAGTATATGTGTCGCGAGAATTTCGGCATAACACACTGCTCCAGCCCCTTGACTCAAGGACATATGATATTGGTACACTTCAGTATGGATGCATATCGCATTAGCAAAATGCCACTGGACTCCCACCATCATTGGCCCTTCATCTGATATTTATCGGTGGTCCTTCACTTCATATCAACCATCTTAGGATTATCACTCGGCTGCTACTTGCAGCACAACCTCAAATTCTCTCCTTCAGCTCTAGACACAGTCGTTGACTGCCAATGAACTTCGGCTCGATCGTTCATCACCGACAAACTTTTGCTAAAATGGCGTTAGAAATTCTCCCCATCTACTCATCACTTTAGGTTATCCTCTAAGATATTATTATCGCATGATCTTCTTGAATCACCATCACATGCAAGATGCATTTGATTCTCTTATGTCAAGGAAAGTTTAGTTGGAGAGTAAGTTCTCATTATAACTTTTTCTACACAAAAGAGGGGCACTGAAGCTTGATAGAGGAATGTCATCTATTTACGACAGCGGAATGTCTCTAATGTAAGAGGAAGTTCGCAAGAGAAAAATAAGAAGGAAAAAATCTCCTTCTTCACAAGAGAGGGGCACTGAAGCTTGGCAAGGGAATGCCGCCTATCTACGATAGTGGAATGCCTCCAATATAAGAAGAAGACCAGATGAGAAGAAAAGGAACAACTCCAAAAATTCTAACTTCTACACATAAAGAGGGGCCTTGAATTTTAGTAGGGGATGTCGTCTACTATAAATAGGGGAATGCCTCAACTGTAAGAAAGTTAGAATGAGGGAGGAGAAAGAAAAGAAATGACTATAAAAAGTCTAACTTCTGTACAAGAGGAGGGGCGCCGATTTAAGAAGGGAAAATCACTTACGAAAAACAACGGAATGACTCGACTGTAAAGATAGCCAGAGGAAAAGACAGTGGAAGGTGAAAATTTTTTTCTTATACACCGAAGAGGAGTGCAAAATTTAAGTAGGGAAAGTCATCTACAAAAATAGCGGAAGACCTATAGAGCAAGAAGAAAAATATGGGATAAAGAAGGAAAAAGAATGAAAAATTCTAACTTCTATACAAGAGGAGGGGCGCCAAATTAAGTAGGGAAAGTCACTTACTAAAAAATAATGAAATACCTCAACTGTAAGAAGATAGACAGAAGAGAAGATAATAGAAGGAGAAAAAATTTCCTTATACACTGAAGAGGAGCACTGAATTTAAGTAGGGAAAGCCACCTACAAAAAATAGAGGAAATCCTCTAAAACACAAAGAAAAATGAAGGAAAAGAATGGAAAATTCTAACTTCTGTATATGAGGAGGGGCGCTCAATTAAGTAAGGAATCTCACCTACATAAAAATAATAGAATGCCTCGGCTGAGAAAAAGTTAGTGGGAGAAAAGAAGAAGGTGCAAGTTTCCCCTAGCCCTTGAGGGGTATTTATAGCATTTTTTGGGAAGAAAAAACATTCGGAAATTTTTTAGAATTTTCTCGATTTTTCTAAATTTTTTTTAAAAAATTTCTAGAATTTTTTAGAAATTTTTGGGATTTTTTTTTTTCGGAATTTTTTGGCATAAAAAATTTCATGTGGGCCCCACCAAAAAAAGAATTTTAAAATTACATAACCGCTGGCCAAACCGCACGCCCAGGAGGGGCACGCCTGTTCACGAGGCACAGAGCCCGATTTTCAGCCCGGAAGGTCCAAATCTAACATTTTTGTGGTCCCTGGATATGTTTTTTGACGTTTCAAAATCAATTTTGATACTTTCGGAGCTCAACATGGCCTCTATGATCAATTTTGAGAAAGTTCTTAATTTTTGGAATGCAATTTCTTACGATTCAGCTAATGCAAATTATCGATGCATATATTTTCAGACTCCTAGAGCTTCGACATTCAAAAATAGGGTGACAACTGATATATTCTCAAAAAATTATATTGATCGGGCATGAATCTCGAGGCAAATATAAAGTTAGAAACTTCAAAAATTAAATATGGGATCATCTGAACTATGATTTCAACAAATTTATAGTCAAACTAAACGTCTCAAAAATACGAATCCAACGACGCCAAATTCGACTCAATCCGAGCCCAAATAGGATTAACCCGAAGCGCTATTGGAAGGTTCAAACCACAATTTGGATTACCAAATGGTTTCCAAACATGACATGATTATAGTCAAATCGAGAGGCTCGACGAGACGAATCCAATGAGCCTAAAATCATTGAATTCTGACATCATTAAGACTTTCAAATGTCTGACGAACGGTACAAGATCAAGGTATTTAATATCGGTCGTCCATCCGAACCACTCCACTTTGCCCTTGATCTCTCACCTATTTACAGGCCATGCCACTCCAAAAAACTATAAATACACATCATTTCTCTTAAGAGTGAGCTCTGGACTGAAGTAAGAAAGGGGGCTCGGGGGCTGAAGCAAGAGGAGAAGGAGAAGAGAAGACAAGAAGGATAAGAGGGAAAAACTCCTCCTCGACCACCACCGGGATTCCGCCTGACTTTCACGGGACGCCAGAATTCTGTCCGACTTCCACGGGGCGCCAAAATTCCCCCCGACTTTCAAGTGACGTCGGAATTCCGCCCAACCTCCAAATGACGCTGGAATTCTGTCCGACCTCCAAGTGTCATCGGAATTTCACCCGAACTCTAAGTGATGTTGGAGTTCACCTGAATACTATTTAACGCCAGAGTCCTCCATGACCACCGCCAAAATTCCGTCCGACTTTCAAGTTACATCAGAATTCTGCCCGACCTACAAATGACGCTAGAATTCCTCCCGACCCCAAGTGACGCCGGAATTCCACCTGAACTACATGTGATGCCGGAGTTCTACCTGAATACTATTTAACGTCAGAGTTCTATCTGAATAATATTTAATACCGGAGTTCTCCTCAGCTGCCAACTGATGTTATACTTCTACCCGAGGCCGGACCTCCGCTCATCGCCATATTTTTACCCAACATAGGGCTTCTACCTGTTGTCAGACTTTCTCTGGACATCTATCAAATGCTGGATTTCTGTCCATTACTGGATGTCTACCTAATGCTATCCTTTTGACTTTCACCGTCACACAACGGTTCCTCTGACGTACGTCGCCCAACGACTACAATCCTTCCGACCTGCGTCGCCCGCTGACTACGGTCCCTCTAACTTACGTCGCTCACTTACTACAATCCTTTTGACTTCCATCACCTGCTGACTACGGTCCTTCTGATTTATTTCGCCACTGACTGCAGTCCTTCAAACCAAACAAACACATCAGCAGTGATTCTTTATACTCATATCATGTAATGTACTTTATATGATGTACATCAAGCTAAGGCCTTTCCCTAAGGAAGGGTTTCATTTATAATCAACTGTGAATAATAGTGGATTCATTCAAACTGAGCTAGGCCCCGCCCATTTTCCCCCTTTTTAGGAGTTTTTCCTTGTAAAAATCTTGGTGTCTCCTTTAAATTTTGCACCCTCACTTTTTATCTGTGTGTGTGCTAGATCTTCGTACAATACGAATACGTTAAACTATATATTTCTCTATCTCCACGAATACTCCAGGATGCAACAAAACTATTATAATTTCATTAGAGTTATATTTACTAAAAATCATAAATTTATTAACTTAAATTATGTTCAGTAAATAATAATGCAAAAAAGAAGAATTGGATTTGTTTATGTACTATAAGAACAGTTAGTATTGTCAGATCAGTTTGTATTATCAAATCAATTTTTATTGTCACATCTATTTGTATTGCCAAATTAATTTGTATTTTCAAATCAGTTCATATTATCAAATTAGTTTATAATAATATATACTAGCTTTAGCCATAAATTGAGTATGTCTTGGTTATTTGGATGCATGAGATCTGTATCATGCCAGCTCAAGTTTCTTTTCAAAACTTCTTCTACTTCTTATATCTTCATCTGTATGATCTATCATATATAGGACTCCAAAAATTCGTTTAAAGAAATGATTGTGGAGGATAGGGTTTAGGGTTTGATTGAAGCAATGTTTGGCACATTGCACTGAAGATGGCCTAGAGGAGAAGGCCAAATCAAATGAAATTTTTTGGTGTATGCATTTTTTGTCAGAGGGTGAAGACTGTATATTATGGCATACACATGTTGAAGCTATGAAAATTCCCTTTATAGAGATAGAGTCGATCTAAGTGATTTGGGCTAGAGTTTTTGTAGTAGATGTTTATGGAACATATGAGACATTTATCTACGGTGAACATTCTTAAGGCCAAATTTGTTGAAATTGGATGCCTTGAAGATTGTTCTTTTGAGATGATTGTAGATAACCCAACGACTAATATAGATTACTGTATTCTGTACCGTAAATGACATTCTACGGCTGATGCATTTCTCATTGAATCATATGTGAATCTGAATCTTGTGGCAGGTAAAAACCTACATATTACTATTAAAAGTTAATATAAAATGCAATTCTTATATAATATTAAAAAAATTATAGATTATCACAAAGTACTTTGTTATAAATATTTCATTTAATTTAACTCGCTATTCAACTTCTAAATTAAAATTAATTTAAATTTGCCTATTTTTTTATAAAATACAAGATGTATAGAAGAAGTAAAGTGAATAGTATATTATTTCAAAAAATTGAAAGTCATAATGACTGATCATTGGAAATGTCAACATCATAAAAAAAGCAACATTATATAAAACATAAACAAAATATCAACTAACGTCTCTTACGTTCTATGTGAGATAATTCATCACTATTGGGAGTGTAATGTTGTGGTGGACGTACAGACCTTCCACGTTATACATGCTGCTCATCTCCAATGATGTCATGCTACTCTATCCCAACTGTGGCTGGCTTTGAAACAGTCGTTGATATCATACCTAAAATATTCTCAGGTGGGAAACATGCTGGTGTAGACTGCTGAGTTGGCTAAGTAAAGTAAGCTTGACTTGGTCCTAAGTCTTCAAATGATGATGGTCTTGCAACCATAGAATGAGGCTCTTCTATCACTGGAGTCGAGATGTCGATTGAATACCATGTATGTGTATTCTCTATGTAATGCTCACCAGGAATATGAATCTCTCTAAGCAAATCCATAGTCATCCACGCTATTCTCTTAATAACACTTTCAGCATCGGTGTAGTCATCAATACTCACCAAAGCTAGCACTGCCCTCTCTATGTCTAGGAAGAATTTGCGTTGACGGAAAAAATTAAACGACTATAAGGATCAATTTATATATTTAACCTTCCATAATGATATGTATAATGTGTAAATATTACTAACCAGATATCGCTCCAAAGGTGCTCGAGGATAGTGTTTTATCGATGATGCTATAGGCGGCTTTAATATGTATAATGTTACCCATGACCTAAACCACTATAAGTACTGTTGAATAAAGTGCTTAGTATCAACTCCAGCACACATTCCTTCAATAATGTATGCTCTCACCTATCCTCCCACAATCCAACATAAGCTATATGATATACCATCTAGTCTATATTAGCTTTACCACGCCTAACTACTCGAATAAATTTGGGCACCATAGGTTGAACTTAAATAGTAACAAACCCAAATTGTCGAATGACTATATCTGGCAAGTGGTACTTCACAGACGTCCAACTAACCAAAGGCACACGAGCCAACCAAATTGGTTCTCCTAATAAGCATATGTTAGTTACTTAAGATCGAACTTCTACTGTGTATGGCTCCCAGGTTACCTTCCAAAGCCAAGAAATTTTCATTATGTGTCTTCGAATCGATTAAATTCAATTTGTTTAAGAAATCTTGCTAGTAACAATGCATACCTGAGTATCAAATAAGCCATCCAACTCATCTCTATAACTATTGATGCTACTTGCTGAGAGTTGCCTAATGATCTCTTGGTTTCACCTATATATATACATAGAAAATAAAAGTAAATTTTTATGTTAAGTTAATATAAAAGGTATTCAAAATTAATTCCTGGTGAAATATAATACATATATCTAATACTAAGGCCATTTAGGCTGACATGCTGCGGAACATGAAGTGCAAGATGCCCGACATGTAGTCGCTCCCAACACCAAATATGAAGTAAATGAGTACGTCATGCAATATTCGCCCTCTTTGGCTTTGTTGGTTCAACAATATAGGTGAGCCAATACAGCTTCCCCTAAATAATATATGCTGAATAAACACAAGTCTTCTAGTAAAGGAAGGAATCTCAAATGAATCTCACAACTGGAAGAGTCTGGCAGAAGGTAAGATTCCATCAAGAAGAGAATGTATGCTCGAACATGCCGCCAAAAATCAAGCTCATTTAAATCCAGATATGAATAACTGTAGATGGTCCAAGAGAGTGGCAACAAAAAATATAAATAATTATTTTATTTTTAAAAAATGAATAGAAATTAATAAAATTGCCTTTGTTAAACTTATCTCTCCAAGTGAGGTCAAAAAAAAAAAAAAAAAAAAAAATATTTTGGAGCCCAAAAGGCGTATGTTAACATGCCCATAAATGCCCTTGGAAACACACTCACTAAATTTTTTGTTCCAATCAATGCTTTAACTTTAGAGAAGGATGAAATTATAATTGAGAAAACTAGTTCAAAGGCGTCAAGCGAAAGTCAATATTTATGTCCAAGGAGCAATCATAGATTTTTTGAAATTATAATTTTGCACCGCAAAAGTTTTCAAAGACTAATTATATTGTTTTGGGCAACCGAAACTCTACCGTCCAAAAATAGGTGGGTTGGGTGGGCAATGAATGTCCCAAAAAATTAACTTAATTGGACACAAATCTCGATTCATATTCATAATTCGAAAATTTTCATAATCAAACTCATGATGATAACAAGAGTGATTCGATCCAAGTCTGAATAAGCTCAAATAAAGCGCTTAAACATAATTAAAAAATTATTTATGTTGATTGGAAGATCAATGATCACCAAATCTAACATGCCTATATAGCCAAATTAAGCATCTTAACAAAACAAATCCAAAGAACTAAAGATTACTTAATTTTGACATCATTAAGGCAACAATATGTACAATCTCATTGATTGTTTTAGATTTTAGATATGTTTATGGAGCATGTTGCTTTCAAAAAATTTAAATAGATCACACTTTCCATATGAATGGACTCTTGGCTTGAGATTCAAAAGAGCACAAAGATTTAAAGAACCGTAGAGCTCCATCAAACCCTAACCTGATTGCCATCAACATACCACCACCCATTTACTATCTTTTGGATTGTTGCTGCCTAACCTTCTTCGTTGGATTAGTATTGCTATTAGAAAGCAGGTGCTCGACCTTTGTTATCAGATTGTAGCCATCAAACCACCACAAAACCAACATTGTTGGACTACAGCTATTGGATTATTGTCACTGAATGAACATAGTCCGACATCCATCAGACCGCCATTATTCTACCACCACCACATAACTGTCATTTGGCCACAATGATCAAGCACCTCTTATTTCTTATCGATTAGATGCCTTTTATCTTACCTTCTCTAATTTGAGGAATAGCCGAATTATAATTAACATTTACTTAATGAACCTATTTCGGCCTAGTCGGGTCTCATGATTTTTTTCCTACTAAGGTTTTCCATGTAAAAATTGTCTTCAAGATTCCCATATTTTTTCTATGCATGCGCTAAATTTTTTTACAAACCTAAAATATTATTTTCTCACTTTTGTCATGAATATTCTAGCACTCGACATATTTATCAATTTCAATACCTAACTTAAGAAAAAAAATACATATTAGAATTGATGAGTAATAAATTGTAAAAGTATATTATTTGAATCCATTTAATCATTGATTCACCTATTTTTTATTTTAAATATTAGATTATCTCTTTAGTCAATAAAACATATTAATCTAAGAGAATTTCAAACTTATTAAAAGATTTAAATAATTCAAATATTTAATACACTAAATAGAGTCTGCAATATTAAAATTCTTACCTTTAATGCTGAAATTAATTTTAAGTTCTCAAAATTATTTTTTTTTATTAATAAATAATGATTTAAATTATATAATTGTACGCATATTAATATGTTATTATGCCATTGGACAGATGGCTTAGTATTATTGCCACTTATTCTTTAAAAAAAATCCATATCTGAGTTAGGGGCGGTTGGCGAACGGCTCTCTTCAAAATATTTTTATCAGCTTAATATAAATATCTTTCATAATTGAATTTCATGTAAATAAATCAAGTCGAGTTCAAGTCACTTCTAACTTGAGTTAAATTAATTAACTCAATTCCAAGCATGACTTCGAGTTTGAATCAGATCACATTGAAAACTCAATCATAACAAAAGGCATGATTATGATTCAAATAATTATTTTAATAAAATTATAAAAATATTAAAAAATAAATAATAAAGAACCACTTATTATATATATATTATATTAATATTTATAAAAGTTTTATATTTGAAGTTTTAAATTCTTATGTGATTTTTAAGTATACCTTATAGCATTGATTTATTAAAAAACCCTAACAATCCTTTACTCATAAATCCCAGCCCCTAATACTACTCAGCAAACACTCGTTTTTTCTCTCATTTCTCTTTCATTAAAGCAAATTTGATCTTCCACATCATTCCAGTTCCTTATCAGACTGTAAATCATCCAGATGCAAGGAATAGTTTAAGCACAAATAAGCTTTAGATTTTATTTGGGATAACTTTTTATTTTTTCAAATAAATTTTTAATGCAAAAATTTTTAGTTAAAAAAATATTTATACAAAAAAATAGTAAGAAAGTTCTTCCAATGCAAAAACTGTAAAATGACACGTAGTGGATATTGCTCTATTTCAGGAACAAAGATATACTCAAGAAAATGAATTGATTTTGAGACGAGTCAATGTTGGCTGAAACTCATATAACCTGACTCAAAATTAGAACTGGCTCAGCTTGAAATAATTTAAATTTCCCTTTATTTAATTTTTAAAAATAATTAATATGTGCATATTTCAAGCCGATTTTACCGGACTCAATCCGATCCAGATCCAACTTAAAATTAGCTCAATCTGAGTGAAATATTGATTCCGGCTTCATTTGGGGCAGCTTTCTTACTGCTTCTTAAATTAAATTTTTAACTAAAAAATTGGTTTAAGAAACAATTAGAAAGACATCCAAAAAGAAGGATCAATCTTTGAGTTAATATCCAAGTCCTACATTCAGTCAATCAAGTATTCAGAGAAGGCAGCCTCACAATAGGGATCAAGAAGATAACATGGAAATGCATTAGATAAAAAGATGATATATTTAGAGAATGAACTGTCCAAAAGATTGATCATATATAGCAAACAAATTTATTACATAATGAAGTTTGAAGACAAGTATATTGCACTATCGCTCATGGAGAATCCAGACGAAGAAGGAAAGAAACTGACCATTTTCATTCTTCACATAGCATTTACGATCACGTCTCCCAGTGTTGAGAGACGAGAGGAACTTTAACTCTGCCATAAGCGTAGAAGAAAAACCCTGCGCAGTGTGGCATAAAACAGTGAGCAAAACGAAGCCTTCCAGGTTTTTTATCTAATGTTTGATAACCATTATAACAAAACTAAAAAAGACGGGGTTTTGAAGTACATGTTCTATAAACAAAGGATGAAAATATATTTGCCAAGTGAAGGATCTCTAATTGTAAAATTTTAAAATACGCACAACTGTTACAGATCAATTCCACCAGAGCCAATAAATACATCGATTCAAGTAGAACTTATTAGTTATCGCAGTTTAAACATAATAGATAATGCTTTGGTTATTGAGAAAAAGACAATTTTCGTTAGTTATGGTACCTAAGAACAGCATGCTGAAGCCTTTGACTGCTCAGCTGGAGTATTTGAAAGAACCATTCCTGCTGGATTTTGAGCTGGTTGTGCGCGGGGTAGTCTTCTTGCTGTAAGTATGAGATATCTTTAAATGATAGTTCAGGTAGGAATTACAAACATTAGTATACTACATCCAGTAAAAAGTAGCATCTACAAATGCCATGTAACAAGAGAGTAATAACACCATGAAATGAAAAAAAATTTCATCAACTTTCAAATAGTTTTCCTCTTTATCTTTATAGGTTGTCCAAGCCTATCATCTCACCTGATCTCAAAGGCAATAGCACTTGACCAAGAGGCCTAGGGTTCCTCTACTGTCCATATCGCTCCCAGTAGCATAACCATATCAAGGGAAGAGGCGATTTAAAGAAAAATATTAGAGAAAAATAGAAATGCTAAAAGGATGTCTATACTTTTCGTTAGGAACTTAAACTTTCATGTGAACTTGAATAGCTTTACAATAGCTTGGCTCAAGGGATTGACCTTTTATTCTATTGTTTAATCAAATCAAATGATTTTTTACTCAGAAAAAATACCTAATTTTTTTCCAAAAAAAAAAAAAAAAACAATGCAAGTGTTATTAGTAAGTTTTACTTCAAGTAACATGGTAAGATCAGTGGAATAAATGCTCACAAGGGTCAACCATACTTCTACACTTGCCATAATTAAAAATGTTATTAAACGTGCATGCGTGCTCCTAAAGTGGTGTGCTATATATGTGAATGGAATGACACAATGACAAGCATCTTTAATGCAGCAAAATACTCATCAGACACTAAGCTTTTTGCAAAGAAGTGTACATTTCGCAAGTCAAAACAAGGTAAAATAATTCTCTACTCAACTGGTTTGGTTTGAACCTTTGAGACTTTGATGATAAATTACCCAATCCTTATCCCAAGCCTTATTCCAATGTGATTTTGACCTCGTCTATCTTTACGATATTCTCAGCTTATATGATTTTCCTTCCTCCTGTTCAATGATAGAGTAAGCACAGTTGTTCCAACATCCTTGCCAAATTAATTCCTCATCCAACACAACACATCAACCTTTTCTCATACCCTTCCTCTTGTTTATTGTTTCCTATGATTCATTTTCTTGATGAACATTTGCAGTCCTTTATTTTCACATTTCAACGTGGCCTTTTGATGCAGTATAAAGATGCAACATTTCAACACCTATCTTACTTGGAGTGATCATCACTTGCCTTCCTTAGATTTGTTATTTAATAAATGTACAATAAAGAGTTACTTTATTATGAGGAATCCTATATAAAAGACTCATCTTTTGTGAAAAATTCAATATTATTTTCCTTCATTTCTTTTGGTATCTTTCTTTTCTTTGTATTTTCTTAAATGTTAATTCCTCTTTATAAAAAGAAACAGTGATATAAATACAAAGTAAATTACAAGCAAGTATATACAAATCCCCTCTCCTTTGGTGTGGCTGGCGACCCTATCACTTTTTGTCTCTCTATCTCTTCTTTATCTTACTCTCTCCCTCTCCCTCCCTCATCCTCCCTTACTCCATCTAGGTCCCTCTATCTCTTAGACAACTGTCTTCTCCTTCCTGTCTTAAGAACTATTTTAACCTAAGCCTCAATTCCCTTATATCAATCTAGTCAATCAAAATACACATCATCTACATCAATCGATATTCAAATATTTATGGTCATCATTTGGTATTAGACTTCCAACAGGTCCCAAATTCTGGATGAGAAAAATGGAGTGTTGCATAAGGTACTCGACAACAAGCATAAAATTTATCGAATAATCATATCATGACAAGACATCATTTGATATCAGAGCATTCATAATTAGGTGAAAGCTGAATTTCCTATATCAAGAAGGTTTCAATTGTACCTTGTCCCCTTTTGACCCCCTCTATATATTTTGGGTTGATCTCTTTAAACTCTCATTGAAATCACATAATTTTAATTATGTTATTGTCACTAAATAAGCTAAAACTTTTATGCTTAGCACTTGGATGATTTTGATAACATTCAATCCAATTTTTCATAGAATTACAGACATTCATAAACAACATTCATTAAAAGATATCAGATAAAAAAGCCACGTGCAATTGATGCATGCAATAAGAGAGCAACAGAAACACTATGAAATGAACGCATTAAATATGTATCAACTTTAAACTAATTTTTCTGTTTATCTTTTATAGGTGATCCAGGCCTATCATCTCACATGAAGCCACTTGACCAAAAGGCCTAAGGTCCATTTACTATTAATATTGGCCCAAGTAGAACAACCATAACCAATACAAAGAGGTAACACCAACAACAACATCAAGCCTTTATCCCACTACATGGGGCCAGCTACATGAATCTTTTTTTCTCTATTGTGCCTTATTAAGAGTTAAATTAATATTTAAATCTAACAAAGAAATGTTATTTATAATATTTTCTAACCAAGTCTTTTTAGGTCTACCTCTAACTTTCTTAATATAAGCTAAATTTAATACATCTACTCTCCTAACCGGGTCATCAGTAGGCTGCCGTTTTATGTGACCAAACCATCTACAATGAGACTCTCTAATCTTATCTTCCACTAGAGCTACTCCAACCTTTTCACATATATGCTTGTTATATATCCTATCTCTAAGAGAAAAAAGATTCATGTTATCATTATTCGACAAGTTTTATGCTGGCTATCGACTAACAAACACAACCCTCCATTTGATTGTGGGCTCTGAAAATTCGCACCCTGGCCTCGCCGCCGTTTTAGACGGAGTTTTAGGACAAATTTTGAGAAGGAGATTGTGATTGTAGATAAGTCACTACCCAGAGATTTCCCCCTCATTTTGGGAGGATTTTATGATCTAAGTTTTGGTTTCCTATAGGCGCAAGCACCTATAGTTAATTACTCATCCCGATAACGAGATAGAACATTCGATTAAGGCTAGTCGTCGATTAGATATGCAAAGATATGTGTTATCTGACATATAGTAGCAACATGAGTTGGATGCTTAGAAATTTGATATTTAAAATAGAAAATTTCACCATCTTGCACTTAAAGTGGATGTTGGGGAAATGGATGGACATGATCAAGATCTCATGGTTTCGTTGTTCTGGGCCATCGTGGTTTCTGGTCTACTTAGTCAGAGGAGGTAGTCGACCCAACCTGACAGAAGGATTCTTGTCGGTAACCATGGGTTGCTTCGTCTAAGGGTACCTTGTAGACCTAGGGTGGATATTTGTTTAAAGGGGCAAATTTGAAACCACCTTCGCTAACAGAAGGCTTTATGCTCTATTGATTAAATCCTATTGATTCATACCTCAAGGATTTAGTGCCATTGGGGAGCTTACGAGCTCTGACCATAACCGTAATTAAAAGATGCCATTTAGTGGCAAAACCACCTAGTTCAGAGGACCTCGGTCATAACTATTTATCTGAGGTGCCATTTGACGACGAAACCACCGGTTAGAAGACACATGCTACATCCTTACTTGCAAGAGATGGTTTGAGAGTGAATCCTAGTGATATTCTCGACCTAACATTAGCTCTTTATGAGCTGAAGTAATTTTTAATTTGTTCACCTCGGTAAACTGTTGTGAATGGTGAATAGATTTTGTTTTAACCATTTAATGGTTGAATCTTAATTTTAGACACTTTGAATTTTGATATTTTTAGAGTTTTTGAATTTTTATAGGTATTTTGGGGCATTTTGAATATTTGGAATTAACACCTCCGGTTGAGATCTTTTGTCAACATGGCTAACATTGGGGTATTTACGGGTATTTTCATTTGGGAAATTCATTGACTGAATCTTGTTGCCTCTGTCAACTTGCCTACAAAGGATCAAGTTTGTCGATTGTATGCTATTATTAATGAATTTTCCTTCTTATAGACCTTTAAGGCCTAATATGAATGTTTAAAACAAATATCTCTTTTAACAGTGTGATCGTATGTTTGTTTAATAGTTTGAGCAATGTCAACTTCTACTGATCTATTTAGAAGGATCGGGTTCGAACTTAACTTCATTTACTGACCCGCACAACATCCCTAGAAGTCACATATGTACTTGTAACACGCTCGCTGGGACTTATGCGTGTATGATTGCATATGTATTTTTGTGTTTTTGGGCATATATATTCGAATATTTTAGTTGTGTGGGAAACTATCGTCTAAGTGTGTGTAGCATTCCACTTGAGAGCTTATACACGCATTTTGTCCACTTGTATGAGTGTTGCGGATCTGGTGGCGTGACATCATATTGTGGTCATTTCCCCATTTTGTACAGTAGACTGTTGTGCACTTATGCGTGTGTATGATTGCACAAGTATTTATGTGTTTTTGTGCATACATATTGGAATATTTTAGTTGTGTGGGCAACTATCGTCTAAGTGTGTGTAGCATTCCACTTGAGAGTTTATACACGCATTTTGTCCACTTGTATGAGTGTCGCGGATCCGGTGGCATGACGTCATATTGTGGTCATTCCCCGTTTTGTATAGGTAGACTATTGTGCACTACTTATCATTTTCTGTAAGTAGAATGTTGTGCACTAACAAATCTCCTGCTTTGCATTTGTAGATGATTGTAGTGGCATATTGTATGCACGATGAATTTCCCACAGTAACTTGTAGGCACTTGCACTTGATATAGTCACTTTGTATTTTGCTTATGGACACACAGAGTGTACGATGAGTCCTTTATATAAACTTGTGGGAGCTTGTGTTTGCTGTGTATTGTCTTCCTCCATTTGTAATGAATCGATATATTTGCTAGCTCTTGAATGGGGGTTGAATCTAGGAGCATTGCACGTGAGTTGTGTATTCGTTGATGGTCTTCTGAATTTTGCTTGTCGGTAGTGTGTTGAGCTCATGACGAGTCTCATACAACACATATTGTTCACGTGACGGCTCTCCTACAGCAACCCGTAGGTTCCCGCACTTACTGCATGTCCTCTAGCTTTGCTTATAATGGATCGGCATATTTCTCGACCATTCATTGATTATCGACTGCAAGGATGCTGCAACGCTCTTTACCTCTTTCTACGATAGCTTATACATATTGTATTTGTGCTTCCTTTGTTTGCGGATGATGCATTATGTGTGCCTCTATGTTTACAGAGGACCTTCACCTCTACAATGCACTTACCATTGTTGCTTGCAAATTGGATCGCTGCATAGGTTGTAGGACTTTTGCTCTCACATCTTCAACTTATGGATCAATCATTGTATGCATGGAGGGCTCCCTACAATCGCATGTGGATGCTTGCACTCACAACAATTTGTTTGTCTTTGTTTATGGATCTGTACTGCATTTGGTTGACACTGGACTGTTGTTGATTGTAGGAGTGTCGTAACACTCATTACTTCTCACTGGTTAGCACTCATAGGCTTGTTGTGTTCATTGGTTTGTAAGTTGAAATCAACAGCATGGAGACTGTTGTATTCATTGCATATCTCAATTGTCGGTAGTGTGTTGAGCTCATGACGAGTCTCATACAACACATATTGTTCACGTGACGGCTCTCCTACAGCAACCCGTAGGTTCCCGCACTTACTGCATGTCCTCTAGCTTTGCTTATAATGGATCGGCATATTTCTCGACCATTCATTGATTATCGACTGCAAGGATGCTGCAACGCTCTTTACCTCTTTCTACGATAGCTTATACATATTGTATTTGTGCTTCCTTTGTTTGCGGATGATGCATTATGTGTGCCTCTATGTTTACAGAGGACCTTCACCTCTACAATGCACTTACCATTGTTGCTTGCAAATTGGATCGCTGCATAGGTTGTAGGACTTTTGCTCTCACATCTTCAACTTATGGATCAATCATTGTATGCATGGAGGGCTCCCTACAATCGCATGTGGATGCTTGCACTCACAACAATTTGTTTGTCTTTGTTTATGGATCTGTACTGCATTTGGTTGACACTGGACTGTTGTTGATTGTAGGAGTGTCGTAACACTCATTACTTCTCACTGGTTAGCACTCATAGGCTTGTTGTGTTCATTGGTTTGTAAGTTGAAATCAACAGCATGGAGACTGTTGTATTCATTGCATATCTCAATTGTCATTTACAAGCAATCTATTTTATGCACCATAAGCCTTTTATTATGCTGCTAGATGATTTGTAAATGAAATTGCCATCGCTTCCTATTAACTTTTGCATATTAATTGATATACTTTCCATATCCATTTAAGGTTTGCATTTTTATCTATAAACAAGAAAATATCTATTTTGTTCATTTACTTATAAACAAATCATGTTCATGATTCACTGATCTCCTCCGTTTGCAGGGGATCAATATGCTTTCTTACATGTCAACTTACACTGGCTGTGGGAGGCTCCAACTTGCACTTGTTTGTGAATTGCTTGGAATTGTCTAAATATTCTGTGGGTTCATTAATCTTCGTTGTCGTTTAAAGTCATCCATGAACATTCACAAGTTTCATGTAGCTGCTCGTAAGTGAACAGTTGTGTGTAGTAGGTTCATGTTCTCGCTTGTAGGTACATTATTCAAATGATTCAAGTCGATTGGATTTCGCTGCCTGTTATTTAGGTGCATTGAAGATTTATCTTTCATGAGTCTCTTGCTTGTTCATTTGCATTTGATCTTTTTTTTTTATGTATCTTCTTGGAGTTGGATTGTTGTTGGTGATAGGGATGTAGGAGTTTTCACTAACTCATCACAAGTCATTGAGCATGATTCATTTATTGAGCATCTAGATTTTGATTGCTCATTCATTAAACCAAACTTTGGTTCCAAGTGTTCCATTCAAGTTTTAATTCTTCCAATCATCACATATCATTTGCGCTTGTTTGTACGGTGGTGTTAATCAGAAGTTGTTTCATTTGTCATATATTCTTTTAGCTAATGCAATTGTCCCAAATCAATCAATTGCATGAGTTTCATGATCATTTGTGAGAGAATGATATTTGCAGGTTCTTTATTTATCACAAGTTTTGCATGGGTTTTCTTGCATTTAATTTGAACATATTAGCTCACCAATCCTGATTTCATTTTAAGCATTATATCGTGTTCCTTCATGCTTAGTTCAAGTTCCCCATTCTCATGAATTTAGTTCTCTATATTTTGTTCATTGAAGTCAAGGTATAGTCCTTTATAATTCCTTTAGGTTTAAGGTCACTTTGTCGTTCACTTGAGTCCCCAGTGTTCAATCAAGTTCATTGTATCTAGTTCAAATTTACAACTTCTTATTAATTGTTCAAGTCTTGTTAAAATAAGGTCTCATATCAATGAAAATTTTGGCAGCCTCCTGACATCTCCTCCATTTAGAAGAAAACTAGAGGAGCCTTAGCCTACCCGCCACGTCAAGAAAGACGTGTACAATCGGTATTGGGTAACACTACGGCCGTAATCTTCATCCCTACCATGCTAAGAAAGGTGTGTATGAGTCTTCGAATGTACATGTTTAAAAATGCACAATTCTTTCCCCAGCTATACTACATAAGCGCTTAAGGGTACTTATAGAAGAGTCCCCACCACGCTACGAGAGAGTGCGTAGGACATACCTGCCTCGCCGTAGGCACCGCACCGGGTTCCCTTCCCACCACGCTAAGAAAAGTATATATAGATGATTTTTCAGTGCGCCGCGAAAGCCGAATATGAGATTTTGTGTTAGAAGAATTATACCTTTGCAAGGTGATGGTGACAGAGGTGTTGGCAACGATAAAATACACAAACTTCACAAAAAATTTATTTTCTCATTCCCCTTTTTTCATTTTTTCTTTCCTTTTTTTTTTTTTTTTCTTTTTTTTTTTTTTTTTTTTCTTCTTTTTTTCTTCTAATATTTTTACAATTATATTACAAATATACTATTATGCAATATTAATATTACAATTAATGATTATAAAAATATTACTATTATCATAAATAATATAACATTAATAATAATAGTAAACTCTAATTATCAATTAACAATAATAATAATAATAATAATAATAATAATAATAATAATAATAATATAATAATAATACATATAAATAAATAAAATGAGAGAGGGATTACCCTCTCTGGATTTTGCCGTAGGTTAGGGCGGATCTTCGGTTCAGTTCAGCTACAAGCAGGAGAGACGGCGCTAGCTATGGGAGGTTCCGCCAGGTCGTGGCTTGGAGCAAAGCCGTGAAGAAGATTGAGATTCGGAGAGGTCGGGCAAGGCTTCAGGTGAGGGAATTGTCAGTCGGTCAGGTAGAGGGATTGGCAGCTTTGAAGAGGTTGGCTTGATTCGCATGAAGTCGCAGGTGGGGTTGGCATTGAATTTGGTAGTGGAGTGGAGTCGCAGTGTCTGGTGGGATTAACGGGGCTAGGGAGGGGTTCGGCTGGCGAAAGGCTTGTGGCTTCCAGCTATTGAATTTGGCTTGAGGAGGTCACAAATGCAAAGGGTTGGAGTGCGAGCTATGAGAGCCGAAGTGTCTGCCTGGGGGCTTCGAGATGAGTACGTAACGTTGAATCTGGGACAGAAGTTTAAGGGTATGGGGGCTCCAACAGCTTCAGCAGGTAATTTTTTATGCCCTTTTTTTGTTTTTTTTGCATTTGTCCACAGAGATCAACAATTTTACTCGCATCTAGGACAAAGAGGGTTTGTAAAAGATAATGGTAAAGGTACTTAAACTTTCTTGTTAACTTGAATAGCTTTACAATGGCTTGGCTCAAGGGGATTGAACATTTATTCTATTGTGGCTTCATTTTTTTTACTTAGCTACAATTTTTTCATCGAACAGTTTACAATGCAAGTATTATTGATAAGTATTACGCAAATGGAAAAATAGCACAAAAGTTACTCTTGCCATAATTAAAAATAGTAATTTCCAAGCATTATTATTAAAGGAGGTCACAAATGGAATGCATGCAAATGAAATGACATAATGAAAAGCGTCTTTAATGCAGCAGAATTCGCACACAATGTCATTTGCAGTGATGTGCATATTTTGTATGCTAACATAAGGTCAAAGAATTCCCTACTCTGCTGGTTTGGTTTGAAACTGTGAGAATTTGAAGATAAACTTCACATTCCCTATCCATGCCTTACTCCAATGTGATTTTGTCCTTGCCTCTCTCTGCAATATTCTCAACTTATATGATTGAGTAAGCACACTGGTTCCACCATCCTTGCCAAGTTAATTCCTTCACCTACACAAACACATCAACCTTTTTAAAACATGCCTGTTTCCAATGGGGCTTTTTCCATGTGCTCCTCTAGAAATTTCCTACGTGATATAAAGATGCTCATCAACCATCTTACTTGGAGTAACCATCACTTGTGTTGAATCGAAAGCATTATTTATCTTTATTTCTTTTGCTATCTTTAGTACTGTAGAAGCAGCGATATGAACACAAAGTAAATTGCAAGCATCTCCAAATCCCCCGTCCTTAGGTGTTGTTCGTCACCCTATCACTTTCTCTCTTTATCTCTTTTTTATTTTCTTCTCGCCCTCTCCCTCCATCTAGGCCTGAATCTCTCTTGGATGGCTTTTTCTTCACCTTCCCGTCTTTGAAACTCTTTTAATATAAGCCATCATTCCCTTAATATCAATCATGTCAATTGAAAGTACACATCATCTACAATCAATATTAGAGAGTTAATTATCCGCATTATTAAGTATTAAACCATTCATAGTTCTCATCACTTGATATCAAAGCTGAATTTTCTCATATCAAGTAGGTTTTTCAGGTATACCTTATCCCATTTTAACTCCCTCTTTATAATTGATGAAAGATGAATCAAAACATGAGTTCTTTCATTATTTGGTCACCTATGCCTTCATCATTACGAGATGTTGACTACATGCCAGTATTCAAAGGCCAAGCACAAGAGGAAATGTTCATGCTAAGTGTATGAGCTTCTTTTCTTTATCTAATAAGCTCTTCACACTAACCAATAAATTATTTACTTTATATTATTACTTCAATCTATCCTGTTAGTTCCCTTTCTTTAATCCTTGTTGTTGCTTCATTTACACTTCTCTCTGTCACCCACATTCCAAACATGTCCAAACAGTCCCTAACAAATTAGAAAAATTTTGGAGTCATGATCCCTAAATAAAATTAAAAACATGATATTTTTTCTAATTGGCTATCAGATATATCCATCAAATCCCCCTCTAAATCCTTTTCTCATTCTCACCCAAATCCCCTAACAAATTCAACAAAACAAAATCAATCATCAAATCCCTTCCATATATCAACTTGCTATATTTAATTGATTCACTTCCTTTCCCTTTCCCCAAATTAAGGAGATTCCTTCTCCAAAAGAGAGAAACAAGAGACAAGTCCTTCAACACATAAGAGCGGACCCACTCCATCTATAGCCTCCTTGACTGACCTCATCAAGGGAATACCAAGATTGCATGCTTGCTTGCTTCTTCATTGTCAATCATCTCCGGTGACTTGCAACTTCAACAACATATCATCGGATCATCTCCATATACTCCAAAAATAAACACATTTTATTCAAGGAGAAATAATCTCCTCACTCATTCAAGACCTATCATCAAATATCAAAGACGTACTTTATTTCAATTATGTTGAGCAAATCAAGGCATATGAACTTTCCTATTGATTAGGATAAACTTCATATTTGTATGATTGCACAATCTTAAATGAAATTCAACTTATATCCCACTTATATGATTTAAAACTTGGTCAACTAGGAATTAATTGATAATTGGTTAAACTATAATACAAGCAGTAAGTGTTCGATAATGTTAATAGTTTGCCTTCATTGACAACAAAAGTTTTACATTGATAACATATATGTTTTCATTAATTACATATTTGCATCTTGCATATTATCATAACTTTTTCTTCATTTAATGATGATCCATATTATCAAATGTATGCTCATAAATATCAAGACAATAAGTTTAGTCATTGGAGCTATAAATCTCATCATCATCATAAGGCAGAGGATATCTCGCATAAGCCCCTAACACAAGTATGCATAATCTCCGTTTTAACAATAAAGTTATAAGCTTCACATCCTTCGATTCTCTCAAATAATAGATAAGTAAGATTCAATGCATCTTTCTGAGCATCCCTAAAAGTAGAGTTGCAAACCCCAAATTGGTTAAGCGAGTTGTCATCAAGCTACATGCTTGCTAAAACAAAACTTTCCTCCCCACATGCTTTGCTTCAAATATAAGCCCTATCTTTTCCCAACATTAGGAATTTTTTTGCTAGAGAAAACCATATCATCACTAAAGTAGATAACCACATATCTAACATGCCAAAGTCACCTCTTTGAGTTGGTCAAGCTCCAGCCCAAAATGCATTGCTAACGCAAGGATCCCTACTCAAGTGAGCTTGTAGAACAACAATAAATCCTCTACCAAGTATATGCTAACCTCAGTAGTAATTGATGGAACCTTGAGGATCGCCTCTAAGTCATGTTTGACATGGGTAAGAACCTTAAAGGGTGTTTCACACTCATTCAATTTACATGTGCACGCTTTAGGGCATTTGTCTCTTAAGGTGGGTTTAGAATGGATCATCAAATTGTCCATGTTTATCTAAAGCAAAAGACAATGCTAACACCTCAGCTGCACACAATTACATTATGTTCCTCCAAGCCAAACTCAATATGAATTGATCAAGCCTAGTGTATTGAATCGTCAGGTGGTTACATGTTAACACCTATGAAAAACTATCAAGTATTATTGTATAGTTAATTCAAGTTAGTTTTGAATCTCTAGACCTCATTGCAAGAGCATGATGCCCTTTGGCATACCATCACCGCTATCTACAAAGGATATTTAAGGCAACTCATGCTAATCAAACTCCATAGATAATACAACCTCCTGAAAATTAAAACTTGAAGAAAATCTTGAGAAGTGAAAATACATTGAAGCTTGGTAATAGATTAGCTGTTATTGGTGAACTTTGTGGAATGGGATGGAGTGACTTAGGTTGGTTTTATGTGAAGTTAATGATTTATCCAAGAGGGGAAAATTAAGTTAGTATGGGTTAAGAGGATTTTAGAAAAGGTGGGAGATAGTCTCATACATGAACACGTGATGGTGTTGCATCAATCCAATGATTTGCAACATGTGTTGTTGTTGTTGATGATGATGATGCTCCTAAATCTTAGATGTCATTCTGTGATTTGAGCTAGGGCTGCAAGCGAACCAAACGTTTGACGAGCTACTCGTTGTTCGGTTCGATTAAAGCTCGTTCGTGATCATTTAATTATCTAAACAAACAAACTTGAACAATATTTTAAATATTCAATTCTTAAATAAACAAGCTTGAACACTAATGCGTTTGGCTCATTTATGTTCGCGAACAACATCATTTGAAGTTCGTGAACAAGCTCGACATTAAGCTCGCTAAGAAGCTCGATAAAAGCTTGATTCGTGTTCGATTTTGAACTCATGAATAAGCTTGATAAAAATAATTAATATTTGAAATAAAATTAATAAATATAAATAATATTAATATTTTATATTTATTATAATATAATGATATAACTATTGTTAAATAATAAAATTTAAAGTAAATAATATGTTCGCAAACATGCTCGATGTAATCGTTTGTTAGGAAGCTCGATAAAGCTCGTATGTTAAGTTAATGAACATTTAAAATTAGAGATTGTTTATAGCTCATTCATGTTTGTTTGTTTAAAGCTCGATAAACACTAAACGAACGAACATGAACTGAACATGAACACTCATTAATTTAAATGAACCAAACATGTACACAAACATTAAAGCTCGAACAAACATGAACCAAACTTGAACAACCTGATATTAAATGAATGAACACAAACATGAACACTCACATACTCGGCTCGGCTCGGTTCGTTTGCAGCCCTAATTTGAGCTAGTCTCAGGCATGAACACGTGATGGTGTTGCATCACCTAGTCCATCATTTGTAGTTGGGCCCACTATGTTGACTCGTGATAAAAAACTATAGCATTTCAATCAAGATGAACAAACATTCCCATCCATCCTTTTATTTATAAACATATATTTAAATCATATCACAATTGAGGTCCTAAATCATGGGTGTTTTTTAGACATTTGGTTTGGGATTAATTAATAATATGGCTTGCGTACATATAAAATTTAATTCTTTGAAATTAAAATAAACCTCAGTTAATCTAATCAATAGGTGGGGGAATTTTTTTGAACCCTACCACAGTTTATCCTTGAACCTTTATACTACTTTGCAGCCATTTCTCAATACTCCAAAAGAATGATGAAGGAAAAAAATCACCATGAGCCCATGAATGCTTTCAAATCCAACGCTCATTCATATCATACAAAAACAAAAAGGAGAAGATAAAATGCTCCACTTCATGATGATGATAAAAAAAGAAAAACAATACGAAAATTATAAAAGCAAAATGTTTCCTAATTTACAATCATCCACCGCACACTATATTATTAAATGACTTCATGAACACATAAATCCATTGGTTTTATGATGTTCACAATTTAATAGTTAATCTTTAAATTAAAGTTATTAGGCATCCATAGCACAACCCTAAATCTATTCACCTCCTTAGTTTCCAATCCTAACATGTGATCCTAGGGGCCAGTATTAACATTTTACTAATAAGTGGCTATGACATGGTCCACCACTTGGATAGGACAAAATTTCCCTTGACATTTAAAATAATATGGAGGGTCCACTAGCTTAAAAAAATTAAATAGTAAATTGTAGGTACTCCATTAATAGAATCAATGAGACCACTATTATTTACATTGAGTTGGGGTGGGTATAGAGATAGAGAGACGAATCTTTGTAAGAAAGACCAAGGAGAGAGGGATAGCTGGATGTTTGTGATGCTTCAAAGGGAAGCAGCATGGAGGGAGGGAGATGAGCATACAAAGAATAAAGGAAGGCCATTGCACTTCCCAGTTCCCACCTCTTCTCATCCGCAACAATCCCGACCACTACCATAAAAGCATGTAAGGTAATAGAGAGATGGTTGCATGTAAAAATTAAGTGCTGAAAGAAGGGCAAAGAGAGAAAGGAGAGAACAAATTAAGGAGGATAGTTGAGGAAGAATTAAAAATGGAGGCAATTAAGAATGAGAGAATGAACTGTAACTAACTCTAAATGAGAACTATTAACATACGAAAAGTAGCCCAAACAACCAATACCTGAATCAATAAGTAACAGTTAACAAATAGTAACTTGACACTCAACTTTTAAGTTTATTTTGCTGATAAGGCACTAATGCTAAAACTAGTATATAGCAACTTCCTTCGAAGTGTGAGACAACATCTCATTCACTCAGCTTTACACAAGTAAACATGTTCTCTTCTAGAACTCCTTCCATTCCAAAAAGCCAAATGAAGCCACTACAAAGCATGAGTTTCAATTTAAGATTCATCTTATGATTTCAATAGTTACATGACCAGAGCTTATGCATGCATGCAAATTTGAACTCCTAACTTTCCAATTGAATAGTCAGATCTAGTTTCACGGATTTTATAGGAACAATATATGAAGTTCAAATGAACTAAATAGGCACACTATGATCAAAAACACCAACAAAAATAAAAAAGATGTGAAATATATAAAGGCCAACCAATATAGCGCACAACAAATTCAATTCCACTAGATAATTCAAAAAAAAAAAAAAAACCCTCTCACACTTGAGCAAGATAATTCCTAGTGTGAACTTTGTCACCTCCTGTGTGGGAAAAATATCTACATATACAGAATTCTTTTTATCTATCTTACACCAAGATAAATGTGCCTAACATAATGTGCTAAACAGTTTGGAAGTGATTATAAAAAGGTTAACACTCATTGCAAATTACAATGAATATTCATTTGCCGCTATTTTTTCTGATCCAACTAAATGTCAATAAGAGACCATAGTCCTTTATAATTAACATTGAAAGTGAATTAAAATGCATACCTATTTCATAGAATATATCATTTACATTGACAGCTGTTTTGGCAGATGTTTCCATGAAGAAAAGGCCATTTTCATCAGCATATGCACGTGCTTCCTGAATAAGAGCAAAACAGTCACATTACAAGGGTTTGTGAAATCCAAACCAAATTGCAGCAATAAAATGTTTTAGACACAGCTTGATTGAACGAAGGCACATACCTCAAACAATTAATATTAATCAAATAAAATACATTAATCGAGGATAGATAAATAGTTGAGAGAATGGAGCTACAAGAAAAAATGTGCAAAGACAGACGGATAGCAACACAGCAAAGCACGAGAATGAAACTTGATGAGGAAGACAAAAAGTTAAAAACAAAATCATCCGATAACATCACTTCAACTCATAAAAAAAGTTAAAGTCATGTAAAGTGTGGTCAATTATGAATGATATAAAATATATGCAAAGAGCCCTTTGTCTTCCTCCTAGCTCGCTAAAATTTTAATTTTGACACTTTGCAGGATCATTTTAAGGTAAACAGTTTTTCATAAAGTTAGCAGGTATATGCCAAGCTTTGTGCTTCCTCCACAAAGTAGTAATACCTCCAGTGTATGAATTTATTTATTAATGCATTAAACTTTATGAGCCTTTGTAAAGGCCTTTATAGTTATTTGTTAATCATTAGCAAGTACCTGTAAACCAGTTAATGGCAGAAAATAGTTAATTCAATATAAGTGTTGGGTTATTCATTCTTGTTAATTTTAACCAATCAGAAAGTTGGTTTTGGGTTGTTTATTTAATTATAAACTACTAAATATATACCACTAGATTTTTACTCTAATAGATTGATGCATCAACAACAACAACAAGCCTTTATCGCACTGTGGGGTCGACTACATGAATCCTTTTTCTCTTTTGTGTCATGTTAAAAGTCAAATTCTCATCTAAATCTAATAAAGAAAGGTTATTTCTAATATTTTATAACCAAGGATTTTTAGGTTTACCTCTATCTTTCTTAATATAAGTCAAATCTAATATATCTACCTTCCTAACCGGGTCATCGGAAGGCCGCCGTTTTATATCACCAAACCATATAAGGCAACTCTCTCTAATCTTTATCTTCCACTGGAGCTACTCCAACCTTTTCACGTATATGCCATTTTGAGTCCTATCTCTAAGTGTAAAACTACTCATCCACCTGTGCATCCTCATCTTTGCAACACCTAACTTAATATTATGCTTCACTTATAATGTCCAACATTATGCACCATAGAGCATTGCAGATCTCACTAACATCTTATAGAATTTTCCCTTAAGTTTTAGAGGGACTTTTCTATCACACAACAAGCCCGATGCATTCCTCCACTTCAACCATCCAACTTGAATTCTACTAATAATATCTCAATCTATGTCACCATCACTTTGAACAATGGACCCCAAATATCTAAAAAGTGTACTCTTATTAATGACTTGATCACCCAAAGTTACAATCCACTCACTAGTCTATTATTACTAAAATTACACTCCATATATTCAATTATAGATCTACTCAAACGAAAGGCTTTAGACTCTAAGGTTAACCTCCATACTTTCAACTCCATCTCTAGTCTTATCAATAAGAAGAATATCATCCACCAAAAGCATACACTAGGGTAAAACCTCTTACAAATGTCTAGTTAAAACATCCATGACTAAAGCAAAAAGATATGGACTTAAGGTTGATCCTTGATGTAATCCAACTAAAATAGAAAAATACTTGATCAAACCACCTTGTGTTTAAACACAAGTAATAGCTCCTGCATACATATCCTTAACGACTTGCAGGTCTCACTAACATCTTATAGAATTTTCCCTTAAGTTTTAGTGGGACTTTTCTATCACACAACAAGCCGGATGCATTCCTCCACTTCAACCATCCAACTTGAATTCTACTAATAATATCTCAATCTATGTCACCATCACTCTGAACAATGGATCCCAAATAATTAAAAAGTGTACTCTTATTAATGACTTGATCACCCAAAGTTACAATCCCCTCACTAGTCTATTATTACTAAAATTACACTCCATATATTCAATTATAGATCTACTCAAACAAAAGGCTTTAGACTCTAAGGTTAACCTCCATACTTTCAACTCCATCTCTAGTCTTCTCAATAAGAAGAATATCATCCACCAAAAGCATACACCAGGGTAAAACCTCTTGCAAATGTTTAGTTAGAACATCCATGACTAAATAAAAAAGATATGGACTTAAGGTTGATCCTTGATGTAATCCAATTGAAATAGAAAAATACTTGATCAAAATACCTTGTGTTTAAACACAAGTAACAGCTCCTGCATACATATCCTTAACGACTTGAATATACACATTATTAACCCCTTTCTTATGTAGAACTCTCCATAGCACATGTCTTGGAACTTCATCATATTCTTTCTATAAATCAATAAAAATCATTTGTAGATCCTCCTTATTCTCTCTATACTTCTCCATCAAACCTCTCAATAAATGTATAGCTTCCATAGTAGACCTACCTGGCATGAATCCAAATTGATTTTGAGAGAAACATTGTGTCACACCAGCGTAAAACTTGGATGAGAAAAGTGGAGGGTTGCGTTAGGTAGTCGACAGCCAGCGTAAAACTTGTCGAACAAAAATGACATGAATCCTTTAAGAAATTGTGTTAATGCTAGGGCGTCCCCTGGAAGCGACGCGCTGTATGGCCTGAATACAGTGACAAGTGTGCAAGGGCCGCTGCACCGGCGCCCGGGTGCAGTGTTAAATAGGCAAGGGTTCCCGCATCAAGGACGGATGTGGGCAAAGAAGCTAGTCCATGATACTAAAATTAGGATAGGAACTTGGAATATAGGTTCCCTTACAGGTAAATTAATGGAGTTAATAATAGATATTATGATTCATAGGAAATTAAATATTTTATGCATTCAGGAAACTAAGTGGGTTGGAGAGAAGGCCAAGGAAATCGATAGTTTAGGATTTAAACTTTGGTATTCGGGTAGGAGTCGTACGAGAAATGGTGTAGGTGTCATTATAGATAAGAGTTTAAAGGATAATGTTAAAAAAAATTAATAGGATTGGTGATAGAATTATAGCTTTAAAGATTGTTGTTTGAGGATAAGATTGTTAATATTATAAGTGCTTATGCTCCTCAGGTAGGTTTGGATATAAGTTCTAAATTAAATTTTTGGAATGACTTAGAAGAATTAATACAAAATATACCTCTTGAAGAAAGAGTTTTTATTGGAGGAGATTTAAATGGACATGTTGGTAAAGAGGTAGTTGATTTTAAAAGCATTCATGGTGGCCATGGATTTGGAACGACGAATGAAGGTGGCAAGACCATATTAGATTTTTGTTTAGCTTATGATTTTTCAATTGCTAATACCTTATTTAAGAAAAGGAATGAGCATCTCATCACTTATAAAAAATGGATGTAGTACAACCCAGATTGACTATTTTCTTATTAGAAAATTTAAACCGTTTAGATTGCAAAGATTGTAAAGTTATTCCGAGTGAAAGTTTATGTACCCAACATCGATTATTAGTTTTGGACTTTAAGATAAAGGGGCATAAAAAAAAAATAAAGTAAAACGTTTTTTCGAGGATTAGATGGGGGCATTTAAAGAATATTAACCAAAATATTTTTGTGAGTAAGATTTTAGATCTTAAGATTTTGTCTGTGCATGAGGATGCTAATGTTATGTGGGAAAAAGTGGCTAGTGATATTAAGAATATTGCAAAAGATGTGCTTGGAGTATCTAAGGGAAAAGCTCCTAATAGTAAAAATAGTTGGTGGTGGAATCCAATTGTGCAAAAAAAGATTAAAAATAAGAAGATTTGTTATAAAAATTGGTTTAATTTTAAAAATTCTGATAATTGGGAATTATATAAAGTGGCTCGTAAGGATTCTAAGAAAGCAATATGCGATGCAAAGACATTAGCTTTTAGCGATTTATATAATAGATTAAATACTAAGGAGGGAGAAAGATATATGTATAAGTTAGCCAAACAAAGAGATAGGAGTAGTAAGGATTTAGTTCAAGTGAAGTGTATTAAGGATGAAGATCAAAAAATACTTTTCTTAGAAGATGATATTCAACAAAGGTGAATGAGATATTTTGCTAAACTTTTTAATGAAGAGTGTGAAAATAAGATTGACTATAGTGACCTTAGCACCCTAAATGAAAGTAAAGATTTCTGTTTTTATCGGCGTATTAGTAAAACTGAAGTTAGAGAGGCTTTAAATAGAATGAAGGGTGGAAAAGCTGTTGGACCTAATGATATTCCAATAGAGGTGTGGAAATGCTTAGGAGATGAAGGGATTTCTTGGCTTACTAAACTTTTTAATACTATTTTGAAGACTAAAAAGATGCCAGATGAGTGGAGAATGAGTGTATTAATTCCTATTTTTTAAGAATAAAGGCGATGCACAGGATTGCACGAATTATAGAGGTATTAAGTTAATGTGTCATACTTTAAAATTATGGGAGCGAGTTATAGAGCATAGGTTGCGGCGTGATACTAATGTTTCTCAAAATCAATTTGGATTTATGCCGGGTAGGTCGACTATGGAAGCCATACATTTATTCAGAGGTTTGATGGAAAAAAATATAGAGGAAATAAGGAGGATCTACATATGATATTTATTGATTTAGAAAAAGCATATGATAAAGTTCCAAGAGAAGTGCTATGGAGAGTTCTTGATAAGAAAGGAGTCAATAATGCTTATATTCAAATCATTAAAGATATGTATGCAGGAGCTATTACTTGTGTTCAAACACAAGGTGGTTTGACCAAGTATTTCCCTATTTCAGTTGGGTTACATCAAGGATCAGCCTTAAGCCCATATCTATTTGCTTTAGTCATGGATGTTCTCACTAGACATTTGCAAGATGATGTACCTTGGTGTATGCTTTTTGCTGATGATATTCTTCTTGTTGATAAGACTAGAGAGGGGAGTTGAAGGTAAACTTGAATTATGGAGGTCAACCTTAGAGTCTAAAGGTTTTCGCTTGAGTAGATCAAAAACGGAATATATGGAGTGTAATTTTAGCAGTAATAGTCCTAGTGAGGGGATTGTGACTTTTGGGCGATCAAGTCATTAATAAGAGTACACATTTTAGGTATCTTGGATCTATTGTTCAGAGTGATGGTGAAATAGATGGGGATATTATCAGCACATGAATTCAAGTTGGATGGTTGAAGTGGCGGAATGCATCGGGCTTGTTATGTGATAGAAATGTACCCCTCAAACTTAAGGGAAAATTCTATAAGATGGTAGTGAGGCCTGCAATGCTTTATGGTGCCGAATGTTGGCCATTAAAAGAGAAGCATAATACTAAGTTAAGTGTGGCAGAGATGAGGATGCTTAGATGGATGAGTGGCTTTACCCTTAGAGATAGGATACGAAATGAGCATATACGTGAAAAGGTTGGAGTAGCTCCAGTAGAAGATAAGATTAGAGAGAGTCGCCTTAGATGGTTTGGTCACATAAAAAGGCGGCCTTCCGACGACCCAGTTAAGAGAGTAGAGGTATTAGATTTGACTTGTGTTAAGAAAGGTAGGGGTAGACCTAAAAAGACTTGGTTAGATAATATTAGGAATGACCTTTCTTTATTAGATTTAAACGAGAATTTGGCTTTTAATAGGACTCAATGGAGAAAAAGGATTCATGTAGCCGACCCCACGTAGTGGGATAAAGGCTTGATGTTGTTGTTGTTGTTGTTGTTGTAGAAACATTGTGTCACACCGCAACCTATGCTCCATAACTCTCTCCCATTATTTTAAAGTATGACACATTAACTTAATTCCTCTATAATTCGCACAATCTTGTGCATCACCTTTATTCTTAAAAATATGAATCAACACACTCATTATCCACTCATCTGACATCTTTTTAGCCTTCAGAATAATAGTAAAAAGTTTAGTAAGACAAGAAATTCCTTCATCTCCTAAGCATTTCCACACCTCTTTGGAATATCATCAAGTCCAACAGCTTTTTCACACTTCATTTTCTTTAAAGCCTCTTTAACTTTGGTTTACTAGTATGCAGATAAAAACAAAATCTTTATTTTCATTTAGGGTGATAAGGTCACTAAAATTAATCACATTCTCATAAACATCATTGAAAAGTTTAGCAAAATATCTCATCAACCTTTGTTGAATATCTTTTTCTAATAAAAACGCTTTTTGATCTTCATCCTTATACACTTCACTTGAACTAAATCCTTAAAACTCATATCTCGATGTTTAGCTAACTTATACATATATTTTTCGCTTTTCTTAGTATCTAATCTATTATATAAATCATTAAAAGCTAAATTTTTTGCATTAAAAATTAGTTTTCTTAGACTCATTACAGACCTCTTTATATCTTTCGCAATTATCACATTTTTTACAGCTAGACCAATTTTTATAACAAATATTCTTATTTTTTATCTTTTCTTGCACATTTTAATTCCACCACCAAGTACTTTTACTATTAGCAAATTTTCTCTTTGATACTTTTGCAACATTCTTAATATCACTAATTACATTTTCCCACATAACATTAGCTTCATTATGCACAGACAAAATCTTAAGATCTAGAATTTTACTCTTACAAATAATTTTGATAATATTCTTTAAATGTCTCCATCTAATCCTAGAATAACGATTTACTTTATTTTTTATCTTTTGCCCCTTCATTAGTTGCTCCAAAGCCATAGCCACTATTAATGATTTTAACATCATCCACCTTTATACCAACATGTCCATTTAAATCTCCTCCAATAAAAACACTTTTTTCGAGAGATGTATCTTTTGTATTAATTCTTTTAGATCATTCTAAAATTTTAATTTTGAGTACATATCCAAACCTACATTAGAAGCATAAACGTTTATGATATTAATAATCTTAGCATCAACAACAACCTTTAAAGCTATAATTTTATCTCTAATTGTATTAATTTTTACAACAAAATCTTTCAAACTCTTATCTATAATAACACCTATATCATTTGTAGTATGAAACATACCAAAAAACAATAGTTTAAATCCTAAATTATGAATCTATTTAGTCTTCTCTCCAACCCAATTAGTTTACTGAATGTGTAGAATATTTATCTTCATATGAATCATTTATATTAATTCCTTTAATATGCCTATAAAGGAATCTATATTCCAAGTTCCTATCTTAATTCATTCATGATGTAGGAACCCTTGCATATTTAATGCTGCAACAGGGTGCTGTTGCAGTATTGCAGCTTCAGCGGCCCTTGTACGCTTGTCGTTGTATTCAGGTCATACAACACGTCACTTCCAAGGAACACCCTAACATTAACGCAATATATTAAATGATTCATTTTATAATTATTCAACAAGTTTTACGTTAGTTGTCGACTACCTAACGCAACTCTCCGCTTTTCTCATCTAGGACCTGGCAATGACAGTGTTTCTAAATAGGGGTTGTTTGTTTGATAGTAAAATAAATGCAGCATTGCATTCCATTTACATGCATTAATTTTTTTTTTTTTCACCATTTGGACTGAAGTAAATAAAAAAAATAGTGTAATTATTTGAGGTAGTAGAAATCTTCAAATGACAGCTTCATGTGTCTTTTAAACTCACATAATTCGAGCAAGTTCTAAATACTCTCTTCATGAGTTTTCCATTCGCTTGAGCCTGAGCTCATACGACTTCACCATAGGGCTCCACTTCATAGCCCACTCCAGCCTTCACAACTTGCCCATGCCAACCATCAAACCCTTCCAGCAAATGCAATGCAGGTCTGCATTTTGTTTTTTAATTCCACTTTAGAAAACGAATAATCCCTTGATTCAAGTTTATGAGAAAGCATTATAAGGGCTCTTTAATGATTAGGATTAGCTAATTTGCCTTTAGAAAACAATGTAAGTTTGATAATTTGCAAGTTTTGCTTGAATGATTGAGGTTAAGTAAATACAATGAGCTTTGGTTTTCATGTTTTGTTGCTTGTTCAATTAAGCATGGTGGAAGTGAATATGTATAACAACTTCGTCAAATGTATTTTTAAACAAATAAGGGAAAAGGTTTTGTTCAATGTGTAGCTGTGATATCAAGCTTAAAAATTCATGTGTTTCAAATAATTTATTATATTTGTACTATAATATTTGTAAAATCATTAATCTTTTGAACCAATTTATTTGTTTATGCGAGGACAGCAAAATTCTGAATGGAATAGAAATCAATAACAGAGAGACTAAAAATAATAAAAAGTGACCATCCAATTGGGATGTGTTTTGGAATGACACAGAGATGAGTAGAAATCAAAATTATTCAATTGTTCATGCAATTATCATTAGCTCAGTTAGTGTTTTGTTCATATTATTATATGAACTAAGTAGAGATTAACGAGAATATAATCTCGAGCAGAATATTCAACTTGAAACATATCTCTCGAAGTTATATCACGAATCTAATAATGATTGGATTAATATGATGCGAATGAAGAGAGGATCCTTTTTTAAATCATGCAATTTATTCCGTACAAGTTTACTTATACAACAACAATAACAACATCAAGCCTTTATCCCACTACATGAGGTTGGCTACATGAATCCTTTTTCTCCATTGTGTCATGTTAAAAGTCAAATTCTTGTTTAAATCTAATAAAGAAAGATCATTTTTAATATTTTCTAACCAAGCCTTTTTAGGTCTACCTCTATCTTTCTTAACATAAGTGAAATCTAATACCTCTACTTACCTAACCAGGTCATCAGAAGGCTGCCGTTTTATGTAACATTAAATTAAACTCACAAGCTTACTTGTAGACACAATTAATTTGCACATTAAAGAATTGGTTATTGTGCTACTAAATACACTTAAGCATACTGTGTATTTTATTCGTTCAATTTAACTTTCAAAGATAAAAAGAAACTGAGTAGATATTCAAATGTTGTGTTAAATATTATAGGAGAGTTGTGACATGAGATGAAAAAACCTCCATTGCTCCACACTCCAAGTAACATACAATCAAATGATAGATTCATGTTTTTTTAAAGTATGATTATAGCATCTCCCAATATAAGTTTACAAATGCTCGTACTAGAACTTATTAAAACTAAGATTGCATTGGAACGATTTATGGAACACACATTAAAGCTAGGGCCTTTAAGGAGCATCAATCTGCTTTCAGAGGGAGAAACACTACCCAAGCAAGAATGTGCTCATAGAAATGGACTTAAACTTGAGATTCATATAAGCCCTAGCTAGTTCAGAAGGTATAGCAAATGATTCCACAATACTTCAATATTCATTAAAACAAACCAACGGATTAGTGTTTCAAAAGATACAAAATGATAATACTATACAGTTCTATAATTAGTTATGGTATTTTGATGAACAAATAACTGAAATCTATCTCACAGATAAATACTAGTTAATTGATGTTGGATACTCACTAGAAGGGTTTTATATCACCATATTATGCCATTAGTTATCATCCAAAGGTTATTGGCAGTCAACTAACAGATTACAAAGAGTTATTTAACCTTCAACATTCATAATTATGCACCACTATGGAACATGCTTTTGATTCTCTAATGAATCATTTGGAATTACAAAGTATGAACCAAAAATCCTATTAAAAACACAAGTTGGCATTATTCTTGGATGTTAAATATTACATAATTGGATTATTATAGAGAGTGATGATGATTTCATTCTTGCAAAGCATAAGCGGGCAAGAAGAGCAAACGCTAATAGGCAGGATGAAGAAATTCAAGATGACTCCCGAGAATGATTGGAAAAAAAAAGACCAAATTGTTGATGCAAAGCTGAATTAGATGGACAGTGCTAGTTATTAACATACATACAAACTTTTGAGATAGATTTCTACTCTTTTTGGGATAAAGATACTTTCGAGATAGATTTTTATGATGACAATGAATATATTTTAGTTATAGATATATAATATTTTTCATAATTAATAGAATTCGAATTTCACTTTGATCTAAATCTTCTTTTTGAACATGATAATTGATTTTTTTAGGTAAAATGGTGCCCCTTCATCCTACCGTCACATCTGCTTCCATAACTTAAAAGAGAAAAAAATTATGAGGTTTAAAACCAGAATGGATTGATGGAGTTCTTTAAATAATGTGTGAGACATTGATGCAAACATAAGGAGTGCTCAAGCCTTCAAAGATGTTGCGAATCAAGATGTTACTCAAAAATTGAAAGAGAAATTTAGAATTTAGCATAGAGCAATATAAGAATCAAATTCAATATGAAATAACTATATGAAGTCACATTCAAAAGTTGAAGGAGAAATCAGGAGTATCTTGGGATGAAAATAAGAAAATGGTATTGATGGGTCATTACTAGTAGTATCACATATTCTAGCATTATTTATAAGAAAGTACATAAAAATGCTAAATAACATGTCTAATGCTTTCTGTTTGTTGTGCTATAGGATTTTTTGAAAAATATAAGTTATTTTTATATATCAGCCTCAAATTATATGGAGTTAGAAAATGTTCGAGATAAGGACATACCGCTGGAGAGTGGGCGAGTCTAAAATTCTCAAACTCAATTTGACACTCAAGAAATCAACTTGGATGATAATGCATCCCAAGCAACTAAGTGGGCTAAAGTGAATATTACAAAATATCCTATAAGAATGTCATTATCTTCCATGGGATGTATCCCACAAAAAAGGAGCAAGGGGTATGATGTTGATCAATCTCTTGATGATTATATCATTAAAATGACTGATAATGTAACTCAAATTGCTCATACAATTCAATGTATAATAAGAGATTTGATGGAGAAAAGATATTTATTGAACTTATCACAAAGCTATTGAATATTCCATGCTTTTTCGAGTTAGATATTGATATTGCATATGACAACTTATCCAAGAACCCAACAATGATTCATTCCTTCTTCTCAAAACCCATAGAATAAAATGCTAGGTGGATGCATAAGGAGTTAGGGAAAATATTTTCTTAATTTAAAAGTTAATAATGGATTAACAATCTTGAGGTATAATATATGAGCATTATGAACTCGTGTCTTTAGATGCATTTTGGCATTATGAAGTTGTTATGATTATTTTAGATTTATCCTTAAATTGTTGCTAATTTAACTCTGCATATGATTTATTATTTTACGATTACATTAATGAAAATAATTAATTGTTCTATGTTTTTTATTTTTTTTACTTTGATTGGTTCCAATCCATATAATACATTAAATTTCTCTAATATTGAATTTATTATATCAAAACAATGATGTGATGTTACAACTATATTTCAGAATACACTGCATTTTACACTAAATCAAACAAAACAACAATTCACTTGAGTACTTTACAAACAACCAAATATCTCTAAGAATTTAGAATACACCATATTTACTTTATTTTGCATTTCAAATGCAGCTGGATTAAAATATAGGCAACTAAACAGCCGCTTAGCCACCACCAAATTTTGAGAGGACTTTAGAAGAAAGTGATTTCCTTGGTGTTTACTTAGGATTTGCTTAGGCGAGGCAACAATTCCCATAAAGAAGCGAGGGTATGATTTTCCTCGAAGAAGTGTTGTGAAGGTTTCTCCACCCGCATTGCAAAGTATTAAGGTTATGGCTACAAGCGTGGATAGTGGAACCATTGTTTGGATTAGAGGCGAGCCATTACGTAGGTCATTGGTAGCTCGAACCGTGTAAATATTGAGTGTCCATTTCACTCTATAGTTTAGATTTACTTTCATTGCATGTTTGTTTTATCATTATCATGCCTGAATGTTACATGTTCAGTAAAGTTATAAAATCTCTTATGGTCTTTAGTTAAGTTATAATTACTTTCATTGTTCTTATTAGTTATGCAGTTAACTCATAGCATAGATTTGTTGGTATCAACATTTCTGTTTTTGAGGACATTTGTGTTTTGACATTGACAAGATTAATCTTATAAGTTAGGTAGTATAATCATCTTACATAGTTGAGCTCTTGGTCTGATCACTTACAGCTAGCTTAATTATTCATTCAACACCATTACTTATTTGTGCTGATATTTTTTTAGTATCAATTTTAATTGAAAACAAGTTTGTAATTAATATATAATTGAGTATCATATAAATTGCATTGTATTTAACATAGATCACACACCTTAGAACATATCAATCTTGTATTATTTGTTACCAATATACGTCTAAATAGTATTGGGTATTTAGCTTGAGAATCTTGCTGACATATTTCTAGCCTTTGCGCATTACTTAGTTTGTTCATTTCTTTCTTCCATTGTATAATTATTAATATAGCTTCCACATTGCATTGTGCTTGATTGTGTGAGATTTAAATTGGGAATAATTTTGTTAAAAAAAAAAAAAATCTATAGTGCAAAAAAATTGCACACTCAATTCACCCATCCCTTGGTTTTCCTTAAACAAACAAGACAACAATTCATAAGGATCATTAATTTAGCAGATTTTTATATTAGCTGCTAAATTTGGAGTTGGCCACATCAGCTGCCATATGGACAATTGATGTGGTCTCATATTATGTGATTTAGATGTTTTTGGGGAATAAAGTATTATTCTTTATTCAACTCATAATGACAACCTAAGATTTATCTGATATGATTGATTAAAACAATTTTGAAACTCATTTTCAGTATATAAGGAAGAATAGCTTAAGTCTACCCTATTCTCAGAGAGCAAAGGAACCAAAAATTTATTAGCGGTATAAATCAAGCAGATGACAACGAAATTAATATTCTAGTGTCTATGTGATTATATTCCATATCTGATTCAAGCAGGGTTGATCAATAATAAATGAAAAACATCAAGCCTACTATAAAACTGAAATTATTACTTCAATTTACGCAGTGCATATAGGTGTATTCCATAAGATTAGCTGCTGGTCTAATGTGCTAACGTAGAGACATAGAAACCAGTATTGAAGTTAGAATAAGGTATACAATTTCTATATAAACATTCTAATAGTTGGCGGCCAATCAAAATGCTCACATTCCTGCAATTAACAAACTTACCTCTAATGTCACCTTTCTTTTGTCTTCTAAATCAGCCTTATTTCCTGCAAGCGCAGTTACCATGCTTGGATTCCCTGGATCCGGTATCAACAACAGCTCACTTATAAATATATACGAAGAAAAAAAGGTAGAGAAATTTTCCAGTCTAGTAAATTATCCATTTGAAAGCCAGAAGAAAAACAAAACCTTGTTTCTGCAGCTCTAGCACCCACTTCTTCGCTTTTTCAAATGAATCCTAAAGCCCAATAAAGGAAAAAACAAATAAGAATTACAGCTGAAACAGAAATAAAATAGACATTTTTTTACAGAACCATATAAAATGATCACCTCACCTTGCTTGTGATATCATAGACGATGATGGCCGCCGCAGCTCCTCTGTAGTACATTGGCGCGAGGCTGTGGTATCTCTCTTGCCCCGCCGTGTCCCAGATCTCAAACTTAACCGTGGCGTCATTCAAAGCCAGTGTCTGTGAAAAGAACGCCGCTCCGATCGTCGACTCCTGCGATCAAATCAATTCCAATCCACTCAAATCAAATAAAGTACCAACAATGGTTACAATCCCATCGAGGTCACCCGCAAGCTCGATAAACCCTAAAAATAAAGGAATAAGGTGGCAGCAGACCTGGAATTCCAGAAATTGCCCCTTAACGAAGCGGAGTACGAGGCTGGACTTGCCGGCGCCCATGTCCCCAAGCAACACCTGCAGTCTCAGAGACGAGCAATATGTTAAACTTGGGTAATATTAAGAAATCGTAGTGATTAGTAGGAGAAGGACAGGAGGAAGAGTTGTCGCACGAGCTTGGCGTTGATGTTGTTGTTGCCGATGGTGGCCATGGTTGCTTCACAAGAGAGGAAAACACGCAGAAGAGTTATCAATTTCCCGTCGACGAGACACGAGAAAGGGAGAGAGAGCGCAAGATCGAGGAAAATGAAGAAGATGATGTTTGCTTCCACGCTAATTAATCAATTTTGCATCAACTGGCAATTTCGTCGACGGTATATAATTTTATATATGAAGGTTACAAAATTCTGGTTATATATATATAATTCAGGTATATATATATATATATATATATATATATATATATATATATATATATATATATATATATATATATATATATATATATATATATATATATATTTTATTAGCTGTGTATTAAATATACGGGAATAAATATTTAAAAATAAAATTTATACTATGAATATTTAAATTAAATTATCATTATCAAAAATAAAATTTTGAAATTATTATAATTATTAATTATATTACTTTAACTATTAATTTAATGAATTAAACTATAACTAATAATTATATTACAATAATTATTATGAATTAGAAGTTACTTTTATGAAATATCATTCTTCATCCATTCCATTGCAACTCAAGAATTAAATGATAATGAAAAAGAGAATGATAGTGTAATTGAAAGCTTAGTAATTATATCATTGTCTTTATTTCTACGTTATTTTTATTAAAAATCTAAAATTATTTGTTTATATAAAAAAATATGATAAAACACTAATATTTAACATAATAAAAGGTTTATTGATACAGATTTGGAGTTCATTTTAAAACTAAATCTCTAATTTGGCCAAAAACTTAATCTAATCTTTTTCATTACTTAATCAAACTTTTCTTATGATCATTCAAAAAAAAAGCATAACCAATAGTCTTTTGTTTTCTAGTTATCTGCCTGATATTCAATATGTTACAAATGTTTAGATTATTTTTGACATTAACATCACAATGCACAAAAATTCATGAAAATATAATGAGGCAAAAGATATTACAAATATCATATTGTATGCAACAAACAACAAATTCTTGAGTGCGATGCAATTAATGATTAATTTCATACTTCATTCATTCACAAAATTTTATATATACTTGTAAAAATGAACAGTACTTTCATCCAACTATTATATCTTTAAGCACCTGAAATTCAAGAGGGGCATAAAGTGAGTTTTTTTAAATTTTATTAAAAGAATGCAATTAAAATAATTTTAAAGCTATTTTGTAGAGAATAAATAATTACACAATTTTTTTATGAAAATGTCAAAGAAAAATATATGCAAGAAAAGAAAATAACAGGCACAATATTTTTACATGGTTTCACCCCGGATTCCAATTTGGCCTACGTCCATGCTAGGCATGCAAGTCTTGGGCTAGAATATACTAATCTAAGGTTTGCCTTGCAAACCTCACTTCTTTAAACCGGAGAAGTTCTTTACCATCTAAGTACTCTCCTACAGGCTAGTAAAAATCAATCTAATTATAATTTAAACTTCACTACGCTAAATGCCTTAGATCAAAAAAATAAAAAGATATAGTTTGATGTAAATAATACAAGCTCAAATTATGTTACAATAAAATGATTAAAATATTTGAGGTGATATTTCCATTTAATGTTAATAACCTTGCTACTTGCAAATGAAATATAAAATTTGCTCATTTTAAGATAGATTTATATTTTGATAAAAAATATGAATAATATTTTAAATAAAAATAATTTTGTTGATTTAAACTATAACTCATCAAATCATATAATAATTTTAAAAATAAATTAGATTTGAAATGTAAATCTATGTTACGTAAAAGAGAACAAAAATACTTATTTTGCTATCTTTATTCATTTAAAAGATTTAATATATAAAACATAATATAATATTATCAACTAGTATTTCACCAAATAATAAATATTTTTAAGAATAATATATGATGAAAACTAAAAAATAGCAAGTAAATATTTAGAAAAAGAAAGGAAAGTTAAGAACTACAAGAGATACTACACGATTTAATGAGTTGAAGCTTTCCAACTAAGAATTTGATATTGCAAATGAAAAGAGATCTTGGAATGAATATTAAAGTTTATCCTCTCAAGATTTAGCATGTAAAGAAAGAAAGAATAATGAAGGATTGCATGAGTTTTTTATTTTGAATAGTCCTCACATGAAGAGGAAGAGGGATATTTAAAAGGAAAGTGTAAGTAAAGTCTAATTTGAATAAAACTATTAATCTAATATTAACTTATGAACTAATAATACTATATTTGATAAATAATTCATTTATATTAAAGAAATATAAATTTCAAACGGCTATAAAATGAATAGTCACATAGATAAATAAAAAAGTCTTCATATACATCCAAAATAAGGTAAAAATGGCTACCCAGTAAATAATATTAAACTCAAATAATATTTTAAAAATTTATTATAAATTGAATATAACTCAAAATGGGTTATATAACCTATCAATATATATCTACAGAAGCCAAGAAATCTAATGAAATGAAAATTATGTTATGTTTCCATCAAAATAATATCATATTTAGCAACAAAAAATTTGATACATATGTACATATATTTAAAGATATATTAAATATTCATACACTAATATGATGTAATTTAGATAAAATTAATTATACCTAAATAAATTTATATGAAATAAGTTTAATTCAAATTAAATATGTAATTAACTTTAACCACATAAGCTTATTACATTTAATTTTTCTGATTAATTATCTTTCTATAATTGATAACAATGAAGCTTATAATTTTTTTTATTAAAGGAATCTTATAATTTTCTAAATCTTTCTTATTATCCTTAATTAATAATATGTAAATAATTTTAATAGATATTTAAATTGTGAACAAATCGAATCATACAAGTAAATATTAATGGACCTTTAATATACTCCTACGTTAATATAAAATCACTAAGCTATTCATCTTGGTCCATTTTGAGTTCTTTTAGGCAAGTGTAATATGAAAATAATACAAGAATATAAAAGGTGGATCAGAGGGTGGAAAATATCTTAGGTAAGTGTACTATCACAAAATAACCAATGATTAATTATTATAATACCATATGCTCCAATGGTACAAAAAATATAAAACAGTTATAAGAACAACAACATAAAAATAGCTAAAATAATTATACTACAAGAAAAACATTCATTATCTTAATAACTCTGAAAGATATGCCGTAATTCCATTAAAATAGTTAACAAGTTAGGCCATAAAGAGCATTTCCATAGTAAAATTTATAATCAAATATTTACTTGATTACAATCATAGCTAACCAACTCATCACCATACTATATAGCAACATATTAAAAACCAAAAATCGACCACAACATAATAAATCATACTACCAATCCATATATAAAACTTTCCATCATGAAAAAAACCTTTTCCTCCATCTAAAAATCCAGAACCAAAACCTAATTAAAATATACATATAAATTTTGATAAAAGTTTATCATACAGATAAAGTACGACTTAGTAGATAATGATGAAGCATTTCGTTTCAATATAAAAAGTCAGCATCCTCAATGACTATTAAATCAAAAATTATGAAAGAAATATTTATGATGGATAGATCAATTATGAATATTCTCACACATGTAAAAGCGTCAGCAGCAGACAACCAATAAGATTTGCTCCAATCCCTTTTTAGAAGCATAAAAATAAAACTAATAAACCTCATCATACTAGTAAAATTAGATTTGAACCTATATAGAAAACATAATTAGCTTAGTGACTAAATTATTTGTAAAACAATTAAACTTATTAAACAAAACATAAAGCATAAACTTGCTACCAACTTGACCATCACACAACCACTAGAAGGATAGAACTTTATTAAATCCATAAATTCAACTAAAATCACCAATAACTATAATTGTTATAATACCATTTGCAATATATATATATATATATATATATATATATATATATATATTTGAATTCAAAATCTCTCCAATACCGATTTAGTTAAAATAGTTTAAGAACTTTAAAACAAACGATGAGTATAATAATAATAATGAAAAATAGATCTCAATATTAAGTAATATAAATATGTCAAACTTGTCAAATATTTTAAAGTTTAAAATACAATATAAATTCTTTTATATTAATTGAATCCTTATAAGAAATATCAATAAGAATCATGTTAATGATTGGATTAACATCAATACTCATCATGTGATCCAATAAATTAATTATCTGTACCTCAACAAAAAATTAAGTAAAAACTTGATATGAATGAACATAATAATTGCTTTTATAAATCTTCAGCCAATGAAAAATAAATTCCATTTCAAAATCTATATTCAGGAGGAAAAAAATCCATCTTCATTTCATTCATATATATATATTTCAAAAATCATTTAAAAATAATACAAAATCCTTATATAACATAAAAGGTGGATCACATGATGAAAAATTGCTTAGATAAGTGTAGTATAACAAAATAATCAATGAATAAAATAAATCTTATAATATCATATGCTCCAAATGGACCAACAAATTTAAGGCAGCCGTCATTAACAGATCATCCTGGACGATACGTGTATCGGCCAGCATGATAAGCTCAAAACAGAAAGAAATTACCGCCATAGACAATTAAGGTATTATGTATTTTTTAATAATTGGCCAGGACGATCATTGATCGGCCAGGACGATATTCACAAATTATACCTTAATTGATTAGAAAATCAAGAGAGTAATTAAGGATGATTGATACGATCATATCGTCCTGGACGGTCGCAGGATCGGCCAGGACGATCTATTCAAAAACCTTAGTTACTTCTGGACGATAAATATCGGCCAGCTCAAATTCAGGGCGATGCTCTGGACGATTTTCCTTTGATTTGAACTGTTCGGCCGGGACGATCGTGAGATCGGCCTGGATGATCAAGCCAATTTTAAATCGTCCAGTTTGCATTCAGGGCGATGCTCTAGTCGATGTTCAGAGATTTGTATTGATCGGCAGGACGATGTCCATATCGGCCTTGACGATATTGTCGGCAACTTGCAATTGATGAGCTCCTTTGAAGCTCTTCTATTTAAGAGCTCTTGTTCAACGTTTTGAACAATCTTTTGCTGCTGCCTTGACCTGAGAAGACCTTGAGGAGAGAAAGAGAGAGAGGGAGAGAGAGAGGATCTTGTGAGGGGGAGCTTGTGAGGGGATTCACAAGGGTTGCTTCAAGGATCGCTCTGCTTCTTCTTCGTCTAGAGTTTCTCGTCCGTGGAAGGGTCAGTAGAGGTAAGGATTCAGCATCTGATTGTGGTTCTCTGCTAGCTTCAGGAGGAAGCAAAAGGAGATAGGTTCTCTGCCTTGCTGGGGTGGCAAAAAGAGGTTCTTTGTAAAGGCTTCTCCGCCTAGCTGTGGGGGCTAAAGGAGAGTTACGATTGTAGTGCAATACTCGGAGGGCGCCTCCAGGGAGTGGACGTAGGTCGAGTTGACTGAACCACTATAAATTTCTGTGTTCTTCTTTCTTGCTTCTGCACTTTAAATTTCCGCACTTATTTTTTTTGTGGTGTGATTTTGATTTATGAGATTTTACTTCTTTGTGAAAAGAAATTTTTTAAAATACCAATTCACCCCCCCCCCCCCTCCTGGTTAGCTTGGGCCAGTTCTATAGGGCTTAACATCCCTAACAAACTTTCAGTGAGTATTCAGCTAATCTGACTCATATGGATTCTACCAGGTCTTATTCTTTCTTTTAGCTACCTTGTTCTGTTAAGGGGTTCTAGGAGATAAAAATTGTGATCTATCCATTTCTCCTTATAATAAAATTCATTTTCATTATCAAGCTCTCCAACATGATCAATATGAATTGTCAAAATTTCATAACCTAAAATCCTCTAAATCCAAGTGGAGAATGTTCTAAATTCAATGAATGATTCTCTTTTATGAGATAAAAATCTAACCCATGTAAACCTCGAGTAGTCATCAATAATCATAAACCCATTGACTTTCCCTCCTAGGCTTGTAGCGCATACGGGTCCAAAGTGATCCAAGTGAAAGACTTCTAAATATTTGTTAGTGTTAATGTCCTTAATCAAGTGGAAGGAGTTTTTGACTTGCTTTCCTAACCGATAAGCATCACAGATGTGGTGCTTAGTGAATCCTAGTTCGAGTATGCATCTCACTAAGTCTTTTAGGTGATTTTTTAAAGTTTTCTCATGCTTGCATTATATAGTCTTATGTGCCACAATCATGATTTATTAACAATATTTTTTAGGAAAGGATAGTTAGTAGGTTCAACACAGTTTAAATCAAGTATGTAAATATTATTTATTCTTTTTTCCTTGCAGAGTAATATTTGCATTTAAGCTTATAATGTAGCTGGTAAATAAAAATTTAATGCTGAAGCCTTTATTACATAGCTAGCTTTTACTAAGAAGATTATATTTTAAGTCATCTACCAATAAAATATTTTCAATTAGAAAATTTTTAGAGTTGATAATTATAACATGAGCCCACCATTCTCATGGTGGTGTTATCTCCAAGTGTCACATTATCTCCTACCCTGGCCTCCAATAAAATGAATTGATTTGCATCTCCAGTATATGCCTTAAATATCTACTGTCTAGGTATCACATACTCTCATGAGGCCTTTTATGAGAGCATCCCTACAAAATCATCAAAGGTTAGAATTAGGAACTCAAATAAGTTTGGGTTCCACCTTATGAATTGAAAAATAAGATACATTCATGCTATGCTATAGTATATGCCAATTTGGTTTTCACACCAAATGTGTTCTACAGTGGATAGGGAAAGTGTGGGAGATATGTCTTTTCATGCCACAAGAAAAACATTTAATACAAAAAAAAAAAGATTTATTAATCTATATGGGTTATGGTGCGTCTTTCTTAGTTTGAAGGCATGTTGTATTGATGGTTTATAAAATTATGCAAGTGAAGATAGTGTTTTAATTTCTTTAAAAGTAGTTAATTTCACTTACAATGATTTGTTTGCACTTTCAAGAATTAAAATTTCAAATATTAAAGCATTCTCCCAACTATCTAATTGAGATGTAAGAGTCCTTAATTCTTTGAATGTTTTTTCTAATTCAACATGTGATGTTTTTTAGGAATCACGTTCAGTGGTTAAATCAAGATGATTCTTATTTAAGTATTAAATTCATCTAATAAAGTTATATGATTACTATCCAAAGTAGAATGATCTTTCCTAAGATATTCTTGCTCTCTCAGCAGTTTTAAAAAAATTAGAATTCAAGATTGCATATATTTTCTTGAGCTTCCTATATGCATTATGAATTTTTTCAAAAACTTCCAATGGTTCATTATAGGAAAGCTCACATACCTCCTCTTAATCAGAGTGATCAACTTGATTATCTGCTATAAGCACAAGTTGGTTACCTCATCTTCTATTTCTATTTTAGATGAGTCTAAAGCAGAGTCTTCCCAGAAAGCCTTCTAAGTCCTTTGCTTTCCCTTCTTAAACTTAGGTTTTTCTTCACCCTTCTCCTTGATTGTGTGAGTTTTCAAATTTGGGCAATCCAATTTCAAGTGCCCTGATTACCTGCATTCAAAATAGATAACATCAAAAAAAATTTTAGAATTTTATTAGCTTTACCTTTGCTTCATTGTTGACGATGCTTTTGCTATTTCTTTAGAAAGCTCTTGAATTGCCTTGTCATAAGTGTTATGTCATTGTCATCGTCAGGTGTAAAATTGTCACTATCAGAATCATTAGTATTTAAGGCTACACTTTTCTCCCTTCTCTTTTTACATGCAATAAGTTATCTTTGACTCACTCCTTGTTCATAGGCTATGAGTGATCTAAGTAAGTTATTGATGGAGTAAACATTAAGATCCTTAGATTTAGTAAAGTAATGATTTTTATATTATAGGAAGTAGGTAGACAATGCAAGATTTTGTTAACTTTTATAGCAAGTAAGTTCTCTTCATATAGCATGTAGGGAAGTAATGATATGAGTGAATATAATATATATTTTAGAGATTGATTCACTAGGTTTCTTGTGAAAAAAGTTTATAGTCATGGAGTAGAATATTTAACCAAGATTTTTTTACTTCATTTATTCCTTCATAGGTTATATAGAGTTTATCACAAATTTTCTTACCAGTTGTACACATAGAAACACGTATGTAATCTTTAGATTTTAATGCATAAAAAATAGTTTAAATATTTATAGCATATAATTGGGCTAAATTTCTATATTCTATACTCCATTTAGAAAAAGAGAGTTCAGTTTTTATGCCATTAATAACACGTAAAGGTGTAAAATATCCTTCTTGAACTAACATCCATATATGATAATCTATTGATTTCAAGAAAGTAGACATGTAAATTTTTCAAAAGTCAAATTGAATATTATCAAATAAAGGTGGTAGTGTGATTGAATATCCTTCTACAGTATTATGATTTCCAAATTTAATCATTGATTATTTTTCAAAAGTTATTTAAAACTTTATTTTTGAATCTCTCTCTGATACCACTTGAAAGTTTATGAAGGTTATTAAACCTCTAATAATTTAGCCTGAGGATAATTAAGGGGGGTGAATTAGTAATTTAAAACTTCTTTAAGTAAAAAAGAAAATCCCCATTTTAAATCCTTTTCTAAAATATCTGAAAAATATCAACTTTATCTTTTGATGCAAAAGTAGATTAATTTCATAATAATAACTAAATAAGAGTTTTCAACCACATAAAAAAATAGAAAAGTATAGAACTTAAAATGCCAAAAAGTAAAATAATGAACACACAAGATTTTATAGTGGTTCAGTTAAATTTGACTATGTCAACTCCTTGGAGGCCTCCACTCTAGGTATTACACTAAACCTTTTAGTGTCTCTGCTTTAGCCCCCACAACTAGATGGAGAAGCCCTTACAAAAATCTCTTCCACCAACCCAATGTGGCAGAGTACTTTAAATATTTTTTACCCTCTTGGTGAAGACATAGAACATAAAATCTTTTTTCTCTCTCCTATAGATGGAAAAGAATAAAAAATCCTCTTACACCCTCCTGGAGTTGGCAGAGAATCACAAATCCTTTTACTCCCTTTGGGAGTTGGTAGAGAACCACGATCTAGTGTTGAAGAATTTCTGCCCAGAGCCACCCAAGAATTAAAGCAAAGACTTGAAGAAGATTGGAAAGAACATTGCTTGGAGTAACCTTATAAAGCTGCCACAACTTCCCCTCATAAGAACTGTCCCTCTTTTCTCTCCCAAAGCTCTCCTCAACTCTCTCTTTAAGCTCCCTCTCAAATTACAATATCAAAAGATTATCTTACATGATAATAGGAGAGCTTAAATAGAAAGCCTCCAAAGAATCCCTAAAATTTAATATGGTGCTTTTGAGCATCCAGTACATTCCAAGATAGTCCTACACGATTAGTTCAAAATAGCAATTTTAGCTAGTACGAATTGTAGTGGTATAGATGATCAGTTCAATAGATTATACTGATCGTCATGTACTATAATGTGATCATCATTTATGATTAATTTAAGAGATTAAACTGATCTTCCAATACTATAGCTAGAGATTAAATATCATCCATGTAGAGATCGATTTGTATTGTACAAAGTTTGTGGATCGTCATATACGATCAGTGAAAATTATGGGTTTTTATCTTGGATGATGGTCGATGTGTAATTATTGTCCCATATAGGCATCAGTTTATACATAATGATCTTCTTCGATTGTCCTATATAATATGGTTGAACAATTTAAACACCTAATCACATGATCAACTTAGGCATGATTATCATCAATCTTACAGTATGATGTAGATAATATGGTATGATTAAACACATATTTTAAATATTAAATTATTAACTAAATTGTGATTAGTATCTATTTTGCTTATTATAACTGATCATCCTATATGATCTAGATTGTATAGTATGATGAGTTTAATCACTCTTAAATAACTGAAGTGCCCTAATTAGGTTTTCTATTCTAACAGATCATCCAATATGATATAAATTATATTATATAATTAGTTCAAAAAACAAACATTTTTCTAACTCACTAAATTACTCCACCATAATTTTTTTCTTGAGTGTATGTGCACAATGTTACTTAGCTTAGTATCCACCATATATATGACTTGACTATTAAAAAAAAAAGTATATTAAAATTAAAATTACAAAACAACTCAACCTTAGTCTACCTAATCTTGAGCATATTAAAGTTACAAGTGAATAGTGGACCTAAAATATCAGTGAGCAGGAAACAAAATAGATATGCTATAAATAATAATAAGAAAATAATAGTATTTGTTATCATCAAATCACAGTACTTGGGTCCAGATTTTTAATAGTACAATTCATTACAATGAATTTCAGTCGGAGCCCATATTCAAGGGTAACTTGATATGGGGAGATTAATAAAATTCCATACTTGATGCCATAACTCTTAGAAGCTTTATCAACATATAATGTCCAGCATAGGAAAGAAGGATAAGTTGTTGGTGGTTTGTTAGAGAAGTGGATGGTGCACTAGACAAGGGGGTGTAAGTAAGCTGAGCCAGCTCATAAGTTGGCTCAAGCTCCACTCATTAATGATCGAGCCACGAGACCTCAAGCTCAAACTCAAGCTCATTTATTAAATAAGCTCGAGTTTGAACTTGATGAGATTCGGCTTGTGATCTCGTGAGCCAACTCAAATTATTATTAACATAAAAAATTAATAATTAAATAAAGTAATATTTAAAAAAAAATAGTTTTAATAAATGTTTTGTAATAAATGTTGCAGCTTTAATAAAAAAAACATTAAAAAATAATTAAAATGGGTTTAGAATGGAGTTTAGCGATAGAAACAGAGTTTAGGTGGGATTTTTTTTGGAAATATGTGCAACTTTTCGAAAAAAATTAAAGTTTAAGCGAGAGTTTTTTTTTTAAATGAGAGTTTGGGTGGGAGCTTTTTGAAAAAATGTGTTGGTTTTTTTTTTTTAAAAAAAATCTTAAATTTGTCATACATACTGTAGCTTTTTGGGAAAATGAACTAAGCATGCCATAGCTCACAAGCCGGCTCAAGCTCATTTATAGTGGGATGAGCTCAAGTTTGAGCTTTCTTTTTGACTAATGAGCTAAGCTCGATAGTTACAAAACTTGACTCAATTTGACTCGTTTACACCCCAACACTCAACCATAAAATTTATAAGTATATAAGACTCTATATCGATCTTAGGCAAGTAAAGGATGTGAAATTCTATTAGTTTCACTGACCACTTGATTAATCTAACATATGTTTTTGATTTTTTAAGAATATTTTTCAATGGGAGATTTGAATAGATCCCAATAGTATGATCCTAAAAATATGGGCATAATTTTCTAGCTGAGTAGGCTAATGTCAATGATGTTTTCTTTACTAGTGGATAACATCCCTCTATTTAGATAAAATTTTAATAACATAATAGATGAGATTTTGTACAACATTCTCCACCTGAACTAAAATTGAGCTGATAACATAGGTAGAAATAGCTAGATATATGCACAACTTTTTTCCTGTATTCATTTTGATAGTAGTGGCGATGATGCCAAATGCTTTCATAGCTTGAAAGCTTCTTGATATTTATTAGCTTATTAGGACCTCAAGCTACAAGCACCTCTCAATATCTTAAAGATGGGTATATATTTATCCCTTGAGTGGGAAAAGAAATGAGATAGTATTGTAATCCTTCCATTTAATCTCTAAACTTCCTTGATACTCCTCGGAGGCACCATATCTCTTAGTGCCTTAGTATTTTTAGGATTGGCCTCAATCATTTTGTTGTCACCATGAATCCAAAGAACTTTCTCAAAGTGACTCAAAAATTACACTTGGTAGGGTTGAGTCGCATGTTTTAGCACATCAGTAGGTAGAAGCATTGATCCATGTTAGAGATATGCTAAACAATTTCAATGCTTTTTACTAACATATCATTGACATATGCTTCTATAGTGCACCCAACAAGATCTTTAAAAATCTTATTCATGTGGTATTGATGTGTGGCTCTAGCATTCTTAAGCCTCAATGAAATGACTAGATAATAATATAACCCTTTACTTGTCCAAAAATTATTGTCTCCTTATCCATTAGATCAATATTAATCTGATTATAACTAGAGTAGGCATCTATAAAGCTCAAAAAATAATTTTCTAATGTGATATCAACCAACGAACATGATAAGAAAGCATAAAACTATCCTTCATGTAGGCTTTGTTGAGGTCTTCATAGTTCACACACATTCTCCATGCTTTACTAGCTTTCCACACCATGATGTCATTTTTTAGCTAGGTCAGATAGTGTCCTTCCCATATAAACCCTGCTTCCAAGAGTTTATCAATCTCCTGACCCTGCTTCCAAGAGTTTATCGATCTCCTGCTCGATTGCTTATTGACAATCTAGTGCAAAATTTTGCTTCTTTTGGATAATTAGCTTGCACGTTGGGTTCATTTTGAGGGAGTACATGACCATTTAAGGGTCAATTTTAAGCATGTCGGCTGGTCTCCATGCATATATATCATTTTCTTTATATAAGAGTAATGATCAGATCTATACTATTCTTAAAGAGTAGTTGTTGGATATTGAGATACAAGAAAGGTCCTCCATGGTGGAAGCCCTCCGAGGAATGTCCTTATTCCTTAGATAGATTGAAGTCCTTAATGCTTAGGATAACTAATGGTTATGATTGAACCTATCTAAGATATCATGATTATTCTACTTGTTGATCTCTACATACCATATCGATATCCACTAGGGTAAGAAACTTCAATTTGAGGTGAGGGATGGAGGCAAAAATCTCAAAGATTGAATGGAGGGGCCTCCCATATATAATGTTATAGGCTGATTTTGAGTTTATAATAATAAACTTAATTAAGTGAGTAGTCTACCGAGGAAATTCATCAAGTATAACTGGGAGGATAATTATTACGTCCGCCCATACAGGTCAATTATTAAACTCATATAGTGGATCATTAATGGGCTTGAGTTTCTCTCTTGCTAGACCTACATTAAGAAAGGTAGAGTAAAACATGACATCTACCAAGCTCCCATTATCAGCAAAAATCCTCTTGACATTATAATACGAGTCTCCAATCCCTATATCAATCACGAGTGAATCTTATTGAGGGGTCTTACTCCCTATAAATTAGAGTCACTAAAAGCAATAGAGCGACCGGTGTGAGACTTCTTTAGTGCCATCTCCTTGCATACTATAATTAAGACTTGATTTGGTAATAATGGGCCCCCAACGTCTCATTAGTCATTTGACAGTTGTTCTACGGTTGTCTTTGTTATTATTGATTTTGCCCCCAACAAGATCAGCCTCATTTCGAGCTTATGAGTTCTGAATGAATTACTGAAGATATTCTTATCAGATTAGTCTCTCAATTTCATACTTGAGCTGTCTGTATTGTGTATTAATGTGTGTTATGGCTACAGTGGAAGTGGCAGTAATTCTTCTTATTTTTTATTTTGAATGGCTATCAATATATTTTCATGAGATACACTAAGTGGTGTATACTCCTTTCTTATCGAGACTCACACCATGACTATGAGGGTCGAGGAGGCAAGTTATAATTTTCTTACTTCTTTCATTGCGAGTATGAATTATTTCTCACTCACGCACTTTTACATTTTTTCTTTAATTTTCTTAAATTACTTTCTATGAGCATTGATGACTTCATTTTCATAGATTTGTGCCTCCATACAATGGATTGTGCTAATATATAAATGAACTGTGTCTCACATGAGTGTTGAGTAAAAGGGATGATGAAGCCCCTTAAGGAAAACTCTTCTTAGTAATTTGGGATCCACCTCTAGAATTTGTCAAGCCTCAATAAAAAACTCATTGAAAGGATTGTTTAAATTACTCACTTTCACTCCAAAAAATTTCTGATTTGTGAGAAAAATCTTTAACAAATCTTTGATTAATAATAAATTGTTTAATAAATACTTTGACCAACTTGACAAACATGGGAATAATTTTGGCTAGAAGCGTATATAATCATGTCTGAACTTTCTCTTTGAGGGTAATAGGAAAACCTTGGAAGATAAGCGCATCTAAGATTGGTTGGATATACATAATGGTTTTATATTTATTAATGAGCTCAAAGGGGTCGGACATTCCATCACAAGAATTTATTCTCAATAATTTGATGCTAGCGAGAACAGAGTGTTAAAGGATGGCTTTAAGTATAGGAGACGACTCTTGAAAATTCCACTAATGAAGAGATTGTCTTCCACCTCTCATTGGAAACTCTTTTTAGACTAATCGTCGTAGTTTATGATATAGAGCATTTTGGTGGATTTCAATAATGTGAGGTAGGCCAAAGTCCTTAGGGACATTCAGAGGAATGCTGGCTAGCCAACCTAGGCGAGAAGGATGGGTAAATCTATTTGTGTCAACAAGGTCGATGTACTGCTGTGAGTTGTGGGGACCCCTTGACTGAGAAAGAGGAACTTCTGCATGAAGATGTTTAGGTCGAACATTCTCCGCCAGTGGTGGATCTCAAGGGAGATGAATCTCCTCTTGTTATGCTAGTGTTAGCTATTGGGTCCTTCATAGAAGTTGAACGATCTCATTCAAAGATTCCTCCTTTTTCATATGCAATCTCGTAGGAATGGTTTTCATGTTTCTTCCCTAGTAGGATTTTGTCCACTAGGGTAAAGGGAGGCATAAGCCTTGCATCCCTGATTTATAGACTGATTCCTTAATTGATGTGTATTGGAGCGAGAGGTTCCAATATTATGATTGCTACGCCTGTTGACCTTTGAAGCAATGCTTAGGATAGTGGGATTGAATTTCCCACATACGATGTCAAACTATTGCGGGCTATAATATAAGAGACATTAAAGTGAGGAAATTTTTAGTCTTAGCAAAACATAGATATTGAACACACAAACAGAAAAGATAAAACATCAAGATTTTTATGTGGAAAACTTTGAAAAAAGTGAAAAAAAAAAACGATGCCACAGCTAGTCCAAATGATTCCATTAAATTTGAATGAGTTGCAATACTTGACCATCCTTTAATTTGGAGATGGTAAAGTTGAAATAGTTTAGTGAGTTGGGCAAAAGTTCGACAACTGTCGGTGGCTAGGAGAAATTTCGGGGATGGACAGTGGCTGGGCAGAACTCAGGCGAAGGTTAGTGGCTGTGTAGAGGTCCAACGAATGTTGGTGGTCGGGTAGTAGTCGAGGAGGAGCTTGGCGGCAAGAGAGATCAGATTTCTCTTCCTTCTTCCGTTGCTTTCTTTTTCCTTTCTTTTCTGAAGAATGATGGGTCTATTTATAGTTCTTTTTAGAGTAGCATGACTAAAATATGGAAAAGATCAAAAGCATGTTGGAAGTGTTTTTGATAGATGACATATATTGATTCCCTTAGTCATAGGCAATTTTATCGAGCATTTGAGTGTCTTACTGATGTCAGTATTTGATTCGTCTTGCCAAGCCGCTCGATTCGACTATAACATGTAATATTTCGATATCATCTGATTATTCGATTATGTTTTGAAGCCTCCAAATATATTTCATACCATTTATTACGACCCATTTGGGTCAAGATTGGATTGATTTTGATGTCATTGGGCATGACAAATAATTCCAACATAAGTTTGCTAAAGTCGCCGTTCGAATGACTCTAGATTTAATTTCGGAATTTCTAACTAAAATTTGTCTCAAGAATTGTGCCCTATTAGGAATTTTTTTTTAATGATATATCAACAAATTATCTTACAATATTAAGCAAATCTCTAGCCCCTCTCTCTCTCCAATTTAATAGAAAGCTAAATTTATTTTTCTAGGCGCGACTCACCCGAACGGTACAGGCACGCGGGCCAACCAGGCACCACATATATTGGCAGGCAACTACCAGCACACGGCTCTTCTTCACATTGGCTGTAGTACATGCAGTACCAAGGACCTTATATACACCCTCTTATTCAACCAAATCCAGTACAAACGGCCAATAATTCCAACAGCCAACTTGTACTGCCCCTGTACTGCTCTCCTCCTCTTCTCGTCCAAGTTACTGCCTTCAAATACATCTAACGCTTCCACATCTAAGAAAATCAGAGTAAAAGAATTGAGATTGAGACAAACAGCAGCAGTGGAAGGGGCATGCAGAGGAGCTCTATCAATTGGCAAGTGTGACAACGTCAAAGCTCCTATGTATGCCTCCTCCACTTCTGCTGCTAGCCTCCTATGCTACTGTTTGTTTTTGATATTGTCAAGCGGCAACATCAAAGCTCTTAGTTTCTCTCGTTTATCTCTACTGTTAAGCATCTTAATCAGTGTTGGGTATGACTCTGGCTCCTATTAGATTAGATTTGAGAAACTTTTATATGGTTTATACATATTATAGAAGTTTTATTTTAATTTTTTTTATAATCATGCGCTAATATAATAAAAGTTTTACCTACTTTTAATTTGTGACTAATTTTAATTATCTTCTCTTGCTAAAAACTCTAATTTCATTACTGATCTTGACCTTTTGCTCATAAGCACTTGACTCGCTTTAATGTTTTGTTTGAAACGGTTTTCTTATGCTACTTAAAGCAGTCTTTTAGACTGAAAAGTTGATTTAAGAAGCAGTAAGAATGTCATCCCAAAGCCTAAGATTTCGTTTGGGACGATTTTCTCACTGCTTTCTAGAAAAAAATTTCTAATTCAACAAATTTTTATGCTGAAAAGCCGTTTTATAAAGCAATAAGAAAGTTGTCTCAAATGAAACCAAAATTTGAGATGTTTCATTACTACTCAATTACCTTTAATCACTTGGGCTTCGTTTGGGACAACTTTCTTGTTGCTTCTTAAATCAGCTTAAGGCTTCACATGCGATGGCCTTCTTACTGCTTCTTCAAATAATTTTTAAGAACAAAAATTAAATTTTTATTTTAGAATGCCGCTTTGAAAATTAATAAGAAAGATATCTCAAAAGAAACCTAAAATTCATCTTTCTTCAATTCGAAGGCTTCCTAAGGGCGCAAAATATGAAAGGTAAGATTATCTATCACTTATTGGTTAAGCTCTCTGTTTCCTATGGTTTGTCATTTTTGATAGTTCCCACAAAAATAATGTTTGTTTTGCACGCATCGAGGACTTGAAATGTTGTTCTCTATTGACTAACGGATGATAAACTTTTGAATGAAGTTTGAGATCATCAGATGATTGAATCTAAGAGTTGGTACATAGTGAATTGTAATAATTTATAAAAATAATTATAGAATTATTATGTAATTTTCTTAAAAAGTTATTATAGTAATTATAAATCTTTGGCCTTTTAAAATATTTGAATAATAACTTTCATAATAATTATATATTTAAGAAAATTTGGTTATAAAAAATTTAATTTTTATCATAATTTTAAAAAATAATAATAAGTAATAGCAAAAAAATATTATAATTACAATTTAAGAAATAAAACATAAAAGAGATGTAAAAAAAATTTTTTGGAGAGAGAAATTCATATACATATCACACACGCAAGACTTAAACATAAAATTTTTAGCTGATAGTCAAAGCTCCAGCTAATACATCAAGACAAACTGCATGCAAACAAAAAAATCTGCATTAAAATATCAAAGAGTCAAACTGATTTCAGTGTAAATTTATGATGTGATTTGAATAATAAAAATTCCTATATATATAAAAGGAGCTCCAAATAGTGAAAAAATGAAAGCCAATAGCAGAACGGGCCATAAAACTTGAATGGCTACCTTGCAGTTGGTGTTCATTGGCTATGATTCTTTTGAATGGATCAAGAGAACCGATTCAATATGTAATTGTATTTGAGAAAATTTCAACGGAATTGATGGGATCTAAAAGGAATGAAATGAGATTCCTTATGGATTTGCTTTGGTGAAGAATTTCAGAACTGTAATTACTTAACATCTTGACTAAAATAGGGGTGTAAAAAAGGAACTTTTATTCTATCCAGTGAACGTACGCAGAGGAATGTTCGGTTTTAGGCAAAAAAGTGCCTGAAAAAACTCGGTACAGACGCTTTTTTGCCTAAAACCGAACATTCCTCTACGTACGTTCACTGGATAAAATAAAAGTTCGTAAAAAAGGGGTTGCGGGTCTGGTTTGGGGCGAATCCAATATTGATTGGCTACTGCTTGACCCGACCCGAATCCAACTCTCTTTTGCAAACGAGTTAGAAATTGCAACCTGAACCTGACATATGGGTTGACCCGACCAGACCCGATTAGGCGAATTAGCTCAGATTGCAAGACTGTCGCGCACAACACGTGAGTGACTGAGCGAGGCGAGATGAACGGGAATGCGAGAGTGAGGCGAGACGTGCAGAGAGACCGGGAGAGAGGCTAGACGACCGGGGCAGATGCTGAGGAGCGGGTCCTACAGGCAGCGGGCAGGCGAGGCGAGACGTACAGGGTGAGGGCAACAGTTCGGTTGTTCAGGCGTGAGCTGGGCATGCGTGGCGCGGTGCATGCATGAGATGGACACACAGAGGGTCAAAACTGGGTCCAAATTGAATTTTCAGTTAACCAAAACTCAACCTAAAATTCGAAATGGGTCAAAAATCGGGACCATAACCTAACCCGTTCTTAAAACTGGTTGACCCTTACCCGAAAAATTCTGGTTGGATTAGTGTCTGATTTTCATGTCGTGTTAATTTTTGACACCCTTAAGCTAACACATAGATAACATATAGGTGACAGCTCTAGGTTATCTACTCAACCATTATGATACCATAATGATTTAGTGCCTCCATTGTTGAAGAAGCCGACTGCAACAATCAAGTTAGTAAAACAAAATTCATAGCAGAAGTTACTATGCAACATTAAAATAGAGAAGCACCATCTTATCCATTAGCATTGCAAGCTCCAGGGATCCATAAATATACGAGCAGTATAAAATGATATAATTGATCACTAGAGTAGAGATCTAATAGTGGGAAGAATTCAGACAGAATAGTTGCATAGTAGTGGCACACTAGTTTTTTTTAGACATTTAAGTCATTAAGATAAATTCATATACACATAACAAAACCAAGAAACCGAGACCATGCCATCGCTGGCAATATTCAGTTTGCTGAGTAGATACACAGAGAAATTTACATCAAGGAGAATGTGAGAACTTATAAATAATATTAATTATATTTATTTAAAAGTTCTTACATACTATGTATTATTTTTCAGGTATTTTGGTATTGCAATCTGCTGTTTCTTATCAAGATAATCTAACTAAATACAAGATTTATGGAGAATATTTGAAAGAAGTGATCAAATGCTATATATTTGTTTCAGATATCTAAATTTGAATAGAAGATATAAGATATAATCCAAATGGAATAAAGTTGAGGAAATAAAAAATAAAATAAAATCTAGGCCTTTCTATGACACGCCCCTGCAAGTTGACAATAGATTTTGAATTGTTAAGTTGGTATGAAGCTGAACAAACCATGTTGAGGCCAAATATTTGGTAAATATATCATCTGTTGATCTTGATGAGAGGTGATGTAATGCACCAAAATATGTTTTGTGTTTAGTAGGTGTGTAACAACTCAAATATATGAAAAACATTTTAAATGAAAATATGAATTTTTAAATTTCTGATTGAACCAGAGCATTTTGGTATTGTACCTGTGAGCGCTGTGGCGCTAGGGTTGCGAGCATTGCGGGGCCAGAAGTCACAACCGTGACACTGGTGTCTATATTATAAAATAAATATGATATTTGCATACGACACTGTGACACTAGGTAGGAGCCTTGTGGTGATAGGCCTACTAAAATAGTTTTTTAAATATTTTTTCCCCTTAAATTCCCTGCCACCTCTCCCTCACTCGCATTGGCTTCGCCTAGAAGAAACGAAGGATAATAAGAGAGATGAACAGAGAGAAAGTACCTTGGGATATTTTTGTCCATCATTCCTTTTACAAAAAGTGTTTTGATAGTTGGAAGTGACTACTCTCTTACTTCTTTTTCAATGATTTTGATTTCTACAGATTTATCTCTCTTCAATCTGCAAAAAATATATTATCTCCTGATTTTGTAAGCTTTTACCACAAAACTTTGGATGTATTATAGATTTGGTCATTTTGAACGATTTGATTTAATTTTAATATATTTTCTCTGATTAAATATGTGTATAAGAATTTTTGGGTAAAACGTGTAGGGAAAATGCAAACAAAAAACAAGCTAAAATGATGTACTGTGATTGTCATGATAATACTTACATATTATATGATATAAAATAATTTGAAATAATTAATATGAATGGAAACCATGTAATGAAATGATATTGATGTGCTAACTGATATCTAATAAGCGATTAGAGTTCAGATGGTCGTACTTATACCTTAATGATAAGAGTGCAAAAATACCAATTATATTTGATATACATAATATAATAGTACGGTCAATATTGCTTTATTATAGATAATATTGCCATTATTGATATACATAAAAGAGTACTTCCAGTATTAATATATTATAGATAGTAGTGTCAGTATTGATATACATGATAAGAGTATGTCAGTATTGATATATTACAGCTAGTGCTGCCAATATTGATTTATATATTACATATATCTGCATATTGATATGATTAATAATTGATATTAATTGAATACGACTGATTAAGAGATATAAGTGCGGAGCACGATACCCTTATATGAATATATGATAGACTACTATTTATTATTTACGTATTATTGATACAGATTATTACTGATTCTGATTAGTTATTCGTACCAATTGATACTGATTAGTAATTGATATTGATGATTATACTGATGTTGTATGGATATTGATTGTTGTTCAGTGTGTTCACTAGTATTAGTATTGTGACTAACATTGCCACTAATTATTATTACTACTATGGATCACTATTAATGATAACATTATTGATGATATAATATATTGAGATGTGATGTGTTTAAACTGAGCTGGTATAGGTAGCTGACATATATTGATGCATAGATTTCTTTATATAATTTAAAGTTTACTATTTCTTTTTTTTTTTTCTTGCATTAATTTCAGTTGTATGATTTTAGTTGTTTGTTGGGCTATTCATTCATTATGTTGTTTAAATGGTTTCATGTAAGGTGCCTACATCTTGAGTGTTATGAAGTGATGTTAGTATAGTTTTATTTCAGTTCTTTGGTTTATGTATTCTTTTATAGCTAAAGAGACTATTATATATATAATATTTTGGACTCTACAAATATGATGTAATTCTAGACTATAGAACTATGAATTATATTTTTCAATGTTATCTATTTCCTTTAATAAAACTAATTAGCTATGTATATCAAAATGATCTGAATGTTTTTGATCTAGTTGATAAATGAATAGACTGAACTAAAAAGATAATAATGATAGAAAAAGAGCGAAAGAAGAAAAGAAATTCTTTCACTATAGATCCCTAGATGTGACAAATTTGTATCAGAGCAATTGATAGTGAAAAAATTTGATTGTGACCAGAGCTACATTATTGATTGTGTTAGTTATTAATTGAATGAGTTTAGAAATTTATTTGTTTCAAAGAATTTGTTTTATAATTATGTTTTGAAGGATTTGTTTTGAATTTAAGTTTTATTTTTTGATCAGACAAATGGATCCTAGAGAGAAAGGTAAGAATTTTGAATCAGACGCCTATGTATTTTTGATAACCTCAGGGAATATGGAAAAGTTTGTCAATATAATTACTCAAATAGTAAGCGATCGATTGACAAAGCAATTTGGACAGAGTTATAAAAAGATTGGGGAAACTAGTAGGAAAAGGATTGTTAAGACTGTTAAAGCTCCTATCACTCTACAGTGTGTTTGATATGAAAGGAGATATGTGGGACCCTTCTATTGGGCCACAAGATAAATTTTCAAGTGTGGTGATTATGGGCATCGAATGGTAGAATGTCCATTGCCTTGATATGGATAGGGATATGCTTAGATTAGAAGTAGTCATTCGAATTCAGGGACAGAGATCCCCAAAGTGCCAAAGGATATGAGCAGTATGATTTTGTATAATTTTTTGAATTTTTTGATGCACTTGTAGTATATATTTTGCCTCCTTTTGATGTGATTTGATATGAATTTTGGTCCAATACAGATTTTTAAATATTAACCAGTATAGATTTTTGAATATTAACTTTTGAATCAATTGGATTTGATAAATTTGTTCATGTTTGCATACTCTCTAACTGATTGATATGGAAATATTTACAACAATTTTTTTGAACGTGGGAAGATTATAACGACCCAAAGATATCAAAGGTATTTTAAATAAAATATAATTTTTTGAAGTTTTTGTTGAACCAAACGCTTTAGCACTATACATTTGAGTAATATGGTGCTAGGGTTGAGAGAACTATGGCAATAAAAACTACAACCGTGGCACTAGTGTCTCTATTCTATAATAATTAAATCTGATATATGTATTTGGTGTTGCAACACTAGTAGGAGCATTGTGGCTCTAGGCCACTAAAAGTATTTTTTTATTATTTTCCATAAATCTCCTACCCACTCTCTATCACTCCCTCACTTATGTAGCTTTGCCAGGAAGAAATGAAGGAGAAGGGGGAGAAGTGGAGAGAGAGAGAGAGAGAGAGAGAGAGAGAGAGAGAGAGAGAGAGAGAGAGAGAGAGAGAGAGAGAGAGAGAGAGAAGAGAGGGAAAGTCTGTCGGGCATTTTCATTCATCATTTCTTTTATGGAAAATGCTTTGATTATTATAAATAAATAATCTCTTAATTTTATTTTTAATGATTTTGATTTCTATGAATTTATCTCTCCAAATTCTATCAAAAATATATTATTTCCTGATTTTGTAAGCTTTCAACATATAACTTTGGATATACTTTAGATTTGATTATTGTGAATGATTTGATATGATTTTATTACATTTTTACTGATTAAATATATGTATAAGAGTTAAAAAAAATACATACGGAAAGGAATACTGAAAATAGGCTGAAAGGATGTATTATAATTTGGCATGATTATACTGAAATGTGATAAGGGATGAAATAATTGAAGTGATTAACGTCACACCCTGAGATTTATATTGAAATTTTTTTCTCATCTTCTTTTCAATTTTTATTATCTTGTTAATTCTTCAACCATTGAGATCAGGTCAATATCACCAACTATCGATCGAGAGCTAATTAATTGCATTACAAAGAACTAATAAACTACAAAAAATATAATTCATATTTTTGTAGTCCAAAATTACATAACAATGATAGATTCCAAAATAATATATATTATAGCCACTCGCTACAAAGAATAAATAAATCAAAGAACTAAAATAAAATTACACTGGCATCACTATAGATAGTCTCAAGCTGGAGACTCCTGTAGGAAAAATAAATGCCATGCAGATTTGGTGTTATCCTATTTTGAGATTAAATTACATTGAAAATAAAGTACTATCTCTAGAGATTGAAATTATATTTTATAATGATTTCAATATCAAAATAGAATTTTTTTAGAAAAATATCATTTTTATGGTCAAACATAATTCAAAGAATAACATATAATCTCAGGAGATGAACATGGAATTCTATAGAAAGTATTTGAAAGGTGAAATGGTTTTTTAAAATTTAACCATCCATATAATTAGATGTAATAATATATATCATCTTGAAAGACGAATATAATATTCTATAAGGTATCTGACAATAAAATTAGGTTTTCTAAAATTCATAATTTCTAAGATTAAATATAACGAGGAGAATATTTTATAATATGGGGCAATTATAATGATATTCTACAAGTATATTTGAAAATAAAAATTGGTTTGAAAAGACAACCTACATTCCTGGAGATTTTTTCTCTGCTTTTATAGAAATAAAATAGGGTTTATTTTAATATGGATTTCAAAATTAAGGATAAAAAATATTTTAATATATATGTGACCTAGGACGATCTTCAGTTTACTTTCTTAGAATGATTATCTTTTTATGATATTTTATTTCTAAAATTTTACCTTTGATTTATAAGTAGAAAAATCTTTTTATTCCAATGCTAAGAGCTTAAATAAAATTCAGACATGCACATGCAAGAAATAAATCAATAAAATGCAATTTCTACCATGTAATCAATATAAATAAGCAATTAATTAAACACAAAGAAAAATATAATATCCAGTCCATGTGGTAAGTGCCACTTAATATATAACTCAGGCTCTATTAAAAGTAAATGTAGTTAGACACCCCCTATACTAACTTGGATTCTACTCCTATGAAATGATGCAAGACTTAAAATAAGGCATTATTACTTGGTCTTCACTTCTTCTCCTTCAGCTTGATTCTTTTCTTCGGACGCCTTGTGTGTTCATCCAATAGGATACCTAAATGAGAAGAACTCTCCAATGAAAGATGTTCTTTCACATTGTATACTTTTTTTTTTTTTGTAAAATACCTTATTATAATCTTTCACAATTCTTTTATATGAAATACATTTTTTATAATAAAAAGGCTCTAAACTCTCTGTATTATTAGTAAAAAAATAATTTATATAAAAATCATCTCTAATCACATCACATTATTAGTTGCTCATCTTTGGGTAACCTATAAGATTGATTATGCATTTAATAATTAAATGGCTAAGCAGTAGAATCACCTACAAAAATTTTATTTAGTATTTTAAATCATGATTAATTTTAACCCCCTTTTAATAGCCTTGCATATTCATTACCACTTGTAGAAAATCTGATTACCGATCCAAATGATTCATAAACTAGGCAAATCTAAGGGCCTAACATAGATCACATCATAAGAACAAAAACATAGGCTTCAAAAAAATCCATCACAGTAAATTAATATCCAACACTCGTTCACATTCAAGTTATTTACATCTAAAACTAGAGTTGGTGTCCTAATAAATAATTCTAAGTGTATGTGACAGATTGAGAGGTTCGAGTATGTCATGGGTTTATTACTATTTAAAGTTTTCTACAAATTGAATTTTGTTTATTTAAAACCAAGGGATATCTAGTTTGAATAGAAGTTTTAATATTTTAATATATTGGGGTTTATTTTAAAATGGAATTTTAATTTTTGAAGTTAATTAATTATTGATTGCTTAGTCATTTGATTAACCATTTCAATCTTTGCATATTTATTTAAAATTGTAAGTTGGATTATTGGTTACTAATTTATAAGTTTTAACATTTAACATTTACATTCTATGAATTTATTTGTAGCATTATCACAAAGGGTACGATGACCCATGGCCTCCTTAAGACATGTTGCCCAATAGCTCGAGGTAGTCCATCCAAAAAACTTTATTGATAGAATGTTAATTATCTTTTATGTTTGATTATTCTTCATTAAGTTGATTGATTTTGATAATTAAGTATTTTTTTCTCTATTGTTTAATTATTATTATTATTTATTAAATTCATTTCAATATTGAACTTTCAATTTTATTTATAATTTTGAATATTTTTTGTTTTTGATAAATTCTATATTTAATATTTTTTACTATTTTATCTATTATATTTCTCATTAAAATTATTATTTGTTATCTATTATTATTATTATTATTATTATTATTATTATTATTATTATTATTATTATTATTATTATTATTATTATTATTGTTATTATTATTATTATTTATTAAATATGATTAAATTGAATCATTTTAAATACTATGTTAAGGTGGATTTGTTTTCATTATTATTGTGTTTTAGTTTAATTTATTATATATATATTTAAGATAACTTGTTTTTCTTAATATTATTTTTGTTTAATTTTTAACCTACATATTTGATTATAATGATTGGTTTATGATTTAGTTAATTATAGGTGTAGGTTCTCATTCCATTTAAAAGTTAAATTTTAATTTACATGAAGATATAAATCTTAAAGTATTATTTATTTTATTAATTAAATAGTCCCAATGTATTCAAAATCTCCTATATTTTCAAATTATTTTGGGATGTACACTAATTTTAAAAAATCATATCTAAAACGCCCTTAAGGCTAAAGCAAGTGACATACATGCACATGATGGGTTCAGGTTATAACTAACTAGACAAAAATAACTTGCAAATTAAATTTAATTATGAACTACATAATAAAATAAATATAGGAGTTTCTACAGGGGCCTAAGATTGGAAGAATGGAAAGAAACATCATGTTCTTATAAGACGTAGTGCTATCTAAGTTTAAGAATACTCACAACAACGAATCTAGTGTCCTGTGGTATCCTCATGTAGCATCTCCATTAGAAAGCAATTTGGGTTATTTAACTTCTTAAGCTCTCTTTGTTCATGTAATCACCACCATTCCTAGTTGTTCATGCAATTTAAATAAGTAAAATAGTGGTTGGAGATGTACTTTGTTAGTATTACAAAAAAATATGATGTAAAATTTTGTATACCTAGTGCTAAAGTTTATGTACCCAAATGAAATGATTGATATATGAGTGATCATGAATGTAAGCAAGTAATGAAAGAAAATTAATTTTTCCAATTTATCATGTAATAAAATATTGGGCTATTCCAAAATTTATAAGATAAATGAGTAGAGTTATATTAAAACTATTTTTCATATTTTCAAAAACATATTGTTTATTAAGTTTTCAAGAAAGATGATCATGAAATTTAACATCATATTTCATATGGTTCATAATTTTTTCTTTCTTTTTAATTTGGAATCAAACTTTTATATATGAATGAAAACATTCAAAATATTAGTAAATATATTTTGTTGACTTTCTCTAAAAAACTGGACATCCTAAGGTATGATCATCTATACTCACTACGGGAAAACACGTGATTACCGGCGGAATTTCCGGCGGAAATAAATTCGTCACAAATTCCGACGGATTTTCCGGCGATTTTCCGACGGAAAATTTTCACCGAATTTCCGACATATTTCTCGATTCTCTTTCCGACGGATTTTTTTCGTATGCATTTCCTGCGGAATTTCCGGCGGATTTCCAACGAAAATTCAAAATTTAAGTTTTATTTTAATAACTTATTGTCAAATTAAATATTTTATATTTAAAAAAATAACTTAAATTATTGAATTTAATAACTTAAATTATTGAATTTAATAACTTAAATTATAATAAAATAAATTAAATATAATAACAAAAACTTAAATGATTTAAATTTAAACTTAAATTATAATACAATTTTATAATTATTTATTTTATTAAATTAATTTAAATAATTTATTTTTAAATTAAATTAACTAATTTAATAATTTATTATTAAATTAAATTATATTTCTTTTATCTTTAAAAAAATTAACTAATATAGAGTAGTTCTAAGTTAAATACAAAAAAGTAACAGTTTTATGCAGGTTTTAAATGAAGGCTAGGTGGTAGATTGCTGAAGCATAAAAGCATGCAGAGAGAGGAAGGGGGCAGGTTCGAATCCCGCCAAAGTCAAGGCAGAGATCACGCGTGGGCTATAGTTCGGGCGGGCTGGTCTGTCCACTTGTGCGCGCATGGGCGGCTCGCAGGCCCTGTTTGGGTTGGTGGTGGGGGTTGGGCTGGGTTGCTTGTGCTGAGTAGAATTTGTATTTAATTTTTTTTTCTTGAACTTCCGGCGCAAAAAAATCCGTCGGAAATATTTTTCCTATGGAAAATCCGCCGGTAATACGCCGGAAATGTTTCCGGCGCATTATTTTGCGCCGGAAGGCCTTTTTCGACGCGCATCAAACCGGCGGAAATATTTCCGTCGGAAATCCGTCGGAAATTAGCATTTCCGACGGATTTTGGACAATTTTCCGGCGAAAATGTCTGCCGGAAAAATGAAGTTTTTCCTGTAGTGACTCTTATTTTTGAGGTATCAATACTGATAACATTAATAGTCGTATATCAATTTTAGCAGTACTCTAATAATTGATGTATCAATACGGTCATCCATACTTTTATAATTCTGGTATCAGTACAGTCATCCTACTCTTATTATTGAGGTATCAACACTAGCAATATATCAATGCTGGTAGTACTCTAATCATTGGGGTATTAATACAGCCATCCATACCCTTATTGTTGGGGTATTAATATTGTTATCCATACTTTTATCTTTGAGGTATCAATACTGATAGAAATATTAGTAATATATCAATGTTGGCATTAATCTAATCATTGGGGTATCAATACTGATTAAACCTTCAAACATCAATACTGCTCTAAATTCCCATTGTCTATCACCCAATGATAATCTTATAAGAGAAAGTAAAGAATGAACTTTTAAAATTCTCTCATGATAATTCATCTCTATAAATTTGATACATGATAAGCACTATGCATATGCTTGCATCCTTCCAATAAAATATACATGGTTGTGCCTGCTTTTTTGTTCCTAAGCTTAACATTACACTTGATACTAACTATACATATGACTACTATGTGTATTAAATAAAGATATGATATATGGAAAATATCATGAAATTAAGAGAATTCATTAGTACTCCATATTCCATTTAAACTATTAATTCAAAACTATATAATTTAGCTAGACATAAAGAACAAGTGAAGTAAACTTATTTTCATTAATTGCATAAAATAAAGAAAGAAAGTATAGATGAAAAGATATTATCAGATTGGTTCAATAATCTCCTCTAAACTCCTTGAACTTATCAAATTTATTCCACAAACACAAGCCAAATACTCTAATGAAAGTTATTTAGTACTTCTCTTAAATCCTTTAGTTGTCACTCCTAATAAAAATTAGAGAAGCACTATAAAAAATGAAATTAAATAAGTGGCCAAACTCTTCAACTAAATTTATAAACAAACTATTTATAGAAAAATATAGTTAATATATGAAACACTATTTAGATTAATTATTTTGGATTGTTGGAATATAAATACAATATGTTTCTTGATGATTTTCTTTTATATTAATATAATTTAGAACAAAAGCATCACAATTATCTTGATCAAGCATGAAGAGACAAATAATATATTAAATTCTTCCATCCTCAATACCACTATAAACTCCCATAAGTATGTCACCCTATGAAAATTTTAAAAGAGTAAGTAAAGACTGTACTGTTGAAACCCCCTTCATGATAATTCATCTCTATAAATTTGATACATGAAAAGAAATATGCCTATGCTTGCATTATACCAATCCAACATACCTAGTTATGCCTACTTTCCTATTCTTGGGGTCCACATTACACCTTATATTAACTATATATTTCTACACTTATTCAATGATCATATGAATGTTACTACTATGATTTGATCTCTAACATGCATATTGCACCTTTATAATGCTTTGAATTAAGTTATAGATTTTGGTGATCTGCTAAGCTTTTTAAGCTTATTATTTGTGGTTGAATACTTTCAGGTCAAAGTAGGCGAATAGGGGTATGAGGCTAGTCAGGATTCTTCAGGTTCTTTTTCTTTATTTTTCTTTTGTACTCAAATCAAAATAATTATGATATGAGTGGATAGATCTTGAGTATTGTATATGATTTTTAGAAATAAATACAGATGTGTATATTAATATTTTAAATTATATAATCTTTTATTAATTACTGATATATGGTATTAGATAGCTCTGATTATTATTTATCATAGAGATAAATGAATAATTCTTCTAATTTAGATTTTGGAGTATTATAATTTGTATAAGCATAGTTCTTAAATGAATTGATTATTACTAGAGTTGTAGGAATTGATTGATAGTTGAGTAGATTAGGAAGTTTAAGGTGCATTAATTTGTATATATAATTGAATGATATGTGATATAATGACCTACATTATTGTATAATTTTTATGTGTTTTTATTTGGTTTTGATTTGATTAGAATTTTTAATATACATATTTGGTTTATATTAATTTTATGCTTGAATCCTTAAGGAAAATGTTGGGGATGAAATTTTTTTACGGTGGGTTTATTATAATATCCCATATTTTGACTTTGAAAATTAGAAAAACATAAGGTCCAAATGGAAAACCATCTATGCTATAATATTTTTATTACAATATTATAGTTACGCAAAATTTTTTGTAATTTATGGACATATGTCAAAATCTTAAAGAAATTGATAACTCTTGGTACAAGTGAAGATTTTGTGACCTTTAGGTGTCCATTTAGCAAATTGATTTCAATGGTATTTTCTAAATAAGATAGTTTGTTTTATGGATACTTTTTTATAATTTTTTAGCTCCTAAAATGATTTATTTAAATTTTTTACTAAATAATTTATTAAATTAAATAGGTATATTAATATTATAATAATATTTTATGATAAATAACTAAATGCATTGCAGAACCTTATTAAATCCTTTCTAGCTTTTGGAATTTGGATAATAGAGAAGAGGTTAAGAGAATAAGAAAAAGAGATAAGAGAGAAAAAAAAGTTAAGGTTTGGAAGCTGTAAAGCAATTTTCGTCAGTCAGTTTGCTGGAGATTTACTCGTCTTGCTGTAAGGAACCTTTACCCTATTTTTGATTTTTGTATTTTTGGTATTTTTTGATCAAATTTGTTTTTTTATTGCTAAAAAATGTGATTAATTTTATATTATTAAAACTTTCACCATGCAACTTTTTTTATGTAAAAGAGATCGAGATAATGAATATTTTAAGTATTTATTTGAAATTTTTTATTGGTTGATTTTTAAAATATATTAATTTTTACCTACTATTTTTGCACTTATTCAATGATCATATAAATGTTACTGCTATAATTTGATCCCTAAAAAAATTGCTCCTTTACCGTGCTTTGAATTTAGTTATAGGTTTTGGTTATATGTTGGGTTTTTTAAGCTCATTATATAAGGTTAAATGATTTCAGGTTAGGGCAGGTAAACAGGGGTGTGAGGCTAGTTAGGATTCTTCAGGTTTTATTTCTTTTTTTTTTTATATACTCAGGATAAACTAGTTATAATATAATTGTGAGTATTGTATATGATTTTTGGAAATAAATAAGATGTATACTTTAATATTTTGAATTATAGAATCTATTATTTATTATTGATAGATGGTTTTAGATAGCTTTGGTTGTTGTTTATTATAGAGATGATTGAATACTTCTTCTAATTTAGATTTTGTGGCATCACACATACCATGCTCAAAATATATAAAACTCCTCCGAATTAATTTGAGAGTTCAATCTCTCTTTAAACTTCTCCTCCTACTATCCCAAACACCAGCACTCAACCTCTCCTTCAAATAGAAAAATAGCTCGAGATACCTTCCTCTCATAAGGATACTACATACCATCAAATATCATCTCTAATATTTTCAGCCATTCCTTTGCTTATTTGGGCCTGATATCACCCTCAAATCACAGAGGCTTTAATCTCAAAAATATTTGTAAATGTTGATATACAACATCAGATCTAATAAAAAAAATCCTACTTTGTATCATACCCATCACTTGGGCTATCAATCTAGCAAACTATGTAACAATATTATAATTTAGTATAGAAGCAATACTCTGTACTAGTGCTACATGGCTGGCACTCTACTATTCTATCATTTTTTTAGTCATGCGGATGCATATCCTCACAAAACACACAGTTGAATAGATATGCAGATGAAACTAAGGCAAAATAAATGCCAAAACAAACCAAAACTATCTCACTTGACTTACAATTTTATTCATATAGCTTTATTTTACATCAATTTCCCCAAAAATATTACTGTAACACCAAAAAGGGGCTCTCAAAACCCAACCCTGTAAGACCTATAAATAAAATATATTCTATTGTATTGGTTTACAAACAAAAAAACCAAGATCAAAGTTTTGGAAAAAATTAGATTTTTTTAATTAAATATAAAATGAACAACATACTACAAAGTTATTAATAACCTCCAAAATAAAGAAAGTAATACATCCATAATTTTCATTTCGTTTCTCACCAACATATATATATTAACTTTACACTATAATACATGGCTACAAACTAAAATGCAAAACCTAATAATTTAAATAATTAAATATGATTATACAAAAATAAAAAATGAAATACATATATATACTCAGATAGATCATATACAAACTCTCCTACTCAACAAGCTCATTCATATTACAAATCTAGGCCAAAGGTCTGTGTTTTTGATGATAACAAATATTATAATTTCTTTATTACTATTTTTCTTGTATATATGTTTTGTTTCTCTTGCTGACTAATCTTTCAAGTTCACAAGCTCACTTGCAATGAAAATCAGCTCCAGATAGGGTAGTCTAGGATTGAGTCAGTCTATATTATCACTTTAATGTAGTTTTTATCTTTCTTGAGTCAAATCCTAAGTTTGGTGGACCCCAAGTTAAGTAACCTTAGACACACACACTTAGGAGGAGAATTTTGTTGAGTTAGAGATTTTTTTTAACTTAATCATACAGGATGATATTATATCATCCTGGATGATTAGTTTAAAAATAGAAACTCTAATTAGGGGATCCAGCTAATTACAAGTGCTAAAACTAATCATATTAGACAATCCATATCATACGGGACAATCATCTTAAAAGATTAAAATAACTGCCAATCATAATTTAGGTAATGTTTAATTTTTAATTTTTGTTCTAATCATACAGGATGATGTGCATCATCCTGGATCATTTTTGACAATCATACCCAAATTGGCCTTGTGATTAGGAGAGTAATTATGGTTAAATTATTCAATCAAATCATACAGAATAGTCCATCTGGATTGTACTGGATGATTTAGATGAAAAACCATAACTTTACTTTAATCATGTAAGAGTATCATCTTAGATGTCCCGAGATGTTTTCGAGATGAAATGGAGATTGCCACCCAACTTCCAATCTCCTACTGGATGATCAATATGGTATATTGAACTAATTGTCTCGGATGATCACAAGATTGTATAGAGCAAAGGTAGTCATCCTGGCTAATATGGCTATTTTGTACTAATCATAGAGATCATCCTAAATAATTAGTTGCACATAATTAAAAGTTAGGGCTTCTTTTGGAGGCTCTCTATTTAACCAATGGTATTAACCTTTAAGTAAATCTTTTGTTGTGGAGTTGATCCAAGGGGGAGCTTAGAGAAGGAAGAGGAAGAGCTTGAGAGAGAGAGAGAGATCCTTGTAACGTGGTGCTTATGAGGTAATCATAAAAGTTACTCTATATAAGATATTTTTTGTCTTCTTTGAGTTGCTCTACTTATTTCTTGGTAGGTTCGGGGAGATCATCATTAGCATTAGATCAAGTTCTCTGTCTACTCCAAAAGGGAGTAAAACGATTCACAGGTTATCTGCCTACTCCATAAGGGAGTAAAATGATTCAAGGTTCTTTACCTCACTGTGTTAGTGGAAAGATTTTGTAAAGGCTTTTCCGCCATGCTATGGGAGAAAAAGGAGAGTCACTTCAATTTAGTGCAATACTTGGAGAGGGGGTCTCTAAGGAGTAGATGTAGGTTAAATTTGGCCGAACCACAATAAAAATCGGTGTGTTCTTTCTTATTATTTTCATTGCATTTTATTTTTGCACTTTTTTGTGATTTATTTTGAGGTTGAAATATCTGATCATATTGTTATTGTGAAAACTATTTTTCTTCTGCATCAAGTGCTATTGTTTTGTTTTAAAATATTTAAAAAATAAAAAATATTTTCTTTTTGTTTAATAATTTTTAAAACTACCGATTCACCATCCTCTTGGTTAGCCTCGAGCTAGTTCTTTTGGGTTTAAAACCCCTCATGAACTTTCAAGTGGTATTAGAGTGGAATTCATTAAATAAAGTTTTGGAAATCTTTTGAATTTAGATCCTTGATTAATTTTGGAAATAGAAAAATTGCGGAAGGTTACTCAATCACTAGATCACCTCTTTTTGATAATATACCATTTGATTTTGGGAAAATTTGTATATCCGCTTTTCTGCAATCAATTGATTATCGTATGTGGATATTTGTTAAGGAAGGTTATTATTCTCCTTTTAAATTGGTAAATGGTGTTAAAACATAAATTCCTTTTACTGATTGGATTACTGATAATAGAGATCAAGCACAACAAAATGCTAAGTTCTTGAACTATTTTTTTGTGCCTTAAAATCTAAAGACTATATGCATGTTTCCATTTGTTTCACTGGAAAAGAAAATTTGGACATATTATACATAACATATGAATGTAAACATAAAGTTAAACAATTTAGAATGAATATTCTTTTGCATGACTACGAACTTTTTTTGCATGAAACCTAGCAAATATATTTTTGATATGTATATTAGGTTTACATAAATTGTCACATCCTTGAATGCCTTAGGAAGAGAACTAAAAAACTATGAAAAAGTTAACAAGATTTTAAGATGCTTACATTTTTCCTTTGATGCAAAGTTACTGCCATTACTGAATTTAAAGTCTTGAATGTTTATTCAATTAATAACTTACTTGGATCACTAATTGTTGTTGAGTAAGAAGTGAACTAAAGGCAGCTTGATGCAGGTGAGAAAAAAAAAAGGAGAAAAATATAGCCTTAATGGCTAATGTTTTGGCACTAATTCTTTTTGTTATGAAAATGATGACATTGTTTTAATTATTAGGCAATTTAAGAGCTTCTCAAGGAAAAAGCAAAGCATCATCACAAATGGAACAAATATAAGAACTATAAGAATTATAAAGTTTCTTCTAACATTATTTGTTTTGAATCCAAGAAGATAGGTCATCTGAAGTCCGATTACCCATCTCTAAAAGCTCACCCAAGCAAGGATAAGGGTGAGGATGTAGAGAGAGTTGCTATTTGCATGTTTTACATTCTTGCAACTTGTATTGTTTTGATGATTTCAAATATTATTATTTTATATATCTCCTAACACTTTTTGGAAGATTTGTTTTTGCTCTAGTGTATACTAACATTTCAGAAAAAATCAACTCCAAGCGATGAAGACTTCAAATTATTCACTTGTAAATTATAATTTTTGAAATAAGAGGGAGTGATTGTAATTGAGTGAAAAATCCCAACACACACTCTTGGGGGAAAATTTTTTGTGAACAGATCGTACAGGATGAACCTGTTTCGTACGGGACGATCATGTCAATTAACCCCTAGGAAAAGCAATCGATCAAACAGGCGGGTAGAAAATTTTCTAAGTCCTAATCGTCCAGGATGAATTTTGTATTCGTCCCGGGACGAACATCTCTTGATTCTCACCTTGGACTGTTCATCCAGATGAAAAGCATGGTTCGTACCGGGACGAAACTCTTTGTATGAGATCGTATAGGACGAAATGAACCTTCCTCCCTGGACTAAACTCTCTGTATGAGATCGTACAGGAAGAAATAAACCTTAGTCCCTGGACAAAACTCTCTGTATGAGATTGTACAGGAAGAAATGAACCTTCGTCCCTGGACGAAACTCTTTGTATGAGATCGTACAGGACGAAATGAACCTTCGTCCCAGGATGAAACTCTCTGTATAAAATCGTCCCAGGATGAAACTTGTTCGTCCCACGATGAACTGAACCGACTTACCTCAGTTGGTTACGTCCTGTAGAATTTTGGGAACCGACCTATGTAATAACCGTTTCGTACCGGACGAACCTAGTTCGTACGGGACGATGAGCGTGTACGAACATAGTTCGTACCAATATACATTAGGATCATTTTCAACACTTTAAGTAAAATCGTCCAGGACGATCCACGATCGTACAAGACGATCCACTGCGTTCAGAATTGAAAACTTGCAGTTTTTGGGCAGTTTTTCATGTCTTTTATATATATAGTCCAAATTAGACTACCACCCAATCTTTTTGCTCATTGATCTACGTGCCTATTGGAAGAAGAGTAAAGGAGATAGTGATAGAGAGCATTCAAAGAAGGATTTCTACCACTGGAGCGTGAAGGCTTTGCTTGGTGTTCAAGGTAAGATTTCCTACTTGTGATTTGAGATTACTTCACTCTTTTTCTTTCTTCCTTCTAGATTTCTTGTGAAGAGTTCTGTCAAGGAGATCCGGTTCTCTGCCGACACTAGGAGAGTGTGAAAGGATGAAGGGTTCTCTGCCCACACTAGGAGAGTGGGAAAGGATGAAGGGTTCTCTGCCCACACTAGGAGAGTGTGAAAGGACGAAGGGTTCTCTGCCCACACTAGGAGAGTGTGAAAGGATGAAGGGTTCTCTGCCCACACTAAGACAGTGTGAAAGGATGATAGTTCTCTGCCAACACTAGGGAAAGTGTAAAAGGATGATGGTTCTCTGCCGCACCGGGTAGTGGTGAAAAGAGTGTTTGTAAAGGCTTCTCTATCTTGCTGTGGGTGCAAAAGGAGAGACACTATTGGTTTTAGTGCAATAATCAGAGGGTGCCTCTAGGGAGTGGATGTATTTAGACCAAACCACTATAAATCGTGTGTCGTTTATTTTACTGCTTTTTATTTTCTGCATTTTTTTTTGTTTAAAAATTGTGGTTGAAAAACTTTTTCTAAAAAATTCATTAAAGTTTAATTTCGGTTCAATTTATCAAAAGAGGGATAATTTTTTTTTAAAAAAATACCAATTCACCCCCCCTCTTGGTAGCTTTGGGACATTAACTTAGGTTTAACAACCTATTCACTAGACTCAACAAGTGGTATCAAAGCATTGTTTCAAAATCATAAGTTTAAACTACTTTTTGATTAACGTAGATTGCTACATTTTGAAACCGAAATACACCTGAAGGTTACTTTATTACTAGACCTCCACTTTTTGACAATATACCTTTTAATTTTTAGAAAACACGCATGTCTACTTTCTTGCAGTCACTTGATTATTGTATGTGGATATTAGTCCAGGAAGGTTATACAAAACCAACTAGATTAGTTGATGGAGTTAGGGTAGAAACACATTTTGCTGATTGGACTATAAAAGAACGTGACTTAGCACAACTAAATGGTAAATGTTTAAATAGTTTCTTTTGTGCTTTAAAATATGAAGACTAAATGCGGGTTTCCACTTGCAAAAGTGGAAAGGACATATGGGATAGACTTTGTATAACATATGAGGGGACTAATGAGGTTAAGAAATCAAGACTTAATATCTTGTTATATGATTATGAATTGTTTCGCATGAAACCAAATAAATTCATTTCTGATATGTACACAAGATTCACACAAATTGTCACCTCTTTGCATGCACTTGGTAGGAAACTAATGAATCCTGAAATGGTTAATAAGATTCTTCGTTGTTTACCTACTACTTATGATGCTAAAATTACTGCAATTATAGAGTCTAAAGATCTAAACATTTATTCTATTGACAATCTTTTTGGTTCACTCATTGCTTACGAGCAAGGGGTTAGTCAAAGAAAGATTGATGCAGGTGAACCACAAAAGGAGAAGAATATAGCACTAAAAGTAGAAGAGTCTGAGAGTGAACACTCAAAACTTGAGGATGAAGATGATATTGCATTGATGACTAGATAATTCAGAAGCTTTCTGAAGAGGAAGCAGAAGAGAACGCCAACAATAGAATAGAAGTAAATTTAACAGAAGTGGCAAGATTTCTAATGAAGTGATTTGTTATGAATGCAGGAAACCCGGTCATATCAAGACTGATTACCCAAAACTCAAAGCCACTCCTAGCAAGGAGAAGGTAGAGGAGAAACCAACTGAAAGAAGGGCAAGAAGAAGTTTCAAAGAGCTTTTTGGGCGGACTCAGCTTCAGATTCATTAGAGACTGAAAAGGAAGAAGAAATCACCAATCTTTGCTTGATGGCAGATAATATAGATCAATCAGATCAAGAAGAGGTATGTGACTTAAAAGTTTTGATGAATTATTTGAAGTTTCTGAACACATGCATGATGCATATAGGAAAATGAAAAAGATGCATGCTAGTGTAAGTCTAGAATTGGAAGAACTTAAGAAAGAACATAAAATCCTTAGAAAAGATCATGCTTTAATAGATGACAACCACATAAAATTACTTGATGAATATGATGACCTGAATAAAAATCATGAGATTTTAAAACCATCGTATGCTGATCTTGAAAAAGAATTTAAAAAATTTAAGGATGAGTCAGAGAGCAAAACATATCGAATCAATTATACAAATCGAATCTTGAAAGATATGAATTCATTTTATAAGCTGAAATAAAAGCTCTCGAGGATAATAGAATACCCCCCAAACTTGAAGATTTTACAAATCCTAAATTTTATCCTAAATATATGGAATCCCTTAGAAGACAAATAAATGATAGAAGACTTAGGAATACTTTTCCTAATGTCAAATATAATAATTGTGGATTATTTTGACATATAGCACACACCTGTACTTTGAAGATGAAATCTGATTTGGTGTGGAGACCTAAGATGCATAAACCTAGACATATCATACATGCATCTGATTATAAATTGCTAAAAGGAGAACCCAAACTTATTTGAGTTCCCAGGTCTAACATTTGATATTTTTGCAGGGTCGCTCTCACACAAGACCTCGTGGGAGCATATGGTACCTGGATAGCGGATGTTCAAAGCATATGACTGGAGATAATGCTCAATTTATAACGTTAGAAGCCAGGAGTGGAGGCAAGGTTACACTTGGAGATAATACCACAAAGAAGGTTGTTGGATCAGGTATGATTGGAAACTTAAAAAACTTTTTTATAGACAATGTGTTATTGGTTGAAGGATTAAAGCATAATTTGTTAAGTATAAGTTAGCTATGTGATAAGAGTTATAGTGTAAAATTTTTTCCTACTAGCTGCATATTAAGCATAAATGGTAAAGATGTGTTGAATGGAAAAAGGGTAAACAATATTTATATGCTAGATTTAAATTGAATTCATACTTATACTGCCTTTTGTTTAAAAACTGTTTCTGATGAGTCATGGGTTTGGCATAGGAGACTTTGTCATTCTAGCATGAAAAACCTCGGAAAGATTACCCAAAAGAATTTAGTGAGAGGTATACCAAAACTTGACTTTAATAAGGACCACCTTTGTGATGCATGTCAATTAGGTAAGCAAGTGAAGTCCTCTTTTCAGTCCAATAAGGATCTTAGGACTAGTAAACCTTTGAAAATCTTACACATGGATCTTTTTGGACCAATTGGAACTGTAAGTCTAGGAGGGAACGTATACGGATTTGTTAAAGTGGATGATTACTCAATATTCACTTGGGTTAGATTTCTATTTCATAAGAGTGAATTATTTGAGAAATTTAGAAATTTTTTGACTTGAATTCAAAGGAAATTAGGGTATGAAATTATTTATATACAAAGCGATCATGGAGGAGAATTTGAGAATGAGAGATTTGAAAATTTTTATAAAAAGAAAGGAATTGATCACAATTTTTCTGCACCTAGAACCCCTCAGCAAAATGGGGTAGTCAAAAGGAAAAATAGAACATTAATAGAAGCCGCCCGAGCAATGTTGGCAGAATACTCACTTCTTAAATATTTTTGGGTTGAGGCGGTTAGCACTGCATGTTATGTTCTGAATAGGGTGAATGTGAGATCCAATTTAAATAAAGCATCCTATGAATTGCTAAAAGGGAGAACACCTAATTTGTCACATTTGTATGTTTTTGGTTGTAAGGTGTTTATTCATAATAATAGAAAATCTGCCTTAGGAAAATTTGATCCAAAATTAGATGAAGGAATTTTTGTTGGATATTCAAGTGTTGGAAAATCTTATAGGGTATTCAACAAAAGAACTTTGGTCATTGAAGAGACCACATATGTTGTATTTGATGAATCTGAAAATTTGGAAGAGCCAAATGTTATTGAAGATGAGATTGAGGATAACTTCCGAAAAATTGATAAAATAAACTTGGAAGAAAATGTGGAAGAGAATTTGGAGATAGAAAACCCTTTGCCTAGAGATTTGAGATTTTGTAAAAATCACCCAAGGGAATTGATTATAGGTGAACCTAGTGAGGGTGTTAGAACTAGGTGAGGATTAAACAAGGAAGTCAATCATTCAGCCTTTATTTCAACTATAGAACCCACTAATATTTATCAAGCACTTTCTGATGAATTTTAGATATTGGCCATGCAAGAAGAGTTGAATCAATTTGTAATAAATAAAGTTTGGGAATTAACTTCAAGGCCAAAAGATCAAAGCGTAGTTGGAACTAAGTGGGTATTCAAAAATAAAATGAATGACTCAGGAATAGTCATTAGAAATAAGGCTATATTAGTTGTTAAGGGGTATAATCAGATTGAAGGAATTAATTTTGAGGAGACTTTTGCCCCTGTAGCTAGACTTGAAGCAATTAGGATTTTGTTAGCCTTTTCTTATTTTAAAGGTTTCAAATTATTTCAAATGGATGTGAAAAGTGCCTTTTTAAATGGGGTAATTAAAGAGGATGTCTTTGTAGAATAACCTCCAGGTTTTGAAAATTCTAAATACCCAAATCATGTTTTCAAGTTGAAAAAGGCATTATATGGATTAAAACAGGCACCTAGCGCTTGGTATGAGAGGTTAAGCACCTTCCTACTTGAAAGATCTTTTGAAAAAGGAAGTGTGGATACAACTCTCTTTTTAAAAAAATTTGGAAAGGATATACTCATTGTTCAAATTTATGTGAATGATATCATTTTTGGATCTTCAAATAAAAATCTTTGTGATGATTTTTCTAAAATAATGAGTAGTGAATTTGAGATGAGACTAATGGGAGACTTAAACTACTTTCTAGGCTTTAGCATTAAGCAACTTGAGGAAGGTATATTTCTTAGTCAATCTAAATATGTTAAGGACATCCTCAAAAAATATGAAATGGACAATGCTAAACCTGTTAGTACACCAATGAGTTCCTCAGTTCAGTTGGATAAGGACCTTAAGGGAAAATATGTTGATCAAAAGAGAGGGATTATTGGATCTTTACTTTACTTGACTGCTAGCCAACCTGATATCATGTTTAGTATTTGCTTGTGTGCTAGATTTCAATCTCATCCAAAAGAATCAAATTTGACAGCAGTGAAAAGGATTTTAAGATACTTACTAGGAACTCAGAACTTAGGAATTTGGTATCAAAAGTTTAGCTCTTTATTTGAAATTATTGGTTATTCAGACTCTGATTTTACAGGCTATAGGGAGGATAGGAAAAGCACTTATGGAGCATGTCAATTCATTGGAAATTCATTAGTTTTATGGTCTAGTAGAAAACAAAATTCAGTATCCCTATCTACTGCAGAAGCAGAATACATTGCATAATGAAGTTGTGTGGCACAAGTACTTTGGTTAAAACAACAGTTGATTGATTTATGATTAACTATAGGCACTATACCAATTTATTATGATAATACTAGTACTATTTACATTTCAAAAAATTATATTCAACATTCAAGAACCAAACACATTGACATAAGACATCATTTTATAAGGGATCATGTATCCAATGGATAAATTGAACTTACCCATGTTTCAACAGAAAATCAACTTGCAGACATTTTTACAAAACCTTTAGCCTTTGATATTTTCAGTACATTAAGAACTAGGCTTGGAGTGATTGATTTAAATGCTTAGATAAAAATATTTTTCTGCAACATTGATATTTTGTTTTTGTTTTTGTGTTCATTGTATTTTTTAGTTTGTTTTTTTTATATTTTCCTCTTAAAAAGGTGTGTATTTAAGTTTATCTTGTTTGTTTTTATTCATTTTTATTTTGAGTGTGAAAATGTAAATTTATGGTCATTATCGTCCGGGACAAAAATTATTCGTACGGGATGATGTGTGTAAAATGAGAAACTGTGTGATTTCGAACCGTCTTAAGAGTAGTTTTTAATGTATTTCGTCTGTACGATCGTCATGATCGTCAGGGACTAAATATTTTTCAAACAACGGGATGAATGAATGCAGTAGTTGAATGGATAAGACAGTTTTTATTATGAACTTCGTCCGTACGAACATTTGGTTCATCCAGATGAACACATGTCGATTCATAGCGGGGGACGATTTTAAACGGCCATTAAAACGAGTTAAATTTTTGATCGTCCGTACGAACACGTATTCGTCTGTATGATCGTTTTGGTCAAAAGCCTGTACGAAAGGATGCTTCGAAAATTATGTTTTTATGAAAAGCCTTTATTTTTTAAACTCATTCGTTCGTCCATACAAAATATTTTCGTACGGGATGAATCGAATTCGTACGGGACGAATAAATTTTCGTCTGGTACGAACAGTCGTTCTTCTTTAAATTAACGACAATTTTTTACTGAACAATCACTTTCACACATCTCTTTCAAACCTTTCCTCTCTTCAAATCTTTCAATGGCAAGTTCTAGCAAGCGCCAAAAGATCTTGGCTAAGGGTCCTCCAAGAAATACATCCAAAAACTTCCTTTCTAGAGCCATTGAAAAATCCTTTACTAGGTTTGTCTCTGCAAAAATCACCCCATCTAGAGTTCTCCTACAGGATCAATTAACCTTTAAGGTAATGCACTTGTTTGCCTCTACTCAATTTGGTTTAATCCTCACTTTAATACACTTCTACAATAGAGAAACCTTTCACTATTTCTTGGCAAATATGTCATTCAACTCCGACCATTCTGTCATCAGTTCTTTTGTTTTCAAAAAGAAAGTTGAAATCACCAAGGCTGACTTTGGTATCTTCCTAAACTTAAGGACTGAAGGCTTAAGAGCACACACCTTAACCACCACAAATTTTGATTAGACTGAAGTTAATCGTGTGATTATAGGAATAAGAGTTAAGGATCATTTGCCTAAAGTATCAACTTTATTGCGTGATGCCCGTATCATCCAGCACGTACTAAGAACTTCCATTATTCCTAAAGCTGGTGATAGAGTCAACATCACTCCTCTTCTTTTTACTGTTACCTACATGATAATGACAAGACAACCTATAGATGAGGCCCAACTCCTAATTGACTACATTTATGATTTCTCTGAAATTGGTCATGTTGATCATAAAAGAAAGAAGAACATAGCCTTAGGACATCTGATTGCCTATATTTGGAAAAGAAGTATGATTTAATTCATCCATAACAAGACTTTAAAGAACCACACTACTACAACGACGCATCCTTTAGGGCTATCTTCAATAAGGACGAGCCCAGCAAAACTCATGTAGTTCTGAGTGAAACAGAAGAAGAAGCTGAACCTTCACATGCTGCTGGACCAAATTATCAGAATTTGGTTCAAAGATTTGACAATTTAGAGGCTCATTTTGATCAAAGGTTTGATCAAATTGAAACTCACTTGCAGCAGCAAGATATTCAGTACAATCAGGATATGGGATTTATGCGTGATCAGATAAATGCCATTAATTCCAACATGTTTATGATGAGTAATTACTTCAACTTCTTTGGTGCAGTACTACCTCCTCCTCCTCCAGATCAGGGTCCATCTGAATGATTTGTTTAGTGTTTGTTCAGTATTTGTTCAGTGTTTGTTCAGTGTTTCGTTGTAGTTCATGTGTTAGTGATTTCCTTTAGTTTGTTATTTTTTTTTCTTGTTTTAGTTTTGTTACTATTGATATCTTGAACTTCAAACTGTAATGGCTTCATCCGATATCAATATATGTTTCAATGTTTTGTTGTTTAATATTTTAGAAATGTGTGTTAGACTTTATGACATTCATTTTTTTTAATCTTAATAGTGCTTTATTCAAATTTGTAAATTAAAATTAATTTCATTAGAAAATATAATTTTTCTAAATTTAAGAGATGCTTATAACTTGATATTATTAGAATTTTCAATTCATATGTCTTTTATTTAGACTACATTATTTTTAATATTATTATTGCAATTTAGATGTTTTCTTATTTTGTATTTCTCTTTTTAATTAGTATTTATGCACTTAGAAAAATTTAAAGTTTTAGATTATTGATTTTGGAAAGAATTCAATTACTCTTGAAAATTATACAAATGTATAAAAATCAAAAGGAATGTGCAAAAATTTTGCAATGACAAAAAGAGGCACAAAATAAGTCCAAAGTAAAAAGATGTACAAAAATGTGCCATAAAAATTAAGAAAAAAAAAAGATGCGCAAAGTGCTGCATGTGGTAATTACTTCTTTCCAGACTCTTTTAATCTCTTAATTCAAATTGATCTAATGTTCATTTATAGTTCATATTTAAATTTGAAATATAAAATTTTTTATTCATCCTTAGTGCAATGATTTTATTTATCTTCATGTCTAAATTGACACATGCCTTTGATAAATTCTTTTTATTCTCTATGTTATATCACTTCTTAAATTATATGAAATCTTACGTTTTTCTAATGTTTTGATTTTATTTGCATACATTATTTCAATCACTTCCAAGATTAAAATATCAAATAAATTTCATACTTCTGCTTACATTTCTACCCTTCTTTTTTTCTTCACTTTTTGATGTTGTCAAAAAGTGGAAAAATTATTTGTTGCGACTTGTGTATTTTTATTATTTTTATTTATTTTATAGTATATTTTCGTATGCGTGTTTGATTATTTTTGTTTTGTCTTGTGTTGTATAAAAATTTTGAAAAACAATTTTTTTTTAATTCAAATGCCTCCCTATTTTCATGAATTCATCATTTCAGGGGGAGTTTAGGAGATTCTTAAAATTTGAAATCCTACAAACAATAATTGTTTACCATCATCAAAAAGGGGGAGATTGTAGAGAGAGTTGCTATTTGTATGTTTTACATTCTTGCAACTTGTATTGTTTTGATGATTTCAAATATTATTGTTTTATATATCTCCTAAGACTTTTTGGAAGATTTGTTTTTGCTCCAGTGTGTACTAACATTTCAGGAAAAATCAACTCCAAGTGATGAAGACTTCAAATTATTCACTTGTAAATTATAAGTTTTGAAATGAGAGGGAGTGATTGTAATTGAGTGAAAAATCACAACACACACTCTTGGGGGAAAATTTTTTGTGAACTGATCGTACAGGACGAACCTGTTTCGTACAGGACGATCATGTCAATTAACCCCTAGGAAGAGCAATGGATCGAACAGGCGGGTAGAAAATTTTCTAAGTCCTAATCCTCCAGGAAGAATTTTGTATTCATCCCGGGACGAACGTCTCTGGATTCTCACCTTGCACTGTTCGTCTAGACGAAAAGCATGGTTCATACCGGGACGAAACTCTCTATATGAGATCGTACAGGATGAAATGAACCTTTGTCCCTGGACGAAACTCTCTGTATGAGATCGTACAGGACAAAATGAACCTTCGTCCCTGGATAAAACTCTCTGTATGAGATCGTACAGGACGAAATGAACCTTCGTCCCTAGAAGAAACTCTCCGTATGAGAACGTACAGGACGAAATGAACCTTCATCCCTGGATGAAACTCTCTGTATAAAATCATCCCAGGAAGAAACATGTTCGTCCCAAGATGAACTGAACCGACTTACCTAAGTTGGTTACATCGTGTAGAATTTTGGGAACCGACCTATGTAATAACCGTTTCGTACCGGACGAACCTAGTTCGTACGGACGATGAGCGTGTACGAACATAGTTTGTACCAATATACATTAGAATCATTTTCGATACTTTAAGTAAAATCTTCCAGGATGATCCACGATTGTACGGGACTATCCACTACGTTCAGAATTGAAAACTTGCAGCTTTTGGGCAGTTTTTCTTGTCTTTTGTATATATAGTCCAAATTAGACTGCCACACAATCTTTTTGCTCATTGATCTATGTGCCTATTAGAAGAAGAGTAAAGGAGAGTGTGAGAGAGAGCATTCAAAGAAGGATTTCTACCACTGGAGCGTGAAGGCTTTGTTTGGTGTTCAAAGGTAAGATTTCCTACTTTTGATTTGAGATTACTTCACTCTTTTCTTTCTTCCTTCTAGATTTTTTGTGAAGAGATCTGTCAAGGAGATCCGGTTCTCTGCCGACACTAGGAGAGTGTGAAAGGACGAAGGGTTCTCTGCCCACACTAGGAGAGTGTGAAAGGACGAAGGGTTCTCTGCCCACACTAGGAGAGTGTGAAAGGACGAAGGGTTCTCTGCCCACACTAGGAGAGTGTAAAAGGATGAAGGGTTCTCTGCCCACACTAGGAGAGTGTGAAAGGAAGACGGTTCTCTGCCAACACTAGGGAAAGTGTAAAAGGACGACGGTTCTCTGTCGCACCGGGTAGTGGTGAAAAGAGTGTTTGTAAAGGCTTCTCCGCCTTGCTGTGGGTGCAAAAGGAGAGACACTATTTGTATTAATGCAATACTCAGAAGGTGCCTCTGGGGAGTGGATGTAGGTCTGGTTTAGACTGAACCACTATAAATCGTGTGTCGTTTATTTTACTGCTTTTTATTTTCTGCATTTTTTTGTTTAAAATTTGTGGTTGAAAAACTTTTTATAAAAAATTTATTAAAGTTTAATTTCGGTTCAATTTATCAAAAGAGGGATAATTTTTTTTAAATACCAATTCACCCCCCTCTTGGTAGCTTTGGGACATTAACTTAGGTTTAACAACCTATTCACTAGACTCAACAGAGGAAAAACCTAAGTTTAAGAAGGATAAGAAAAGGATCTAAAAGGTTTTTTGGGTGGACTCAGCATCAGACTCCTTTGAAACTGAAGCTAAATAGGAGGTAACAAACTGAAGCTGTTTAATGGCTGATGAACATCTTGATCACTCTGATCAAGAAGAGGTATGTGAGCTAACTTACGAAAAATTATTTAAAGTTTATTAAAAAAATTCATTCTTCTTATAGGAAGCTCAAGAAACTTCATGCTAGTCTTAAAACTGATTTTTTAACTTCACGAAAAGAGCATGAGTGCCTGAGAAAAAATCATTCCACTTTAAATGGAAATCATATGACTTTATTTGATGAATTTGATGGATTGAATAAAAGCATCTTAATTTAATAATTAAGCATGATTCCTTAAAAAGTTTATATATTGAGCTAGAAAAAGCATATAAGGACTTAGATACTCTTGCAACTGATTTAGATAGTAAGGAGCATGCTTTGAAAATATAAAATTCAATTCTTGAAATATAAATAAGTTTTTAGAAGCTAAATTAACTACTTTCAAAGAAAATAAAAACCACCCATAATGCTTGAGATTCACAATCCATTATATCAGCATGCATCATTCAAACCTAAGAAGAGCCACTAAAACCTGAGTATATTAGTAAACCCTTTTCTTGGTGTTAGACATTTTTCTTGTGCATGCTAGGACATATCTCCCACACATGCACCATTAATCGTAGAATACATTTAGCGTGGAGACCTAAAGTTCAAAATTCACATCATATCATGCATGCATTTCATTCTTCTTTCCCTAAAATGGGTAGTAAACCTGTTCGATTCCTAAATCTAACATCTAATGATTTTGTAGGTGTGCTCTCATAGAAGGCCTCATGGGATCATGTGATACCTTGATAATAGATGTTCAAGGCATATGACTGGAGATGCAAATCAAATCATTTCACTGGAGGCCAGGGTAGGAGGCATGGTAACACTTACAAATATACCACCAGGAGAGTGGAGGGGTTAGGTATAATTGGCAACTCTATAAATTTCATCATTGAAAATGTTTTACTAGTTGATGGCTTGAAATATAACTTGCTCAACATTAATCAACTCTGTGATAAAAACTTTAACATAATTTTTTTCTACTAACTACATAATAAGATTGAATAAGAATATTATTTTGCAAGGAAAAAGGATTAATAATGTTTGCATGCTTGATTTATATTCATTAAAATTGACACTGCTCTTTGTTTAAAAATTGTTGTGGATGAATCATGGTTATGACATAGGAGATTGTGTCATGCTAGTATGAAAAGCCTTAGAAACATCACCCAAAAAGATTTAGTGAGAGGGATACCCAAACTAGAGTTCACTAAGGATCCAATGTGTGATGCCTGTAAGTTAGGAAAATAAGTCAAATCCTCTTTCCCATCAATTAAAGACATTTCCACTAGCAAACTTTTAGAAGTCCTTCACATGGATCTCTTTGGGCCTATCAAAACTACAAGCTTAGGAGGGAAAGTCTTTGCATATATGATTATCGATGATTATTCGAGGTTTATATGGGTTAGATTCCTATCCTATAAAAGTGAATCATTCGAGGAGTTTAAGTCTTTTTCCACTTGGATTCAGAGGAAGTTAGGTTATGAAATTATGATAATTCATAGTGATTATAGTGGAGAATTTGAGAATGAAAAAATTGAATCTTTCGATACAGAGCAAGGGATAGACCACAACTTTTCAACTCCTAGGACCCCTCAACAGAACGAGGTAGCTAAAAGGAAGAATAAGACTATGGTAGAAGTTGTAGAGCCATGTTAGCTGAATACTCACTTTTAAAATACTTACAGGCATAAGTGGCGAATACAGCCTGTTATGTTCTGAAGAGGGTGAATGTTAAATCTAAACTGAACATGACACCCTATGAAATTCTGAAGGGTAGGATACCAAACCTCTTTCACCTCCATTTCTTTGGATGTAAAGTATTCATTCTGAGTAATGAGAAGTCTAAACTAGGGAATTTTGACCCAAAATCTGATCGAATGTTCCTAGGTTACTCAAGTGTTGGGAAATCCTATAGAGTCTTCAATAAAAAAACACTGATAGTTGAGGAGACCTCTCATGTTATGTTTGATGAATCTGATAATTCTCGGGTAAAAGAAGAGGAGGTTGTAGAAGTCACCAAAAGATTGAAATCTGCAAATTTGGAGGAAAGAATAGAGTTTGAAAACACTTTTCTTAGAGAATGGAGATATTATTCGAGTCATCCTAAAGAACTGATTTTAGGAGACCCATATGAATATGTTAGAACTAGGCATGGACTTAAAAAATAGGTAAAACACTATGCCTTCATTTCAATGACTGAACCCTGTAACCTAAATTAAGCCTTGTTGGAACTCGTTCAATATGAATTAGGATGTTAAGCCTAATTAATTGTCCCAAGGCTAACCAAGAGGGGGGGGGGGGGTGAATTGATAATTTAAAAAATATACTTCTACTCTTGGATTTTTAGAAAACCTTTTTAATTATTAATGCAAGTTAAATTTAAAGTTTAAAAAATAAACTTTTCAACATGAGTAAACAACTTGCAATGAAATTAAATGCGGAAGAAAAATAAGAAGGAACACACCAGATTTATAGTGGTTCGGTCAAACCTTGACCTACGTCCACTCCCCGGAGGCACCCTCTGAGTATTGCACTAATACCACAAAGTGACTCTCCTTTTTCCCCCACAGCAAGGCGGAAAAGCCTATACAAAATCACTTTCACCTTCCCCGGTGCGGCGGAGTAGCCGGGTTCTTTGACACCAAAGAGATCTTCTTCTCGCCAAAACTTCCCTCAAGACGACCCTTGAATCCGATGGTACTGAAGTGCAAGTTTGCCAGAGAAACTATGTGAATATCCTTCCACACTCCCTTGAAATCCCCTTCAAGGATCTTCTCCCTCTCAAACTCCACCTTTTCCTCTCTCCCTTTCAAGTTCTCTCTTCTAGTTTTCTCCCAAAGAACGAAGACACAATGGCTGTCAAAGATACACTTTGTCATCCTTTTAAACTCTCCAAGTGTCGGCAGAGAACCGGTTCTATGTTGTTGAACTTCACTTGAGAGCCTTCAAAGGAGATGGGAAGAAACAAAGAGATCTTCTTCTTCAAGTAACCTTGTGAATCCCTCACAAACCCCTCACTTGATCTCTCACTCTTCACTCTTACAATCTCTCCCAAACTCTCACACTCAATGATCCCTCTCAAGAGAAAACAACTCCAAAGGCACTTGTAATAGTTTCTAGGACTCCTTATATAGAAAGGACATGAAAAACCGTCCAAAAAACTGCTAAAAACATGTTTTTCTGCGTACTGGATCATCCCGTACGAAATTGAGTTAGTACGGACGAACTGTGTAAAAAATTGTCCCGTACGAACCATTTGTGCATCTGTACGAACCAATTTTGTCCTGGACGAAATAGGTTCATCCCGTACGAATAAATTTTGTTCGGTACGAACAGTTATATCAAAAGTTGGTTCCGAAAACTGCAGAACGTTGCCAGAAACTGCCATAGTCGGTTCCCATCATCCTGGACGAACAGGACTTCGTCTGGATGAATTTTTTACAGAGAGTAACTCATCCTGGGACGAAAAATGATTTCGTCTGGACGATCATGACTTAGAAAAATTTTTCCAGTTTAGTTCCTGTCCGTTCCATTGCATTTACAAGGACATAACTGATCTGATCGTCCTGTACGAACAATGTTCATCTCGTACGATCAGTACAAAAACTTTTTCAATATCTCCTTTAGTGTGTGTGAATTTATTCACTCAATTACAATCACTCCCTCTCAAATTTAATTCAAATAAAAAGTACAAGCTTCAAATTCTCAATGTATCTCATGCTGAATTTGATTTGAAGTCTTCGTAGTCTAGAGTTCAATTTTCCTGAAATATTAGTGCACACAAGAGCAAAAACAAATCTTCCAAAAAATATTAGGAGATAACAACACATAAAACAATAATATTTGAAATCATCAAAACTATACAAGTTGCAAGAATGTAAAACATGCAAATAGCAACTTTCCTAACAATCTCCCCCTTTTTGATGATGGCAAAACAATTATTGTTTGTATAATTTCAAATTCTAAGAATCTCCTAAACTTTCCCTGAATTAATTAACATATGAAAATAAGAATAAGGAGGCATTAAAATTATTTTTATTTTCAATTTTTTTTTGAAATACAAAACAAAACAAAACAAACACACACACACTAAACAAAATAAACACACAATGATACGAATACACAAGACACAACAAACAATTTCTCCCCCTTTTTGACAACATCAAAAAGTAAAAGAAAAAGACTAGAAATGTAAGCAGACATATGAAAATCATTTAAAAATTTAACCTTTAAAGTGATTGACATAAGGTATGCAAATAAAATTAAAACATTAACCAAATCATAAAATTCATAGAATTTAAGAAGAGATATAACATAGAAACTAAAAAGAATTAATCAACACATGAGTATATTTAGACATTTAAGATAGATAAAATCATTGTAAAAATGATGATATAAAAATTTTTTATTTCATATTTCAATATGTAATATAAATGTACATTAATCAATTTGAATTAAGAGATTAAAAAATTAAGGAAAGAAATAACTACCACATGTGGCGCTTTGCGTATCTTTTTTAATTTTGTGGCACATCATTGCGCATTTCTTTTGATTTTTTGTACATTTGTACAATTTTTAAGAGTAATTGTATTCTTTCCAAAATCAATAATATAAAATTTCAAATCTTTCAAAGTGCATAAATATTAATTGATAAGTGAAATACAAAATAAGAAAACATCATAATTGCAATAATAATATTAAAATTAATGTAGTCTAAATAAGAGACATGAAATTGACAATCTTAATAATATCAAGTTACAAATAAAACTTAAATTTAGAAAAATTAGATTTTCTAATGAATTCAATTTTATGTTGCAGTTCAAAGTATAGCACTTGTAAGATAAAAAATTTAAGGATTTTTTATATAGGCAAACAAACATTTCAAACACAGAACAAAAACACTTAAACATAAAAAAAATCTAAAGCAATAAAAGAATAGAAAAACACTAAACAAAATACAAGTACACAAACTATAAAAATCTTCATATCACATTCCTAAATGTCTCACAACAAGAAACATGGAATCCGACATGAAAATATCTCAAATTCATACAAAACACACAAAAATTAAAAATAAAGAAACACATAAAACAAACAAAAATAAAAACACAACAAATAAAAAACATACACATAAAAACACATAAACAAAGGGTTTAAACATTATTTTGCTCATGGTCTGATGATTCAGAAGCTAGATCTGCCCAAGAGATTTTTTGCTTTTCATTATTTTCCCATTTTATAATTTGCTTAGCTTTGCCCTTTTCTTTAGCAGGAAGAGTTCTCAAATTAGGGCACTGACTTTTCAGATGTCCAGATTTCCCACATCCAAAGCAAATAATACTTGAAGAAATCTGAACATTCTTACCATTTTTACCTTTATTCCACTTTTGTTGATGCTTATGCTTGCGCTTTAGTGGACTTTTCAATTTATTTGTTAAGTCATCGCTTTCCTCACCAACTAAGCAACTTTTCTCCATGTCTTCCGCTTTTAACATTATTATTTCACCTGCATCCAAAAGTCTATGACCCAAATATTGCTCGTAGGCAATGAGTGAGCCAATCAAATTATCAATAGAATAATCATTCAAAATTTTTGATTTGCAAATAGCAACAACTTTGGCATCAAACTTGTCAAGTAAACAACGTAGAATTTTATTGACTATTTTAAAGTTTGAAAATTCTTTACCTAAAGCATGCAATGATGTTATAATTTGAATAAACCTAGTATACATGTCTAAGATCCTCTCATAAGATTTCATGCTAAAGAGTTCATAGTCATGCATCAAAAAATTCAACTTTGATTGCTTGACTTCACTAGTACATTCATATGTAATGCATAAACTGTCCCAAATTTCCTTGCCAGTAGTACATGTAGAAATTCTCATATAATCTTCCGAATTTAAACCACAGAACAAATAATTCATACATTTAGCATTTAATTCAGCATAAATTTGTTCTGCTCTACTCCATTCAGAAAAAGGGGTATCAGTTTTGATTCCATCTATAATACGTGACGGTACAGAATAACCATTTTGAATCATATGCCACATTCGATAATCTATTGATTGCAAGAAAGTAGACATTCGAATTTTTCAAAAATTAAAAGAAATATTTTCAAATAATGGTGGTCTAACAATTGAATATCCTTCTAATGTTTTACGGTTTCTAAAATTAGCCATACTCGTTTTTCAAAAAGTAGTCTAAACTTATGATTTTGAAACAAAGCTCTGATACCACTTTTTGGAACTCGTTCAATATGAATTAGGATGTTAAGCCTAATTAATTATCCCAAGGCTAACGAAGAAGGGGGGTGAATTGGTAATTTAAAAAATATACTTCTACTCTTGGATTTTTAGAAATCCTTTTTAATTATTAATGCAAGTTAAAGTTAAAGTTTAAAAAATAAACTTTTCAACATGAGTAAAAAACTTGCAATGAAATTAAATGCGGAAGAAAAATAAGAAGGAACACACCAGATTTATAGTGGTTCAGTCAAACCTTGACCTATGTCCACTCCCCGGAGGCACCCTCTGAGTATTGCACTAATACCACAAAGTGACTCTCCTTTTTCCCCCACAGCAAGGCGGTGAAGCCTGTACAAAATCACTTTCACCTTCCCCGGTGCGGCGGAGTAGCCGAGTTCTTTGACACCAAAGAGATCTTCTTCTCGCCAAAACTTCCTTCAAGATGACCCTTGAATCCGTTGGTACTGAAGTGCAAGTTTGCCGGAGCAACCGTGTGAATATCCCCTCCACACTCCCTTAAAATCCCCTTCAAGGATCTTCTCCCTCTCAAACTCCACCCTTTCCTCTCTCCCTTTCAAGTTCTCTCTTCTAGTTTTCTCCTAAAGAACGAAGACACAATGGCTGTCAAAGATACACTTTGTTGTCCTTTTACACTCTCCAAGTGTCGGCAGAGAACCGGACCTATGTTGTTGAACTTCACTTGAGAGCCTTCAAAGGCACTTGTAATAGTTTCTAGGACTCCTTATATAGAAAGGACATGAAAAACCGTCCAAACAACTGTTAAAAACATATGTTTTTCTGCGCACTGGATCGTCCCGTACAAAATTGAGTTAGTACAGACGAACTGTGTAAAAAACTGTCCCGTACGAACCATTTGTGCATCTGTATGAACCAATTTCATCCTGGACGAAATAGGTTCGTCCCGTACGAATAAATTTCATCCGGTACGAACAGTTATATCAAAAGTTGGTTCTGAAAACTGCAGAACGTTGCCATAAACTGCCATAGTCGGTTCCCATCGTCCTAGACGAACAGACTTCGTCTGGACAAAATTTTTACAGAGAGTAACTCATCTTGGGACGAAAAATGATTTCGTCTGGACGATCATGACTTAGAAAAATTTTTCCAGTTCAGTTCCTGTCCGTTCCATTGCTCTTACAAGGAGATAACTGATCTGATCGTCCCGTACGAACAATGTTCGTCCCGTACGATCAGTACAAAAACTTTTTCAATATCTCCTTTAATGTGTGTGAATTTATTCACTCAATTACAATCACTCCCTCTCAAATTTAATTCAAATAAAAAGTACAAGCTTCAAATTCTCAAAGTATCTCATGCTGAATTTGATTTGAAGTCTTCGTAGTCTGGAGTTTCAATTTTCCTGAAATATTAGTGCACACAAGAGCAAAAACAAATCTTCCAAAAAATATTAGGAGATAACAACATATAAAACAATAATATTTGGAATCATCAAAACTATACATGTTGCAATAATGTAAAACATGCAAATAGCAACTTTCCTAAGAAGCCTTATCTGATAAATTCTAGATCTTATCCATGTAAGAAGAACTAAATCTATTTGTAAGAAATAATATTTGAGAGCTAATTGGATGACCTAAGGACCAGAGTGTGTTTGGAAAAAAATGGGTTTTCAACAATAAAATGAATGATTCAAAAGTAGTAGTGAAGAATAAGGCAAGATTGGTAGCTAAGGGGTATAATCAAATAAAAGGGATTGATGTTGAAGAGACTTTTGCCCCTATAGTTAGACTAGAAGCTATTAGAGTGTTATTATCCTTAATTTGCTTATTTTAAGGTATTTAAACTGTATCGAATGGATATTAAGAGTGCCTTTCTAAATGGGCTAATAAAGGAAGAATGATGTGTTGTTAAAAAACTTCCAGGCTTTGAAAATTTATAATTTCCTAATCATGTGTCAAAAGTAAAAAAGGTATTATATGGACTTAAACAATCACCCAGGCATGGTATGAAAGGCTAATCACATTTCTACTAGAAAGATCTTTTGTTAAGGGGAGCGTGGAAACCATCCTGTTTCTAAAAAAAGGTATGAGATGAATTACTAAATGTTCAAATTTATGTTGATGATATTTTTTTGGATCTTCTGATAAAAATATATGTGATGAATTCTCAAGAATAATGAGTAGAAAATTTGAAATAAGTATGATTAGAGAATTGACTTACTTTTTTGGGTTTTGCAAGTGGTAGAAAGATGATGGGACATTCCTTAGTCAATCAAAATATATTAAGGACATTCTTAAAAATATGAGATGGATAAAGCCAAGCCAATCAGTACTCTTCTGAGTTCCACTGTTCAGTTAGAAAAGAATTCAAATGGTAAATCCGTTGATCAAAAGAAATACAGAGGGATAATTCGATCACTTCCTTACTTGACTGCTAGCAGACTTGATATTATGTTTAGTATTTGTCTCTGTGCTAGATTTCAAGGTTATCCAAAAGAGTCACACTTTACAGTTGTTAAGAGAATTCTTATGTATATCTTAGGAACCTCTGACTTAGAAATATGGTATCCTAGGAATAACATCTCTTTTGAAATCATAATATATTTTGATTCAAATTTTACAGGATGTCGAGTTAATAGAAAAGTACTTCTAAAACTTATTAATTTATATGTCATTCCTTAGTCTCTTGGTCCAGTAGAAAACTAAACTCAACTGTCCTGTCGACTACTGAAGCTGAGTATACTGCCTTAAGAATTTATGTGGCCCAAGTCCTCTAGTTAAAATAACAAATTCTACATTTAGGATTATTTGTAGTCACAATTTTAATTATCTATGATAACACTAGTGTCATATATATTTCAAAGAACCTAATCTAACACTCTAGGACCAAACACATTGATATAAGGCATCACTTTAATAGGGTCCATATTACTAAAGAAGATATAGAGCTACACCATGTAGCCACTTAAAACCAACTTGCTGATATCTTTACTAAACCATTGGCCTTTGAAATTTTTAGCATCTTAAGAACTAGATTAGGTGTCATAGATATTAATACTTGAAATCTTTGCTTTATGTTTTTGATCTTTCATTTATTTTTCATACATGTTTATTTCTGTTTATGTAATTTTGTTTTCTGTTTTCCTTTTTTCTATTATTTTTTCCTTTAGTTTTTTTTAGAATAATGGTCACTATTGATATTAATTTCTTAAATGATATTTTTTTCCTTGTTTTTGGTTTTGAAAATTTTTAAATGATGATTGACATCCCTAAATCAGTTAAAGGAAGAAACACTGTTAATTATTTCTCTTCCTCTAACTTCTTTAACAGTATAATTTCTCTTTGAAGCAAAAAATCTATTTCAAAAAAAAAGTTGGACATTGAAATTGATATCTTTTCTATCTTTTTACAATAATCTATCTCGTATGAATAATATTCAAAGTCATTAAATCACTTTCAAGTTTTCTTAATCAGGTTATTGTATTTATCATATGAATATGATTTTGATTTGTAATTTATTCTTTCTTATATTAAAGAGTGAATTTTTCTTCTCTTATATCTAGAAGATATTCTCACAACTGAGAGTCTTTAAATATTTCAAAAGGAAGCTTGCTCAAAAAAATGATAAGAGGCATAAAATTATTTTCATTTTAACGTTTGGTTTTTAATTATATATTTTTTATTTTGTTGTTATTTTGAGTTGATTTTTTATATTTTGGATCCTCTCTGATCATCCCTCTCCATCATTCAAATCTTCAAATTTTTACATCATCCTGGATGATTCACATCATTATGGACGATTCACATCATCGTGGGCGATATAATGAAATCATGGTTCAATGCACATCAATGGCTAATATGAACCTATTATTGGTTATTGTCCCATACAATTTCTCCATCGTACTGGACGATCCACGTAGCACAGATAGTTGGATTATTTGAATTTGGTTTGTACGATCCATAATTGCCAAACATCTTGGACAATCCACTTGTTCATCATAGGCGATCGTAATAGTTAATGGTCGTACAGGTTACATCCTTGGGATGATTGCTTGTGTCTAATCATCATGGATGATGTATAATCATCTTTGATGACATGACTGCCTTTTTGATGAATCATCTGGACGTTAATAATTGCACCAGATCATCCTGGATGATTTTATGATATTCTTGGATGATATTATCGATTCTATATAAATAACTATTTTTCTTTATATCTTCACACCCTTTCAAACCTTCTTCTTCCCTCTTGATCTCCTAGTCTTGAATATGGATGAAAGTAAGTGATCTTGCACACTCATAGACAGCTCTTCTAGGAGTGCTGTCGATCCCAGGTTTCTTAAAGCAGCGGATGAAGGTTCTTACACCCGCTTCAAATCTATTGTTATCAACCCTTATAAGATCATCAATCAATCCAATCTAAACTTTCAAGTACTACACCTATTCTCCAACATAGCCCTTGGATTCATTATTACTCTTGCATTCCCTTTCAACTCCAAACTCCCATTTAAATTTTTTGCCATCCTTCACCTTAATACTAATTTTAATGCTTTGCAATTTTATGTGAATCGAATGTCTGTATATATTACTTATCAAGATTTATTTGAATTTCTTCACTTATACACCACTGTAGACAAACTTTATATCTTAGCTTATGATCCTAATTTTAATTGGCCCATATTAACAATACTCTTAGGAACACCAATGTTCAATTTCATGATTCCATAGTCAATACCTTAATCAAAGATGCTCAGAACATCCAGCACATCCTTCGTAACTCAATTCTTCTTAAAGCTAGGCACAAAAATCACATTACTCCTATCCTTTCACACACCACCTACTATATCTTGACCAACCATCAATTTAATGCACCTGATCTTATCATATGATACATTAAACATTTAACCTATATTAGGGATCCAGGCTATAAAAGAAAGCCAAACATAGCCCTAAGACACCTAATTGTCTATGTCCTTAAATCAAAATATGAACTTCAATTGCCTTCTCCACCTTATCACCACCTTGTCTTCTATTCTAATAGCTCTTTCCATGCCCTTCACAGTACTCATCATCACCAGGGGCATGAGGAGGCTGGGGAAGAAGAAGATGGTCCTATTCTTACACCTACACCTATCAGCCAGTAGCCTCAGATTGATCAGCTGGTTCAATAATTCAAATAATAAAAGGCAAGATTTGAGTCATATGTCACCAAGCAGTAGCTATAGCATGATCATGACATAGCTATGTTTAAGGCATATGCAGCCCAGCAGCAGTAGCAGCATGACCAGGACATAGCCTAGTTTTGAGAGCAATTTACCTCTCTTTCCCAATACTTTTAGCCACCACCACCTCCTCCAAATGATCAGAGTTCTCCCTTCTAGTCTGTTAGTGCTTGTGCTTCTATGGTTGTATTGGTCCTTATTTTTTGTACCTTCATCTATTTTTTGTGTTTTTTATTCTTCTTCCTCCTTTTTGTGACGTCAGAAGGGTGAGTAATATGTTATCTTTTTTGTTTGTTGCTTATGGTATAGTGAAATTTGTTTTGTTCTATTTTTGTTTTGTTTTTGTCTCTTTAAAAAAAAAAAGAACAAAAAAAATTCTACTGGCTTTGCATTTTTTTTTTCAGCAATGTTTTCCACCATAAAAAAGGGAGAGATTATTGCAAATTTTGTCCCATGGTCTGTGTTTTTAATGATAACTAATATTATTGTTTCATTACTACTACATTTCTTGTATATTTATTTTGTTTACCTTGCTGACTAATCTTTCAGGTCCACAAGTTCACTTGCAATGAAAATCAATTCAAGAAAGGGTATTCTAGGATTGAGTCAATATGTATTTTCAGTTTAATATAATTTTTACCTTTCTTAAGTGAAATTCTAAGTATGGTGGACCCCAAGCTATGTAACCTTACACACACACACTCAGGGGGAGAAATTTGTTGAGCTAGAGATTTTTTTTTTACTAAATCATATAGGATGATATTATATCATCCTAGACAATCAACTTAAAAATAGAAACTCTAATTAGGGCATCTAGCTAATTACAAGTGATTAAACTAATCATATTAGATGATCTATATCATGCATGATGATCAGCTTAAAATATAAAAATAACTGCCATTCACAATTTAGGTGATATTTTAATTTTTAAAATTTATTCTAATCGTACAGGATGATTTACATCATCCTAGATGATTTTTGACAATCATACCTAAATTGACCCGGTGATTAGGAGAGTAATTATGGTTAAATTATTCAGTCAAATCATACAAGATGATCCATCTGGATCGTACTGGATGATTTAGACAAAAAACTATAACTTACTCTAATCAACTAGGAGTGTCATCCTGGACATCTTGAGATGTTTTTGGGAGTATATGGAGAATCACCACCCATCATCCAATAACGTACTGAATAATCAATATGGTATATTAAACTAATTATCATGGATGATTGCAAGATCGCATTGAACGGTTTGTATAAATACTTGTATTGATCATTCATAGTAAATGCGGTCATCCTAACTAATAGGGCTATTTTGTATTAATTATACAGGATGATCTATCGATCATCCTGGATGATCAGTTGTGCAAAATTGAAATTTAGGGCTTCTTTTGTTGGCTCTCTATTTAAGCAATGGTATTAACCTTTGGGTAAATCTTTTGCATTGGATTTGATCCAAGGGGGAGCTTAGAGAAGGAAGAGGGAGAGCTTGAGAGAGAGAGAGATCCTTATGAGGGGAGTTTATAAAAGAATCACAAAAGCTACTCCATACAAGGTGTTCATCATCTTCTTCGAGTTGCTCCACTTGTTCCTTGGTAGCTTCGAGGAGATCGTCTTCAACATTAAATCAAGGTTCTCAGCCTACTCTAATAGGGACTAAAAGGATTCCCAGGTTTTTTGCCTACTCCAGGAGGGAGTAAAAGGATTCAAGGTTCTCTGCCTCACAATGTCAGTGAAAATATTTTATAAAGGCTTCTCTGCCTTATTATGGGAGCAAAAGGAGAGTCACTTCAGTTTAGCACAATACTTGGAGAGGGAGTCTCCAAGGAGTGGACGTAGGTTAGATTTGACCGAACCACTATAAAACTTAATGTGTTCTTTCTTATTATTTTCATCACATTTTATTTCCGCACTTTTTCTGTGATTTATTCTGAGATTGAGACATCAAATCATATTATTATTATGAAAATAATTCTTCTTCTACATCAAGAGTTATTATTTTATTTTAAAATATTTAAAAATATCAAAAAGATTTTCTTTTTTTTTTTTAAGAATTTTTAAAACTACCAATTCACCCCCTCCCCCTTTTAGTTAGCCTCTGGCTAGTTCTTTAGGGTTTAACACCCCTCACAAACTTCCAGTTCCCTTTCATAGGCACTAAAACATAATGTAGATAAACTATGTGTGACACAACTCATTAGGCTACACTTACCAATATAAATTTACAAAAAAATCATTTATTTATCATTTAATATAATTTAAAGGTAGTTAATAATAAATTTAATAGTCTGAGAATGATATTACTTGTAAATATTTGAATTAAAAATAGACTATGCAGTAAAACCAAATAAACTTACCTATTATATATTGAAGTAGAAAATAATATATTTTTCTTAGGACCTTATACCTCCCATCATAATAGAATTCAGATAATACTGGACCTTATGACTCCCATGCTAACATATAAGAAAACAAGCTCTTATAACTCCTAATGCCCAACACCATATTAGAATATGCGTATTGTACTAGAATACAACAATAACAACGTCAAGCCTTTGTTCCACTACGTAGGGTCAGCTACATGAATCATTTTTCTCCATTGTGTCATGTTAAAAGTAAAATTCTCATCTAAATCTAACAAACAAAGATCATTTCTAAAATTTTCTGACCAAGTCTTTTTAGGTCTACCTCTACGTTTTTTAAAATAAGTCAAAATTAATAACTCTACTTTCCTAACCGGGTCATCGGAAGGCTGACATTTTATGTGAACAAACCATCTAAGGTGACTCTCTCTAATCTTATCTTCCACTGGAGCTACTCCAACCTTTTCACGTTAATGCCATAATAGAATATGCAAATAGTACTATACTAGAATGTATATATAACACTAGAGTAGAACTTTTCTTATACACCCTAGATCACTCCAAAGTCATACATTTTAAGTATATAAATATATAATTCATTGTATAGCAACTAAATAAATGTAAATAAGCTCATTTCAAATTTTAATAGAATGCTTTAAAAAAATGGATGAGTCAGCCAAAACTATCTTTCTCTTTATAGGAATACACTTCTCTCTCTCTCTCTCTCTCTCTCTCTCTCTCTCTCTCTAGCCAAATACCTTGATTGGGTGAAATGAAATAGTGGAAAATGATATTTCTAATATAAAAATTAAGTCTGGCACCATGAAATCTAATCGCAGATGGGTTCAAATGGTGAATTTCAATGGATTACCTTAATTTGATTGGGTCAGAATAGGTGGAATGGTGCATAGATATACTAGTGTTATATTACCAACAATTATTTCTCATTAATATGTTGGTAGGTTAAAAATCTTTAATTAACACCCCAACCTAATAATTTGGATGATTGGAGGCTATATATCCAAATCCTTAGTGCTTGTAAACTCTTTTAGGAGGAAAAGCTGGCTAGGTTTGAGTTGTGCTAGAGTTTTTTTTATGGGGTTCATTTTTCTTTTGTACTACTATTATTGCCCAAATGATTAGTATGCATTGAAACCTTTTTTGATGCAGAATCTTGAATTGAGAGCTAACCTATCAATTTCTTGAAACAACATTATTTTTTCTCCTCTTTAAGAACCAAATTAACCATGTTCTTAATGGTTTAATTGGGTTGCAACTGCACAACATTAGCAATGTAAGAATGTAAACCTCCCCATAAACTAGCTACTATGTGTTCTTTTAGTTCGATGAGGTTGCGTTTGAGCAAACATTGCATGAATGCAAACATGTATTCCTATATCATGGAATGCTATTATTACAATTTTTTAACTTAAAAAATAATTCATTGCGGTATTGATCTGGAATGTATTTCCATTGCAATTTGTTTTTCATTCCCATGACACACTCTTGCTTCTTCCTTCTATATTCCTTCTTTTTTAAAATTTTCCCAACATAGAGAAGCATTTCTTTTCATCTTGATTTCCATCAACATGATGATTTGATTTGCTGGAACATGATTTAATTCAAGGATTTTCTCTACTGTGTGTAGCCCATTAATGAATTCATTGAGACCCATTCCTCTATTAAATTCAAGAAGATTAATATTGATTCTAGAATCATTTGGTAGTCCTTAGTACGTTCACTCATACCTTCATCTTCCAGCTTCTTTATCATTTAATCTTTCTTTATGAAATGGGTTGATATCCTCTTCTTCTTCTCATCATCCCATTGTTGTCCTTTTTTGAACCTCGTGAGGAAGTACTAGAGTTGGGCAATTTCTCACTATAAGTCTTTAATCACCACTTCTTAAATTTGACTTTGTTGATTAAGTTAAAGAGGCATTTTTTTCATCTCTGATACCACTTGACATCGTACTCACCAAAATAGTTCATGGCTTAGATGAGGACACCACTAAAGGAAAGTTAGCAATGTTTGGTGGATTTGTAGAAGCCTTTGCGATAAAAAAATTTTCTCAAAATTTGTAACGAATTTGTGACAAAATATTAATCAATTTTTGCGTTATAAATTACATCACAAATTTGTTGTAAATCAACCACAAATATGACACAAATAACCTTATCTAATCGACTGACTAGGTAATTTTTCATTCTTTTGGTCTATTCTCAACTACCATGCCTAGACTTCACTCAGCTCCTTCGATGACATTCCCTATGACATCACCTTCTTCGTAACATTGGCTTACCTCCTTACCAATCTTCTTCACTTCCATTACACCTCCAATCCTTTCTTACTCTATTCACAGCCGAAGTCAAAGATAGAGCTTACTTCTTTAAATATTATCCATCTTTCTTCCTTTTGCATGTTTCTTCTAAAAAAAATGTCGCATCTAAACTCACACCTCTTCACCATTCTTCTATAGAAGCTAAAATTGAGGAAAAGGGAACTTGGTCATTGCAAATGTGTCCAACTTTTTTCCTTTTATGTACATTTAATCTAAAACCTAAATCTGCAATAGTCATAAGGTTTATATTTTAATGATGACCAGTGGGATTAACATCCTCCAATCATCATGAAGCCCTAGCCCTCGCTTTCGGCCCTCCATTATCATTACCCAACTTTGGCTATCTCCATCAAACAAGATCGATAGATGCCAAAGTGAGCTTAATCCCTCCTTCATGATACCCTAACCCTCATCATTTCCCTATACCCAACCTCCATTATTGTCTCCCCACTTTGGCTGCAACCATCAGACAAGTCAAACCCCACTGTGCTGGTCATCTGCGCCTGTCAATGTTTGGCTTGGGGCCTCTACCGACCCTTGTTCTTCATGTGTGTTGCCAATAGCTCCAACATTGCAGCCCCTTCCAATCCTTTTCAAGGCTGTGGCTCATGTTAAATCTTTTTTTTTTTGGTATTTTTGGTACACTCAATTAATCAATTTCTAGCTCCTCAAAAGAGGTAGTATTTGATAATACTTCTACTCTAGCTATTTCATTTTATCATACTTCTTTTAAGGGAGCTCTTATGATTATATTTTCTGACGATGATGTCTTAAAACATGTAGCACCTTATGCATTTTCTCTTATGGGAAAGTTTTCAATTTGTCTTTGAAACTTGGATGATATATGCACTTTTTCCATTAATCTTAAGTTATCAGGTTCATTTTCTATCAGATTATTGGATGGTTGTCATGTTGTTATTCATCTTTCCAACAATTTAAATTATAACAGAGTTTTTGCAAGGAGGTTTTAACAACTATCAGATGCATTGTTAAAGTGATTGCTATTTTTTATTATAAATAAGAATGCCCTGTTGTACCTATTTGAATTTCTTTCCCTAATATGCATTTGTATTTGTTTGTCCATCATATTTTGCATGCTTTAGCTACAGTATTTGGAAGGCCTTTAAAAACTGATCATGCTACGGCTGCTTGATCCAGGCCGTCTATGGTGCATGTTTTAATTGAGCTTGATATAATAAAAAAACATCCTAATGACGTTTGAATTGGCCAAGAAAATTTGGGATATCTTCAGAAAGTCAATTATGAAAATTTTCTTTTATTTTTTAATAGATGCAAAATTTATAGGTATGCTATAATTGAGTGCTTTAATTTTCATCCCGATTTAAGGAAGGAAAATATTAAAGCTAAGGTGGTTGATTTTATGAAAACTGTATGCTCTGCTATTGTTTGTAGTGATAAGATCAATGCTAATTTGGTTACCTCAAGTAATAATATATTTGATGAGACTAATAATATGGATCAAGTCATTGCTCATAATTGGGTTGTTAACGAGTGTCCTAATATAAAGGACTTCTCCTCTATGAATAAAGATTTGGCAAATTTAGATAAGGTTGATGGCTTTCTAGAGAAGAATCAGGAACCAACTCCTTCTACTAGTAGTATTGATATCTACAACTTAGTTCTTATAATTTTCATCCCTATTTCTTCTCCTGCTGTTAATGTGTCTTGTTTTTTTTTTTTTTGAGGGTTTGCCTCATGTGGATTTGTAATTGGATGTGGTTTGTGATGACTCATCTACTCGAATTTGCTTTTCTGATCAGTCTGATTCTATTTGAGAATACAGAAAGATTAAGTCTATTAAAGATGGTGTCTTCCATGTTAATTTTTACTTAAATGTTATAAATGTTATCATAGATGATGGTTTTTTAGTTTCTAGTAAGAAAAAGAGAGGAAAAAAAAAGGGAAAAATATGAATAGCATCTTAGTTAATGTTAGAACCACTCAATATATTACTGCACTTAAACTAATTTTTAATGCTTAGAGATATCTTGTTGATGGTTTGGATTTACTGGTCTTTAGTGATTAGTTTGATGTGTTGCTTAGTATGATGTTTGGTGCTTCATGGTTTTTATCTTTTGGGACAGAGGATTTTATCATTTACTAGTGGTTTTCTTGAACTTTTGTGGAATTATAGTTGCTTTCTCTTTGGGCTCCATAACTATCTTGAGCTTGGGCATATGCTTTGATATTTGCTAGTAGCTACTTGATCTTCAAAGTTGTCTTGTGTTTGGTTTCTTTTATCGAGTGAGCTTCCCTTTAATAACTATATTAGATTGGACCTTTGACTTGTTAGTTTTTATTTTGAACTTTGTTATTCATTTTGGACTTTAGTGAGCATTTTATCTTATTTTATCTTATAATCCATTTTCTTTATCAATGTGTAGGCCCCTCTATGGGCTTTATACAATAAAAATTTTTTTTGATGATGATGACTTCTTTATTGATAAGAGTAGATAGGGAGTTTAATGTAAACTTTAATTATAAAGGTAAATAATGGAGTCTAATGAGATGTTTAGTGATTTTGGGTGAACAATTCACTAATAAGACTACAAAATTAGATATCTTGAGTCTATTGTTCATAGTGATGGTGTAATAGATATAGATATTATTAGTAGAATTTATGTTGAATGGTTGAAGTGGAATACATCGAGCTTGTTGTACAATACTAAAGATGCCTTCAAAATTAAGGGAAAATTATATAAGATGTGTTGATGAGACATGCAATGCTTTATGGTGTAGAATGTTGATCATTAAAAGAGAAGAATAATATTAAGTTAAGTATATGTTGTAGAGATGAGTATGCTCAGGTAGATGAGTGACAACATAATGACTCATTTGTGTATTGTACTAATTTATGCACACTTTTCTATTGCTAAATATACAAGCATTCTGGAACTCCATGAGTTGAGATGGAGTTCTATAGAACAAGAGAGGATGATGATATCAATGTGGGACATGAGAATACTAACAAAATAAAAGTATAGCACAATGAGTGTGTAATGGAGGCGACATGAGAGCATGATATTCTTTATCATATGAATGTTCCAACAATAACTAAGCAGCACAACCAAAGGATTGACTCATATCCATCCATCCTACCATCCAATACTTAATAAACTATCAATATTAGCATTGATAGATTTATGTCATCACATCCATATAAACTCTTAATATTATCAAGCCCTAGTGTGCTATGGATGTGAAGTAACATTATTTTATTTTATTTTTAATTGATACAAATATTGTTGTTTGATTATAGGAATTTGTAGGCAAAGTATGTTATGGATATGCAAAATTATAGAAGTAGGAGTATAACAGACTTTTGCCTGAACATAAGACATTAACAGATAAATTTTTTAATTCTGTGAATTATTTCATTTAGGCAGGCTATAAATTACCTTCTTTTCTTTCAAAGGAAAGGTTTCTTTGTCCAAATTCCAAATACAAAAATAAATACTACCTCACACCATATGAGATTATTGTTGATCATATCACAGAGAATTCATGCCAAAATATTGATATTGGACTTCATATAGTAAGTATGAGCTTCATTTTGACTCTAAGTGTGGCCCATTTACAAGTTTCAACATAGTTAGCAAACAAAGTTAGGATATTTAAGGATTTGGTTGATGATGCAACAGGGCTATAATTTTAATAATATACAAAAAAGTTCCCAAATAAGGAGGCATAAAAGTTCTATGATTTGTTGCATGCTGTGCAAAAATCAATTTATAATGAGTACACTACTCACTCTGAATTATCTATTTTTGTGAATATGTTAAGCATGAAGATATAATACAACATATCCAAAGAATGCTTTAATCAATTCACCAGCCTATGTAAAGAGACAAACGTGGAAAATAATATAATTCCAACTGATTTATATTGGACTAACAAATTAGTTTCAAAACTTGGTTTGATAATTACTAAAATATATTTTTATTTAAAAAATATAAGTCTGAATAGGTTGTTAGACTTATTATAATTATCCCAATGCTAACCAAGAGGGGGGTTAAATGGTAATTTAAAAACATCTTGGTGAATTATAAAAAACTATTTTATGATTTTAAGCACAATGAAATTTTTTTAAAATTAAATTTTCAACCACAAAATTAAAACTACAGAAAAATTAAAATGCATTAAAAATAAAAATAGAAGAACACATAAATTTATAGTAGTTTGGTCCAGCTAGACCTATGTCAATCCCTTAAGACTCCCTCTTCAGATATTACACTATACCAAAGTGACTCTTCTTTTGCTCACACAACAAGGTGAGGAGCTCTTATAAATAACCTCTCTTCCACCAATCCCTAGTGCAGCAGAGTTCCATCATCCTTTCACACTCTCCTCGCATAGGCAGAGAATAATCATCTTTTCACACCATTCTTATGTAGGCAGAGTGCCATCATCATTTCACACCCTCTTGGTATCAACAGAGTACCATCACCCTTTCACACCCTCTACGTGTCGGCAGAGTACCGTCATCCTTTCACACCCTACTGGTGTCGGTAGAGAGTCATCATCCGTTCACACTCTCCTGGTGTCGGTAGAGTACCATAATCATTTCACACCCTCTCGGTGTTGGCAGAGTACCGGATCTCCTTAGAAAATCTTCTTGCAAGAGACTTCAAGAGAGTAGGGAAGACCTTTGAAGAACAAGCAAGAGATACTCACCATTGGACAACCTTGTGAATCCCCTCATAATTCCCTCTATGGACGTTGTATGTACAAAATCATTCTTCATTTGATACGAAAATGGACGAGTTCATTTCATACTATGAACGTCGTCTGTACGAACCTAAGTTCGCACAGTACGAATAATTCAAAAAATATACCTGTTCATATGGATGAACTGGTACGTACCTATTTCATACTATAGTTGCCATCTGTCTGAACATAAGATCATACATTACGATCAATTTAGAAATTTTTTGAATTCGTTTGGGACAAACTGGCACATAGCTATTTCATACTTTGGACGTTGTATGTACGAATGTAACTTTGTACAGTATGAACAGGACTTAGAAAAATTTTCTTCGCATGATTCAATTAGCTCCATTATGGAGGAAAACTCAGTATAAATTGTCCCATATGATCCATGATCATATAGTACAATTAGTTTAAAAAATACAAGTTTTTTCTTACTCCCCTAATGTGTGTGTGTGCAAGATTACCCAATTACAATCACACTCTCTCAAACTCAAGAAAAATAGAAAAAGTATAGACTTCAATTACAATAAACCCTAATCTAATTTATCTTAAAGTTTTCAGCAGTATGGAGTATGATTTTCCTGAAATGCTAGTATACACAAACAACAAAAACAATATTTCCAATATATTTTAGGAGAAATATTAATCAATACAATAAGATTTTATAATCTTAAAAAACCCACATGATATAAAAATATAGTTATGAAAACTAAGTTGCAACAATCTCATCCATTTTGATGATGGCATAATAATTATTGTTTGAGTTAAAATTTAAAGTAAATTTTTTTCTTTAGCTCCCCCTAAATGAATGAACAATTTAAAAATAACGGGTTCCTAATAAAGATAAAAAAAAAAATACAAACCTAAAAAAAAAAACAACAACTAGAACAAAAACATGAACACGAACAAAATATACACACATTCAAAACATACAGACATCCATAATACAACACATACATATACAAAACACACATACATCTAACAAACAATCAAACACATCAATCATCAAACAATATTATGACACCTCTTTTGACAACAACAAAAAGGGAAAAAAAATCTTGAAATGAAAGTTTCTAAAGATAAACCAAAAGAGTTGATGAAGAAGAAGATTTTAATTTAATTTCACATACAACATTAACTTCCTAATGCTAAAAAGAAAAAATTAAAAGTTTAAATTAAATAACAACTGAGATAAAAAAAGTCAACTAGGTTCACTGTTTATTATAGATAAATTAAATAAAAATGATTATTGCAAATATGACGAAATAAAGATTAATTAATTTCTAATTCAATATTGAATATGATTGTCAATTATATGGATTGAGATTAGAGATAGAATGATAATAGAAAGAATAATACAAATTTTTTAATTGGCATCATTACGCATCTCTTCAAATGTTTGTGATACATTTTATGCATCTTTTCTATTTGGGCTAATTTCGTGCCTCTTTCACTTTGCGAACCATTGCGTAATTTTTCTTTTTTTACATGCTTTGTGCTCTTTTTTTTTTTTTTTCTTTTTTTTGTCTTTCCAATATTAATAATCTTAATTCAAATTTCACTAATAACAAAAATAAACACATTGAAAAAGAAAATAAAAAATAAATAAGACATCTATTTTGTAATAATTATATCAAAATAATACATGTCTATACGAACATGAAATTGATCTTCTTATCTACATCCAATTATAAATTTAATTTAAAATTTTAAAATATTAAATTTTAAAAGTAAATTAATTTGTAGAACAAAATATTACAAAATTTTATTCAAGAGATCAAGCACAAATGATTTTTCAAAAAAAAAAAAATGACATATCAAGAAATGAAATTCAACGAACGTCAATAAAACATTTCATCATTTCATTAATCATTTAAAATACATACAACCACCATATTCATTTTATATCATATCATTTCAAAAACTACAAAAACAACTCATGAAGACACTAACACTCAAAATCATTGAAAACATAGGAAAAACATCTCAACAATGAACTTATAAGCTCATCAGCAACTACAGCACAAAAGTAAACTAATAAGCAGAGGGGCCTTCATCTAGAGGAGGTGGTTGGTTGAACATTTAAAAGTAACTATTCATTATTTCTATATTGGTGTTAATCAAGTCAAATTTCCCTCAGATCCAACCCATATCTTCATTATATCTCGCATCATGCTCATTTAAGTGATTCTCAATTTGATCAAATCATTGATTAAAATATGTTTCCATTCTATCGAAACACTAGACAATTTCTTGGTAGAAATTCTGGTCAGGTGCAGGTGTTGGAGCAGGAACTCCTCCTTCCTCCTCAGAATCATCTCCCCCAGAACTTTGATCCTACCAAATGAGTACCCAAAAAGAGACACCAGTAAAGTAAATAGGGAGTCCAGTGGGAAGATCAGGATGGATAAGATTGTACTTCTTTTCTAAGATATAGTCAACTAGATATCCTAAAGCCACATTTTTCTTTCTCTTATTATGAGGAAGTCTAATATCAAAAACTTTGTAATTATAATCCATGATAAGTTAGGCTTCATCAAAAGGTTTTTCAGACATTATTAAATAAGTGACTGTGGACAAAAAGAGGAGTCACATTTATGTGATCATCAACTTTTAAAATAATAGAGGTCTCATAACGTGCTGGATAATCTGGGCATTTTGATTGAGAGTGTAAATACAAGACAAATGACTCACTTGGGAAACACCTCTAAGAGTTTGATTTATTTTCGACGATCAAAGTTGGCTCTAGAGGTTAGGGTGTGCACTCTAATTCCTTTGGTTCTTAGGTGAAGGAAGTTGCTTAAGTCTTCTTTAGTTATTTCTACTCATTGGTTGAAAATATAAGAGGTAATCCTAGTGTGGTCTTTCTTTACTTTCATATTAGCTAGAAAAGTTTGGATTGTCTCTTTATTATAGGCATAGATGAGAGTTAGGATAAACAAAAATTGGGTTGAGGTGAATAAGGGCATAATAGACAAATGGATATCATTCTAAATGAGGAGTCGAGAAGAGGTAATTTTTTGCAGCAAAATACCTATAGAAAGCATCCTCAATCCTTTAGAAAGAAAATTATCATCCCTACCAGACCTACAGAATGATCCCTTAGAGATGTGAGGTTGTTTGCTACTGCTTGCCACTTTTAAGGTTAGGACTCAAGAAGGTTTGGAACGGATGAGAAAGTGATGAAAAAAAATATCCAATAATCCTTCTATTTAAAGAAAAATGACTTATCATACATTACAAAATTTATATCATACATACAAAAATAATTTCATACATACGAACAGATATGGCCAAAAATGAAATGACTTTTCATAAAATTCCATTTTTAAGGCATCCTTTCGTACAGGCTTTTTGATCATTGGATTGTATAGAAAAATAGGTGTTCGTCCGGGATGATCATAATATTAAAGATCATTTTATGATACTTAGGTTCTTCCCCCACAGAAACTGACAACAGGATTGTACAGACAAAATGCGATTCCGTACGTATGATCTATAATCAATAATTGACATTTTCTAGAAAATCATCTCCAATCATACAACGAAATAATTCATATCATACAGTATGATGATGTCATTGTATAGTATGAAACCCTATGAAAAACTAAATTTTGTATACTCAACTAAGAAACATATTATGTACATGCTACAAAATTCATACAATACAAAAAAAAATGTTGTACAATATGAAAAGAACACATAAAAAATAAAATATGATAAATAGAAAACCTCATCAAACAAAGCGACATACTTCTAGTAAAATAAAAAACAAAGCAATCATAAAACTAATGAAAGATAAAATAATCAAGAAACAAACAAACCAACAAAAAAAAATTTAAACTACACTCTTACAATCAACGTAAGAAAATAAACAAACTAATATACAATTACACAACAAATCAAGTTTGTAGAATTTCAATTTAAGTATTAACATTAATCACATCTAATCTAGTTTTTAAAGTGCTAAATGTGTCAAAATACAATGATTTTACGAAAATGTATGTAAGTTGATTCTCCATAGCAATATGATGCAATTTAATTTCTCCCTTAACTACATGATCTCTAATGAAGTGATCTTATGTCTATATGCTTGGTTCTTGAATATTGAACAGGATTTTTTGAAATGCATATGACACTAGTATTATCTAAAAAAAATGAAATTGTGCCAATAGAAAATCCTAAGTCAATCAATTATTATTTTAACCAAAGAACTTGTGTCAAACAACTACTTAAGGTAATATATTCTTCTTCAGCAGTATATAGGACTACTGAATTATGTTTCCTACTAGAAAAAAAAACTAAAGAGTTTTATATGAATTGATAAGTTCCAAATGTACTTTTTGATCAACCCTATAACCTGCAAAATTTGAATCAGAATATCCAAAAATTTTAAAAGAAAAGCTATACTTAGGATACCAAATTCCTATATTTTGTGTTCCCAAAAGATATCTCAGAAATCCTTTAACTGCTATCAAATGTGATTCCTTTAAATCAGATTAAAATCTAGTGCAAAAATAAGCACTGAATATTATATTTGGTCTACTAGTAGTTAAGTAAAGAAATGATCTAATTATTCCTCTAAATTTCTTTTGATCAATAGATTTTTTCTTAAGGTCCTTATCTATATGCACTAAAGAACTCATTGGTGTAGTCACTAGTTTAGCATTATCTATTTTATATTTCTTGAAGATGTCATTAATATACTTCGACTGACTAAGAAAAGATTCTTCATCATTTTACTTTATGCTAAAATGAAGAAAATAACTCAAATCTCCCATCAAACTAATCCCAAATTCACTACTCATTAATTTTGAAAAATCATCACAAAGATTTTTATTTGTAGATCCAAACAAGATATTATTAATATATATTTGAACAATGAGTATTCCATCTCCTATCCTTTTCAAAAAGAGAGTGGTGTCCACACATCCTTTCATAAATGATCTCTCAAATAGAAAAGTGCTTAACATCTCACACTAAGTCCTAGGTGTCTGTTTCAGTCCAAACAATGCCTTTTTCAATTTAAACATATAATTAGAGAATTAAAAATTTACAAGCCCTAAAGATTGCTTGACATAAATACCCTCTTATATCACCCCATTAAGAAAGGATTTGATATACTTAAAAACCTTTAAAATATGTAAAGGCTAACAAAACTCTAATTGCTTCAAGTTTAACCATAAGGGTAAATGTTTCTTCAAAATCAATTTCTTCTATTTGATTATATCCCTTGGCCACCAATCTTACCTTATTTTTAATTATAACTTCTAAATCATTTATTTTATTTTTGAACACCCACTTAATTCCAACAATACTTTGATTCTTAGGCATTTCAGTTGATTCTTAAACATCATTTCTTACAAATTGATTCAATTCTTCTTGCATGACCAAAATCTAAAATTCATCCAAAAGATCTTGATTTATATTAGTGGGTTCAATCATCGATATAAAGGTAGAATGATTCACTTCTTTGTTAAGACCATGCCTAGTCCTAACACCCTCATTAGGTTTACCTAAATCAATTCCTTAGGGTGATTCTTAGAAAATATCTATTATCTAGGCAAAGAGTTTTCTAATCCAATATTCTCTTCTAATTTGTCTTTTTAATTTCTTGGGAGATATTTTCAATATGATCATCTTCTAATCTTGGCTCTTTCAAAATGTCAAATTCATCAAACATAACATGTGTGGATTTCTCAACTATCAAAGTTTTCTTGTTAAGAACTCTAAAAGATTTTTTATTACTAGAATATCCAAGAAAAAATTTTTCATTAGATTTTGAATCAAATTTTCCTAAAAGAGTTTTACCATTATTAGAAATGAACACCTTGCATCTAAAAACTTGAAAATGTGAAAGATTTGGTGCTCTACCCTTAAGAAGTTTATAGGGTGTCTTATTCAATTTTGATCTAATATTCACCCTATTCAAAACATAACAAGCTGTACTAACCACTTCAGCCCAAAAATATTTTAGAAGTAAGTATTCTCCTAACTTGGCTCTAATGGCTTAAATTAATGTTTTATTCTTTCTTTCTACTATCTCATTCTGCTGAGGGATCATAGGTGCTAAAAAATTGTGATCAATTTCGTTCTCTTTACAATAATCTTAAATTTTTTATGTTCTAATTCACCTCTATGATCACTTTGAATTGATAAAATCTCACATCATAGCTTCCTTTCAATCCAAGTAGAAAAACTTCTAAATTCCTCAAATGATTCACTCTTAAGAAATAAAATTTTAACCCAAGTAAATTTTGAAAAATCATCAACTATCACAAATCCAAATACTTTACCACCTAGATTATTAGTGCTTAGTGGTCCAAAAAGATCCATATGAATAATTTCTAATGGTTTGTTAAATTTAAGATCTTTAATGGAATGAAAGGAGGACTTCACCTATTTTCCTAATTGACATGCATCACATAGTTGATCATTAATAAAGTCTAATTTGGGTATTCCTCTAACTAATTCTTTTTAGGTATTTTTTTTTTAAGATTTTTTATACTCACGTGACAAAGTCTCCTATACTATAACCATGATTCATTAATAATTCTTTTGAGACAAAATGCATTAGAAGATTTATTACAATTCAAATCAAGAATGTACACATTATTTACCCTAATTCCATATAAAACATCAATTCTATTTTGGCTTATTATGTAACTAATGGGAAAAAATCTATACTATAACATTTATCACATAGCTGACTAATACTCAACAGGTTATACTTTAAGCCTTTTACCAATAAGATATTTTCAATGAAAAAAATATTCAAATCTCAATTCATTTTTGTGCCTTCCACTTTCCTTGTGGTATTATCTCCGAGTGTAAACTTGACTCAATTCTTGACTTCCAGTGACATGAATAATGTCATACCTCTAGTCATGTGCTTTGAACATCTGTTGTCGGTGTACCAGATGCTCTCATGAGGTCTTGTATGAAACCATTTCTATAAGATAATCAAATGTTAGACTTGGGAACCCAAACAAGTTTGAGCTAACCTCTTGGCAAAAATAATCTAGATGCATGTTTGATATGGTCAATTAATCCACAAGAAAAATATTTCACACAAAGAAAAGAATTTAACAATCTATGTGAGTTATAATGTCTTTTCCTAGGTTTTGAAATTTTAGGCTTCATATCAGGATTAGAAAAATCTTCAAGTGTTGGGGTATCCTATTTTCTATAAGAGATTTTATTTTCTCTCTAAAATATGAGTTAGCATTTTCTAAAATAACATTGTCAACATTCAAATAGTACTCTCTACTATCAGATTCATCCATAAATATTTTAAAATTATTTTTAAGTTGAGCGTGTGATGATTTCAATAATTCATACTTTTGGTTCAAATCATCAAAATCATCTAATAATTTCATGTGGTTGCTATCAATCAATGTGTGATCATTCCTAAGGATTTTTTGCACTTTTTATAATTTTAAAATTCTATATTCATCCTAGCATGCATCTTTTTGAATTTCCTATAGGTAATATGAATTTTCTCATAAATAAAAAATAATTCATCATAGGTTATGTCACATATCTCCTCTTAATCTAACCGATCAAGCTTGTCAGCCATCAAACACAAGTTGGTGACTTCTTCTTTTACTTCTATTTCTAAAGAATCCAAAGCTGAATCCACCCAAAATGCTCCCTATAATATCTTCTTTCCAATCCTTACATTGCTTTTCTTCTCGACATTCTCCTTGCTAGGATTAGCTTTAAGGCTCGGGCATTCAGATTTGATGTGTCCAGCTTCTGCATTCATAACAAATTATATCATTAGAAGCCTTAGCATTTTTGTGGAACTTATCCTTATTTCACTACTGACGTCTCATTTACTTCCACTTAAGAAAACTTTTGAATTCTCTTATAATTAAGAAAATATCATCTTCATCCTCAGGCTGAGACTGATCACTATCTGAGTCATCCACTTTCAACATAATATTTTTCTCCTTGTGCTTCTCACCTATATCAATCTATTTTTGAGTCACTCCTTGCTCGTAAGCAATTAGTAATCCTAGAAGATTATAAATAGAATAAACATTTAAGTCTTTTGATTTTGTTATAGTAGTTATCTTTGTATCATAAGTAGTAGGCAAACAATAAAGAATTTTATTTACATTTTTAGCATTCATTAGCTCCCTATCTAAAGCATGCAATGAGGTGACTATTTATATGAAATGAGTATATATGTTAGTGAATGATTCATTCGATTTTATGAAAAATAATTCATAATCATGTAATAGAATATTCAATCTATATTTTTTCACCTCATTAACTCCTTTATATATAATGCAAAGTCTATTCCAAAATTTTTTTCTAATTCTATAAGTTGAGACTCGCATATAGTCTTCAAACTTAATCGCATAAAAAAAATTGTTTAAATATTTAGCATTTAACTAAGCTAAGTCTTTTTCTTCTACAATCCACTCAGTAAATAGTGTTTCATATATAACACCATTTACAAGTCTAGTTGGTCTAGTTCAGCTTTCTTGTAGGAAATTCCACTTGCAATAGTCAAGCAATTGAAGAAAAGTAGACTTACGTGTTTTCAAAAAAATTGAAAGGAATGTTGTCAAATAATGAGGGTCTAGTGATAGAATATCCTTCGGGTGTGATATAGTTCTTAAAAGTAACCATAATCATTTTCAAAAGGTTATCTATATCTTAATTTTTAAAAGTATGCTCTAATACCACTTATAAGTTTGAATAGGTTATTAGATCTATTATAATTGTCCCAATGCTAACCAACGGTAAATTATAGAAAACCATTTTATCATTTTAAGCACAATAAAATTTTTCTAAAATTAGTTTTTAATCACAAAATTAAAAGTGCAGAAAAATAAAAATGCAATAAAAATAAAAATAAAAGAATATTGAAATTTATAGTGGTTTTGTCCAACTAAACCTTCGTCCACTCCCTGAAGACTCCCTCATCAGATATTGCCTTATACCAAAGTGACTCTTCTTTTGCTCTCACAACAAGGCAGAGAAGTCCTTACAAATAACCTCTCTTCCACCAATCCCTGATGCGGCAGAGTACCATCGTCCTTTCACACCCTCCTGGTGTAGGAAGAGAACCATTATCCTTTCACACCCTTCTAGTATCAATAGAGTATCATCATCCTTTCACACCCCCTCCTAGTGTCGGCAAAGTACCATTGTCCTTTCACACCATCCTGGTGTCGATAGAGTATCATTATCCTTTCACACCCTCCTGGTGTTAGTAGAGAATTATAGTCTTTTCACACTCTCTTAGTGTTGACAGAGTAGCGTCATCTTTTCATACTCTCCTAGTGTTGACAGAGTACCAACGCTCCTTTGAAAATTTTATTCCAAGAGACTTCAAGAGAGTACAAAAGACCTTTAAAGAACAAGCAAAATATACTCACCATTGGGCAACCTTGTGAATCCCCTCATTCCCTCTTAAGAAATCTCTCACTCTCCAATCACAAGAAACTCTCCCAAACACTCTCCAAGTGCACTCTCAAAAGAAATTCTTGGTAGGAGCTAATAGAAGTTTGTTGATAATCAATTTTTAGGACTTTAAATATGAAAGAAAGAAAAAATTGTCCATAAAACTAAAATTTTTAATTTGTTCATTAAACATTGTAAAGTATAATCACACATCTTACATATGATCAGTTCAAAAATTACTCGAACAATTCTATATGAATTGATTTCATACTCTGGGAGTCATATGTATGAACTACCATCATATAGTACTATCAGTTCAAAATTAAACCAATTCATCTGATACAATTCTATACGAACTAATTTTGAACTCTATTTTGCGTAATATATAAACCCAATATCATATAATATGATTAGTTTAACCAAAATCATGCTTCATTTGGTACAAAAATGGATGAGTTCATTTCGTACTCTGGACATCATCTATATAAACCCAAGTTCGTACAGTACGAATAGTTCAAAAAAATTAATTATTCATAAGGATAAACTGGTATGCACCCATTTCATACTTTGGACATCACTATATGAATATATGATCGTACAACACAATCAGTTCAGAAAAATTTTGAGTTTGTTCTGGATGAACTGGTACGTATCCATTTCGTACTCTAGATGACATATGTACGAATATAACTTCATATAATACAAATAGGACTTAGAAAATTTTTCTTGGCATGATTCAATCAACTCTGTTCTAGAGGAACACTCAGGATAAATCATCCCGTATGATTCATGATCATACAGTATGATTAGTTTTAAAAATACAAGTTTTTTTTTACACTACCCTAGTGTGTGTGTCTGCACGGTTACCCAATTACAAGCACACTCTCTTAAACTCAAGACAAAATTTAAAAAGTATAGACTTCAATTATAATAAATACTAATATAATCTATATTGAAGTCTTTAGTAGTCTGGAGTATGATTTTCCTGAAATGTTAGTACACACAACAAAAATAATATTTCCAATATATGTTAAGAGAAATAGTAATCAATACAATAAGTTTTTTAGTCATAAAAAATACACATGATATAAAAAATATAGTTATGAAAACTAAGTTTCAACAAACGAATGCATGTTATACTACGGGGATAATTTATCAGAGATTTCATGTTATCATTATAACATGTCATGGTTTAAACCAAATTTTGAAAAAAAGAAGAAAATAGAAGGATGTGCTAGTTAGTTGATTATTCTACTTTTCCACCATTCCTAGATTATAAAGTTTATATGAATCTATGAGTTCTGTTGCATATATGAGAAGGCATAAAAATACATCTCGCAAGTATGTGTTCTAATAAATCCATTAGAAGAAAAAGCCTAGAAATACCTAGGTGGTCATTAAGAATGCTACTTCAATACTAGCAGCACATCAATAAGAGTGTATTTAATACTTTAAAAAGCCTACTAATGATGTAGATGATCAAATTATAGATAATGAGTCCGAGTTGTAGTTGAAGGATATAGACTTAAACATTGAGGAAAACATTAAAAATGTTAGTAGTGAGGATGTGGTCTCATTAGATAGACTGAATCACCTAAGGATTAATAGTTATGAGGTAAATGTGAATAACCTAGTAATTATTTTCTTACAAAATGTTAATATAAATATAATATTTTCTTTTTTATTATAGCATAGTGATAGTAAACTCATTTTTTTTTTCTTACAGTATATATGTAGTTACTAGTTATTTTATGAATTAAATTTACTTATTTTTTGCAATTTTATAAATATATAGATTATAGCTAATTATTTCTTTTATTTTTTGCAGATGTCTTCTGGAGGTGATTAGCCTCCCAAGCCAATCAGAAACATTTTCATGCACAAGAAGAGTACCTGTGGACGACCCGATAGGGGTGTAGGTACTAAGGGGATCTTTTCTTCATAGCCTGCCATGCATATCAAGTCTAGCCCCCCTTTGCTTATACCTCATATAGGGAGTTCTTAGATTACTTTCCACACTCCTGCTTTCCATCACCATACCCTATACAGAAGGCTCTGATTTAATTGTACTATACCCACCATCTTCTTAATTAGAGAGTTTCTACTACTTATCCATATCCACCATATGTTCCACCACTCTACTACCTGCCACCCCCTCAGCCCTCTATAGCTAAACCTTCTACCCATATTATATCTAGACCTTCTACACAGACTGCAGCAACAACAACCATAGATGACCGCATGTTGATTCAGCTCGAGGATGTCACGTATATAAATTTTTTTTACATTACATATATATTTGAGAAATAATATTTTCCAACTAAATACTTTGAGAAATTTTTACCTATTAAAGCAAGCTTGCATATAGAGTAGGTTTGATACTCCATATATCTATTGGAAGAAAATCCCAAGGAAGTGTATGATATATGAATTAGAGAGCTTGAAATTAATTAGTAAGTTATAATATTATTAACATCTATCCATGTTTTATTAAGCTTACAAATAATATATTTTTTTTCTAATTTTCTATATACAATAAGATTTTTGTTAGTTACAAGAGCATGGTACTTGTCTTAAAATAAATTTTGAGAAAAGTAAAGCAACTCGCCTACAAGACATGTTCACATGCTTTATGAGGAATGACAAGCCACCATTTTTTATTAGAGAGGGTGCATGGGACAATCTCAGTAGTCTAGGGAGGCCTAGATTATATAGTGAGGAGGGAGCAAAATTGATGAAATCGAGCTTCTGACATCGAGGGCCTGGGTAGCTCCCTCTATACTAACGACTCAGTTTAACACACTAAGTACAAAAGATGATTGGTAAGATTTTTAGCATATTTAAATAATTTCTTTGGTTATGCATTATAATCTAAGTATATTATCAAAGGATATGCTTGTTAGAGAACCCACTACAGTTGAGCTGCACAATCACACTAACAAGTGTTAAGAGGACTAAAAGTTGGTTAATGAGAGAGAGAGGATGGAATATGTAAGTATATAAGGTTATAATACTTAAGGAAATATTCTAAGTGAGAATTATATGATTATTAATATTATATTATATTTTATAGAATGAGTATACACGGCTCGAGAGAGCCAGACTGCAGATGGAGAGAGGTCCACTGGGGGATATTTATGACTACCACACTTGACCATGGAAAGTAATCATAATGTAGAAGGAATGAGTTTATGGATTAGATTTCTAGGCCTACATGTATGGGTGATGTATAGTCCTCTTCTGACTCTAGCTTCTCTGTAAACAACCATTAGAGTTTGTATAGCCAACAGGTCACTAACTAGATAGCAGAGCTAGAAAATGTCTAAAAATCACAAGCAAATATTAACATTCACATGCTGATAAGCTTCAGAGGTTGAGAGAACATTTTGGCAGAACTCAGCCAGCAATTGTATCGGCCGAGCAGAAGTGAGAAGATATAGATTCTACTTAGATTGACTGTGTAGGGACTTTTGATGTATTTTGTTTTATTTTATGTATAAGAACATTTGATACTTTAATAATGTTATAGTAATTGTATAATTCTATGGAATGTGATTGTCTATTTGATTAGTTTCAATGTGATTGTACAAAAGTGTGTTTATTATGTTTATCTTTTTCATTGTTTATTGGAATATTAATATTATTAACTATTGTTCTTAAACTGCTTGGATTGTTATTGTTGAAAGGTTCAATAATTGATTGTATGAGCTATGTTTTATTAATTATGGTACTGGTTTTAGGTGGATTTGCTGTGAATATTATGTCGGAAACATTGAAACAACGTACAAGTATCATATTTTGTGATGGAACAATCCATTGCAAATTGCGACAAAATTTCCTCCACAATTTACAATGATATTTTTGTTGCAAGTTGCACCGCATTTTCCGCCGCAAATTCGTTGTAATTTATGAAGACATTTGAGTCATTTCGCAAAAAACAAAGATGTCATTTTTTCAATTTAATTACATCATAAATTCACCGCAACCATGTTAAGTGTTGCATAATACTAAGTTAAGTGTTGCATAGATGAGGATGCTTAGGTGGATGAGTGGCTTGACCCTTAGAGACAGGATACGAAATGAGCATATACGTGAAAATGTTGGAGTATCTCCAGTGGAAGATAAGATTAGAGAGAGTTGCCTTAGATGGTTTGGTCACATTAAACGAAGGCCTCCCGATGACCTGGTTAAGAAAGTTGAGGTATTAGATTTGACTTATGTTAAGAAAGGTAGAGGTAAACCTAAAAAGATTTGGTTAAAAAATATTAGAAATGATATTTCATTATTAGATTTAAATGAGTATTTGACTTTTAACCGGATACAATGATGAAAAAAGATTCATGTAGCCGACCCCACATAGTGGGACAAAGGCTTGATGTTGTTGTAAATTCGTCGCAACATATTTGCGTCGAATTCCTTCCGTTGTAAATACTTGTGCAACATGACCTTTTTTGGCAGAATTGATTCCGCCGCAAACTGCAATTTGTAATAGATTTTTTTTGCTGCAAAAAACTAACTTTTCTATAGTGCACCGACATCTACTATTCTTGACAGCATACACACTATAGCTCTAAGAAACAAAGCTCTTGGAAAATTCACCACCCGGAAAGGAATCAAGATATAAAAAATGAAAAAAAAATAGAGTAACACAAATATTATTCTTCTATATTTCTTTACAAGGAAGCTGCCACTTCATATATAAGTTACAAGTTACATAAAATGGAAACAGCCTTAATGAAAACATAAAAACAACTCTATCTAAACTTTATGTAGCTAATACATGGTTGAACTTCATTGGCAACAGAAACAGAAACAACAGTAGCGACCTCATAATGTGCATCATCTCTCGCTACATTTATAATCTACATGCATGAGGAGCTTCCTTGGTTATCTGATTACCCACTAAATATGGTGAAGTCGGTGAAAGTGCTTAGAGGTAGACCTCCTTATATTGATTTTTAATAATTAGTGAAAATTTGGCAACTGTGCTACATCCATAATTACTTTCTTCACGGAGTTTTCCATTCCAAACACTCAATGTCGCAGTCTCTAATTTACTGGAGTACTTGAGTCTGTGAGAAAAAAAAAATTTTTTTTCTTTCAAAGAATTTTTGGATATCTTCAAACTATATATATTTGGACATTTCAAATTCTTTCAAGTCACAACGGGTTCTTTAGGGTGTTTCAAGATGATTTTAGAGGACTTTTACAAAAAAATTATGAGTACAATTAGTTGCCAAGGTTCTGAGGAGCAATATTATCGATTAAAGTGAAATATATAGCTTTACATGTAATTGCAACAAGGATTATAATCTCGTTCTCAAAAATTATAAATTAACTACTAATTTATTTCAATTAAAGATATCTTCTAAGCTTCCAATTTTTTGAGATTTCTATAAGACAACGTTGGTGCATCAAGACTTGAGTCGTTGAGTAGCAAGAGTCACTAAAAAAATCTATGCCACTTGAAAGTCTAAGTTGTAACGTCATTGACAACATCAATGTTTTAGGCTTCGTTTGGGACAGCTTTTAATTATTATTTTTTTGATGCTTTTATATATATATATATATATATATATATATATATATATATATATATATATATATATATATATATATATATATATATATATATATATATATTGAAAACAGTAAGAAAATGCTCCGAAATGAAATCTTAGTACTCAAAGTCCTACATCTCAACTTAGGCTTCATTTGGGACGGCTTTTTTGTTATTTCTCAAAATAGCTTTTTAGTATGAAAATTAAAATTTTTATGCTAGAAAGTGTTGAAAATTAAACTTGATTAATTGGGCCTTTTAATTGTGCGGGCCTTTTAATTGAGCCCATAGTTTAGAAAAGTCTTTAGAAAATTTTAGAGTCCTATTTTATTAAGAATGTTTTAGTGGATTTTAGAAATGCTTTCTAAAAGAGTTATTTAGAGAATTCTAGAATATGTAATTAATGAAATTTTATAAATGAAGATAGGAGATTATTCTAGAGAGTCAATAGTAGCCATTAGATTGAAATGTGTTATCACAATCCTAATGGGGGACTCACTAGTATAAATAGGTGCGGTGTCATTGAGTTTTGTAAGAAGCAGAATAAAAAAGTTTAAGAGTGAAATAAAAGTGAGTTTTATAAGTGTTCCTCTGTTTTTTCTTTTAAGAATTCCTCCTCTTATAATAGCCTTTTATTTTCCAACAAAGTGGTATCAGAGCCAAAGTTTCTTTCTAGTTAGATGGAGAGCAATGGTATGATCCCCTTTCAAGTCCCAACTTTCAACAATAGCAACTATGACAATTGGAGCATCAAGATGAAGGCCCTTCGTGGAGCGCAAGATGTATGGGAGATGGTAGAGAAATGCTACAATGAGCCACAAGATGAGACAAGTTTATCTCAAGCTTAAAAGTGTTGAGATTGTTACAACTTAGTTCTTGATAATTCTTGATTGTTGATATCTTTGCAAAGAAAGTCTGTAATTTTTATTGAGTCTGAGAGAGTGTAATTATAATTGAGTAACTGTGCACACACACATCAATGAAGAGTTTAAAATTTGCAATTTTTAAACCAATCGTACTGTACGAAGTCATTTCGTACGGGATGATTTGTTCAATTATATTCCCTACGAGCAGTCAAACGAACAAAAAGAAGAAAAAATTTTTAAGTATAGATCGTATTGTACGAAATACCATTCGTACATACCTTCTAGAGTATGAATTGGATGGGTCCCTTTTCGTCCTAATTTTTTGTCCAGACGGACTTGAAAAATTCTGAACGGTTTGTACTATACGATGTCATCATCATACATACGCCGTCCAGGGTACGAAATGGACCGGTCCCTTTTCATTATGATGAACGTTGAAATTTTCATAACTAATCGTACCGTATGATGTTATCATCATACGTACACCATATAGGATACGAACTTATGGGGTGCCTCTTTGTCTTGATGAAGCTGAAAATTTTTTTAACTGAATGTACCATATGAACTGGATTCATATGGGACGATCATCGTGTATGAAATGATTTCATACTGATTCACAATAGGTTCATACACAACAGTTTTTGAACTGTTCATATGTATGAACATACGATCATACTGTACGATCATATACGCTCAAAATTAAAAAACTTCAATTTTTTAGACGGTTTTTTCATATCTTTGGTATGAAAGGTCTACTAAAATTGACATGAAAATGTCTGGTCTTCATGATTTTTTAAGGGCAATTGAAAGAGAGAGTGTGAGAAAGTGTTTGAGAGAGATTTCTTGCAAGTGGAGTGTGAATGATTCATAAGTTACTCAAAGGTAAGGATCTCTTTGTAATTTTGATTATCATTATTCTTCTTATCTTTCTAGTTGCTCATGAGAAGATCTTTAAAAAAGATCTAATACTCTACCGACACTTGGAGGGTGTGAACATATGACAGTACTTTACCGACACTTGGAGAGTGTGAAAGGATGACGGTTCTCTACCGATACGTGGAGAGTGTAAAAGGATGACAGTTCTCTGCCAACACTTAGAGAGTGTGAAAAGACTATGGTTCTCTACCGACACATGGAGAGGGTAAAAAGATAATGGTTCTCAATCGCACTAGGGATTAATCAAAGAGAGGATTTGTAAAGGCTTCTTCGCCTTGCTGTAGGGGAAAAAGGAGAGACACTTTGGTAATAGTATAAAACCTGAAGATGGAATCTTCAAGGAGTGGATATAGGTCGTGTTTGACTGAACCACTATAAATTTTTGTGTCTTTTAATTTTCATATTTTATTTACTTCAAGCTATTTACTGTGGTTAAAATTTTTATTTTTAAAATCTTAACTAACATGCTACTAGTATCAAAGGTTTTCAAATTTAAAAATCTAAAAGAAATTTTTGAAATTTTCAATGCACCCCCCTCTTCGTTAGCCTTGGGACAATAACTTAGGTTTAATAATCTAATCAAGAATCAATAAGTGGTATTAGAGCTTTGTTTCAAAACTATAAGTTTAGACTACTTTTTAAAAAATGAGAATGGCTACTTTTGCAAACTGAAACAAACCAGAAAAGTATTCGGTCACTAGACCTCTATTATTTGATAATATTTCTTTTAATTTTTGGAAACCACGCATGTCTATATTTTTACAATCACTAGATTATCGCATGTGGATCCTAGTTCAAGAAGGGTATACTAGGCCAACTAGATTAATTGATGGCATTAGAGTTGAAACACTCTTTGTTGACTGGAATATAGAAGAACACGACTTAGCACAACTAAATATAAAATATTTAAATAATTTCTTTTGTGCACTTAAGTCAGAAGATTACATGCAAATTTTCACTTGTAAAAGTGGAAAGGACTTATGGGATAGACTTTAAATTACTTACAAAGGGACTAATAAAGTAAAGCAATCTAAATTAAACATCTTGTATATATAAGTATGAATTATTTTGCATGAAATCCAATAAATTCATTTCTAAAATGTACACAAGATTTACTCAAATAGTCACTTCTTTATATGTATTAGGTAGGGAACTAACAAACGCTGAAATGGTCAATAAAATTCTTTATTGTTTGCCTACTGCTTATGATGCTAAAATAACTACTATTATAGAGTCTAAAGATTTAAATATTTACTCTATTAATAATATTTATAGATCACTAATTACTTACGAGCAATGAGTGAGTCAAAGGAAGATTGTTGCAGGTGAATAGCAAAAGGAGAAGAATATTACACTGAAAGTGAATGACTCAGAGAGTGATCAGTCACAACATGAGGATGAGGAAGGCATTGCCTTAATGACTAGACAATTCAAAAGTTTTCTAAAAAGGAAGCAGAGGAGATGCTAGCAGTGGAATAGAGGTAAGTTAAATAAAAATATTATAAGGTGTCTAATGATGTGATTGACTATGAATGTAGGAAACTTGGATATATAAAATCGAACTGCCTAAATCTAAAGTCACTCCTAGCAAGGAGAAGGTAGAAGAAAAAAGCAAAAGTGAAGAAGGGCAAGAAAAGATTTCAAAGAGCTTTTTGGGCGAACTTAGCTTCAGATTCGTCAAAAATAAAAAATCAGGAAGAAGTCACCAACATGTATTTAATGTCCGATAATCCTGATCAGTTAGATCAAGAAGAGATATGTGACTTAACCTATAAGAATTGTTAGAAGTTTCTGAAAGAATACATGATGCATATAGAAAACTTAAGAAAATATATGCTAGTCTAAACCTAAAAATGCAAGAATTACAAAAAGAATATGAAATCCTTAGAAGAGATCATGCACTGATAGATAATAACTATATGAGCTTACTTGATGAATTTGATGATTTTAATAAAAAGAATGATCTTTTAAAAACATCTTATGCTCAATTGAAAAAAGAATTTAAAAATTTTAAGAATGAATATGAGAGTAAAGAGCACTATTTAAATTTTAGAATATGTTAGAAGATTTAAACACATTTCTTAAATTAAAAGTGCAAGCTTTTGTAAAATTAGGAAACTCCGAACACTTGAAGATTTTACTAATCTTATTTTGAAGTAAAAAATTTAAAAACCCAAGAAGAAACAGATTTATTATAGAATATTAAGAAATCTGTTTCCTGAAGTTAAATGTTATTCTTATGGGATGATTGGACATATTTCACACACTTGTACTTTAGATAGAAAAAAAAACTCATTTAGTGTAGAGACCTAAAATACATAAACCAAGTCATATCGTACATGCATATAGTTTTATTTTTCCAAAAGGAGAACACAAACTTGTTTGGATTTCTAAGTTTAACGTTTGATAGTTTTGTAGGATCACTCTCATACAAGGACTCGTGAGAGCATTTGGTATTTTGGACAATGGTTACTCAAAATATATGACAGGAGACACTACATAATTTATATCGCTAGAAGCCATGAATGGAGGTAGGGTAACACTAGGAGATAACACCACTAGAAAAGTAGCTAGCATAGGTATGATAAAAAACATACAAAATTTTTTCATAAAAAATGTGTTACTTATTGAAGGCTTAAAGCATAATTTGTTAAGTATTAGTCACTTATATGATAAAGGGTATAGTGAAAATTTTTACCACTAGTTATATATTAAGTCTAAATGGAAATAATATTTTGCATGGAATAAGGCTAAACAATATTTATATGCTAGATTTTAATTATATTAAAATTTCTAATGCTTTTTATTTGAAAACTATTTCTGCTGAATCTTGATTATGGCTTAGGAGACTGTCACGCTAGCATAAAAAATCTTAGAAAAATCATCCAAAAAGATTTGGTTCGAGGTATACCAAAACTAGACTTTATTAAGGATTACCTTTATGATGTATATTAATTAAGAAAATAGGTGAAGTCTTCTTTTCATTCCAATAAGGATCTTAGAACAGGTAAATCATTGGAGATTATTCATATGGATTTTTTTGGACCGGTTAGCACTGTTAGTCTAGGAGGGAAGGTATACGTATTTGTGATAGTTGATGATTTCTCAAGATTTACCTGGGTTAAATTTTTATTTTATAAGAATGAATCTTTTGAGAAATTTAAAAACTTTTTGACTTAGATTCAAAAGAAATTCGGGTGTGAGATTTTAACAATTCAAAGTGATCATGGGGGAGAATTTAAAAATGAAATATTTGAAGATTTTTATGAAGAAAAAGAAATTGATCACAATTTTTCTACACTTAGAACCCCTCAGCATAACGGAATAGTCGAAAGAAAGAACAGAATATTAATTGAACCTGCTAGAGTCATATTGGTTGAATATTCACTTCATAAATATTTTTGGACTGAAGCAATTAACACTGTATGTTATGTTCTAAATATGATGAATATAAGGTTTAAATTAAATAAAATATCCTATGAGCTTCTTAAGGGGAGAACACCTAATTTGTCATATTTGCATGTTTCTAGATGTGAAATATTCATACATAATAATGGAAAAACTTTCTTACAAAAATTTGATCCAAAATCAGATGAATGAATTTTTTTTTTAATACTCTAGTATTGGAAAATCATATAGAGAATTTAGAAAAAGAATTTTGGTAGTCGAGGAGACCACACATGTTGTATTTGATGAATCTGAAATTTTGAAAGAGCCAAATTTGGAAGAGGGTGAAATAGAAAATAACTCCCAACAGAATGAGAATATTAATTTGGAAGAAAATTTGGAGATAAAAAATCCTTTACCTAAAGATTTAAAATTTTCTAAAAACTATCATAAGGAGTTGATTTTAGGTGAATCTAGAGAGTGTGTTAGGACTAGGTGTAGACTTAGCAAAGAAGTCAATTATTCTACCTTTATTTCAATAATAGAATCAACAAATATAAATCAAGCACTTTCGGATAAATTTTGGCAATATAAAAAAAATTAAATCAGTTTGTAAGAAATAATATTTGGAAATTAATTACAAGACTAAAGGATCAAAGTGGAGTTGGAACTAAGTGGGTATTTAAAAATAAAATGATTGAATCATGAGTTATTGTTAGAAGTAAGGATTGATTGGTGGCTAAGAGATATAATCAAATTGAAGGGATTGATTTTAAAGAGACTTTTATCTCTATAGGGAGACTTGGAGTAATTAGGATTTTATTAGCTTTTGCCTATTTTAGAGGATTTCAATTGTATCAAATGGATGTTAAAAGTGCTTTTTTGAATAGGGTGATATAAGAGGATGTTTATATTGAACAACCTCTAGATTTTGAAAATTTAAAACACCCAAATCATATTTTTAAATTGAAAAAGACATTATATGAATTAAAATAGGCACATAGGGTTTGCTATGAGAGGTTGAGCACTTTCTTACTTAAGAGATCTTTTGAAAAAGGAAGTGTGGACACTACTCTCTTTTTGAAGAAATTTGAAGATGATTTACTCATTGTTCAAATTTTTGTTGATGATATCATTTTTTGATCTACTAATAAAAATCATTGTGATGACTTTTTAAAAATAATAAATGGTGAATTTGAGATGAGCTTAATGGGAGATCTTAGTTACTTTTAGGTTTAGCATTAAGCAAGTTATGGAATATTTTTTAGTCAGTCGAAGTATGTTAAGGATATCCTCAAGAAGTATGAAATGGACAATGCTAAACCAGTCAGTACACCTATGAATTCCTCAGTTCAATTGAATAAGAACCATAAGAAAAAAACTATTGATCAAAAAAATTTAGAGGAATTATTAGATCTTTGCTTTATTTGACAGTTAGTAGACCTGATATTATGTTTAGTATTTATTTATATATTAGATTTCAATTAGATCTAAAATAATCATATTTGACAGTAATAAAAAGAATTTTGAGATATCTCTTGGAAACTCAAAACTTAAGGATCTGGTATCCTAAGTATAGCTCTTCATTTAAAATTATTGGATATTCAAATTCAAACTTTGTAGGTTATAGGGTTGATCGAAAGTGTACATCTGAAGCTTGTTAATTTATAGGAAATTTTTTAGTTTTTTGGTCCAGTAGAAAATAAAATTTTGTAGCCCTAACTAATGATGAAGCTGAATACAATGTCTTAGGAAGTTGTGTTGTACAAGTTATTTGGTTGAAATAATAATTGATTGATTTAGGAATTTCAATAGGCACAATTCTAATTTATTATGATAACACTAGGACTATTTGCATTTCAAAAAATCCTATTTAACATTCCAGAACCAAACATATAGATAAAATGTATCATTTCATTAGGGATCATGTATCCAAAGAAGAAATTGAATTGAACCATGTTTCAACTGAAAATTAACTTGTAGAAATTTTTACAAAACTACTAACTTTTAAAACTTTTAGCACATTAAGAATAAGGCTATGTGTGATAGATCTTAATGCTTTAATAAAATTCTCTGCAAACTTGATATATTTTTATTTATCTTTTCTATTTTTATTTGTTAATGTTTTATTTTTGTGTGTATTTTTTTGGTTTTTGGTTTTTGGTTTTTGGTTTTTATGTTTTGTATGATTTTGACACATACAACTTATCAAAATTCATGTTTCTGATCATTCGAGTTAAATTTTCTAAGTGTTATATTCGTACTATATGAAATTATTTTCATCCCGTACGAATTCTATAGTATTTCATTCGATGTTTTAGACTGAATGCATAAATTTTAATTTTTTAATAAATATCATACTGTATGATATTTATATCGTTCAGGATATTTTTTATTCATTCGTCTATACGCATGTAGACGTTTATCCTAGTAGAATAAGTTATTATAATTAATCGTATGTACAAAATTTTATTTTATATATATGAACCATGTATCATTCAATGTGTCATTTAATGTGGGGGACAAACCTAACCATCATTAAAATGATCTTAAAAAACTAATTATCCCGAATGAACACTTGTTCGTCAGTACAATCGTCTAGTCAAAAAGCCTATCTAAAGGGACTCTTCGTAACTTGCGTGATTATGAAAAGTCGTTTCATTTTGAATGCATTCATTCGTACAAACAAAATTATTTTCTTCATGTACGAAACACTTATCGTACTGTATGAATCAATTTTCGTACGAACTAAGGGTCTTTTTTCTTTAAATAGAAGGAAGTTAGAATTCATTTTCATTCATTTTAACAAATTACTATCCTCCTCAAATCCTTCTCATCTTAGAATTGCCCAGTTCTAGTAAGCGTAGTAGAGTTACCAAGGGTTCGTCATCCAGGGATGGAGAAGAAAACTTTCTGTCTAAAGCAAATCAGAATTCTTATTATAGGTTTATCGCTGCAAAAAATCACTCCATCTAGGCTCTTAATTCAAGAAGATTTCCATTTTGAAGTCATGCATCTTTTTTCTTCAACTCAATTTGCTTTTATTTTGACTTTTATCCATGCCTATCATAAGGAAACCTTTCACTATTTTTTAGCGAACATGAGTTTTAGTAAGGATGAAAGTAGGATAAGTTCATTTGTCCAAAAGAAAAAGGTAGAGATCGCTAAGGAAGGTCTGGGAACTTATCTGTATCTAAGGACTCAAGGAGTTAGAGCACACACATTTGACCTCCAAATCTGACTTTGATTGGTCTGAAATTAATAAAGTTCTTAGAGGGATTGCTCAAGTTGGTCACTTGGATAGGGTCTATACCTTTAAATAAAAATGCAATGATCATTCAGCATGTCTTTAGAACTTCAATCATTCCTAAGGTTAATAATCGCATAAACATTACTCCTCTTTTATCTATAGTTACCTATCTAATCTTGGCTGGACAATCAATAGATAAAGCCCAACTCATTCTTGATTGTATTTATAACCTATCAGAAATTGGGTTTATTTCTCATAGGAGGAAGAAGAATATTGCCCTAGGATATCTAGTGACCTATATCTTAATTAGAAAAGAAATACAATATTTTTCATCTTAAAATTTCACTTAAAATGCCAATCTACTTTACTGATGTATCTTTTCGAGCACTTTTTGGGAAAAATGATAATTCAAGTGAGGATACTGAGGAAGAAGGGGGAGCACCTGCACCTGCTCATGGAACTGACTTTCAGGAGATGGTCTAGTACTTTGACCAATTAAAGAGTCATTTTGATCAATATTTTGATCAAATTCAAACTCACTTAACCAGCATGATGTACAATACTAACAAGAAATGAGTTGGATCTGAGGTCAATTCGACTCAGCGAACATTAATGTAGCTATGATGAATACCTATTTCTCTGTCTTCAACCAGTCTCCTCCTCAAAACCAGGGCCACTCAAAGTTTTAGATGTACTTCTTTTGTGTTGCCTTTGTCAGTCCTCTCCAGATGCATGTGATGATCTTAGTGATGATTTCAATGTTTTGTGTTCTTGTGTTTGTCTAGTGTTTTGTGTACTTATTTTTGTTGATATTGTACTATTTTTAGTTTAATGAAAATTGATATCAGGTGCTTAAATGTATTTGATCATTAAATTTATATTAATAAAAAATATCATGTTTTATTTAGTTGATTTGGTTCGTTGTTTGAAATGTTAGTTTGCCTATATGATAATTCTATCTTAATTGATCTAAAAAGTGTTATAAATTAGATTGTAATAATAAAATTGATTTTATTATGAAATCAAATTTTTCAAAAAATTTAAGTCAATTTATAACTCGATCAACTTAAGGATATCAATCTAGTTTTCTTTTTAGGTAAATAAAATTTAAATATTATTATTGTGATTTTGATGTCTTGTTATTTTTTTCTCTTTTCAATATAATTATTTTTGTAATAGAGACATTTGATTTTCTTAAATTATTGATTTTGAAAAGATCAATTAAAAAAGGGAGAAAATATCAAAAAAAAATGTGCAATGTGAATAAAAATCAAAAGAATACGTAATGATTCGCAAATTAAAAATAGGTACAAAATTAGCCCAAATACAAAAAGATGCACAAAGTCTGTCATAAATATTTGAAAAGATGCGCAATGTCATTAATTGAATATGTTCTTTTCTAAATCGTTTAATCTTAAAACTTATATCAATCTAATGATCAATTAAAATTTTTATTGAAAATTGAACTTAACTAATCTTCATTTCATCAACTTTACAATAATTTTCTTTATCTAATTATCTAGAATATTTCATGACCGTGATTAACTTTTCTTATCTAAGTTATGCTTTAACTTAAATATATTTAAATCTTTATTTTTTATCTAATGCTAATTAATTTTTTATTACAATTCTATTTTAATCACTTTTAAGATCACTTATTTAGTTTCTCATATAACCTCTTCCATTTCAATCTTCTTTTCCCTTTTTGTTGTTGTAAAAAGGGCGAGTAATATTGTTTGGCATTATTTATTTCTTGGTTTTTATATTTTTGTGTTTATTTATGTTTTTTGGTCATTTGTAAAATTAAAAAAAAAAATGATCTTCAAGGATTTTCTTAATATTCACATGTTTATTCTTTTAGGGCTAGCTAAGGAGAAATTTAGGATATTCAATTTTATTCAAAATAATAGTTACTTTGCTATCATAAAAAAGGGAGAGATTGTTGAGATTATTGCAATTTAGTTCTTGATAATTCTTGATTGTTGAGATCTTTGTAACACATGTTTTTGATGATTTTAAATATTATTGATTTAATTATTATTTCTCCTAACAAGTTATTGGATGCATTATTTTTGTTGTTTATGTGTACTAATATTTCAAGAAAATTATACTCCATATTATTTAAGATTTTAAATCAGATTAGTTTAGGGTTTATTATAAATGAAGTCTATAATTTTCATTTTATTGAGTCTTAGAGAGTGTAATTGTAATTGAGTAACAGTACAAACACACATCGGAGGATAATTTAAAATTTGTAATTTTTAAACTAATCATACTATACAAAGTCATTTCGTACAGGATGATTTGTTCATTATTTTCCCTACGAGCAATCAAATTAATATAAAGAATAATATTTTTTTAAGTACATATTGTACTGTACGAAATACCATTCATACATACCTTCTAGAGTACATATTGGACGGGTTCCTTTTCGTTCCAACTTTTTGTCCAGACAGACTTAAAAAATTATGAATGGTTCATACCGTACGTTGTCATCATCATACGTATGTCGTCCAGGGTATGAAATGGACAAGTCTCTTTTTGTCCCGATGAACATTGAAATTTTTGTAGTTGATTGTACCGTATAATGTCGTCATCATACATACGCCATATATGGTACGAAATTATGGTATGCCTCTTCGTCCTAATGAAGCTAAAAAATTTTCTAACTGTTTGTACCGTACGAACTAGGTTCATACGAGACGATCATCTTGTATGAAATAATTGTGTACTGATTCACAACAGGTTTGTATACAACAATTTTTAAATTATTCATATGTATGAACATACGATAATACTATATAATCTTATACGCTCAAAATTTAAAACTTTAGTTTTCTGGATGATTTTTTCATGTCTTTGGTATAAAAATTTCACTAAAACTAACATGAAAAGGTCCAGTCTTCATGATTTTTTCAAGGGCAATTAAAAGAGAGAAAGTGAGAGAGTGTTTAAGAGTGATTTCTTGTAAGTGAAGTGTGAAGGGTTCATAAGGTTACTCAAAGGTAAGGATATCTTTATGATTTCGGTTATCACTATTATTCTTGTCTTTCTAGTTTCTCGTGAGAAGATCTTTGAAGAAGATCTGGTACTCTGCTGAGACTTGGAGGGTATGAATAGATGATGGTTCTCTGCCAACACTTGGAGGGTGTGAAAGGATGATTATTCTCTACCGACACGTGGAGAGTGTATAAAAGGACAATGGTTCTCTTCCAACACTTAGAGAGTGTGTAAGGATGACAGTTCTCTGTCGATACATGGTGAGTGTAAAATGACGGCGGTTCTCTGCCGCACCGGGGATTGGTGAAAGACAGGATTTGTAAAGGCTTCTCCTCCTTGCTATGAGAGAAAAAGGAGAGAAGCTTTGGTAATAGTATAATACATGAAGAGGGAATCTTAAGAGAGTGGATGTAGGTTGTGTTTGATCGAATCACTATAAATTTTTGTATCTTTTAATTTTCATATTTTATTTATTGCAAGTTATTTACTGTTGTTGAAATTTTTGTTTTTAAAATCTTGTCTGACTTACTACTAGTATCAAAGATTTTCAAATTTAAAAATCCAAGAGAAATTTTTGAAATTTTCAATTCACCCTCCCTCTTGGTTAGCCTTGAGACAATAGCTTAGGTTTAACAACCTAATCAAGAATCAACAAAAAAGATAGTCTAAGAGATTCAAGGAAGAGAGACAAAAAGGCTCTCTATCTAATCTTTCAAGGATTAGATGATGACACTTTTGAGAAGATTTCTGATGAGAATCCTACTAAAGAGGCATGGGAGAAGCTTCAAATCACTTATAAAGAAGCGGAGCAAGTCAAGAAGGTCCATCTTCAAATATTAAGAGGTGAGTTTGAAGCCTTACATATGAAGGAAGTAGAAGTCATCTCTGATTACTTTACTAGAGTCTTAGCTGGCTCTAATCCATTTAAAAGAATTAGAGAGAAGCTATAAAATTTAAGGATTATGAAGAAATCCTTCAATCTTTAGATTAAAAGTTTGACCATATTGTTTCTATTATTGAAGAAACTAAAGACTTAGAGGCCATGATAATTAAGCAACTCTTAGGTTCCTTACAAGCCTATGAAGAAAAGAAAAAGAAGAAGCAAGTGACGATCACGGAATAACTCTTGAAGACATAAATTAATTCTACTAAAGAAGAGAGCCTCGAGTATGGTAGAAGCCAATAAGGAAGAGATCGTGGTCAAGGACAAGGCCACGAACATGAACACGAATGAGGTTGGAGTTATAACAATGACAAGAACAACAATACAACACTATAGGAAAATTGTTAATTAGCAATGACTTTTTCTAACAGTTAGTATAAATTTTTTGATGGTTTTGAAAACTACCAGCGGTTTGATATCCACTGGTATAAACCTCCTAGGAAAAAAGTGCGATGGTCAGTTTTTGACGGCTAAATCATCTGGCGACTTTTTCGGTGGCCATCACAATATGGCATAAATGGAGTCCAAAATCAAAACATATATAACACATAAACTTTAAGGATAATATGCCACTATAATCAAGCCACATAAATCGAGTCCAAAATCAACATAACATTTATTAGCAAAACACAATCAATAAATCATATATGCATAATCCAAAATCCACATTAAGCATAAATAAATGTTTAAACAAAAAAATGCATATGTTCTACAATGAACATAACATATGAAATTCACAGTAAGATGTTCATAATATACTAAAAATTTTATCAAATAAATAATAGCACTAATCATCCTCCATGTCCTCGTTGTCTTGTGATTCATATGTCAGCTCTTGCTCTTTATTCCTCTGATTTTCATCTCTAAAGGATCACATCTTCACCTACATCTCATTTTGATTCTTTCTCATCTTCCTTATCTCTCTCGTCAGTGCAACAACATTCTTCCCATAAGAACTTGAGGTCATCAATTCATGATTGAAAAAATATCAAAAATTTTTTTATTTATGTGGTTCAGGTATTATAAGTAATAAGAACATGTAGGGGGTAGTCATACATATCTCTAATGAAAGAATGTATAATATTAGTATAACTGGGTAATAAGAGTATGGTGAAGTTGCCTGACTATATGGAGTTAAACAATCAACATATAGTCCTAATCTTATGTTACATGGTTCAACAACAAATAAAACATGTGTTCGATCAAACGCTTCAGCATCTGATGGATGAGAAAGATCACAAATGTTTGTTAATTTCTCCTTATGCCATCTCATATAGAATGCTAAACTCATTGATGCGTAGAGCCATTGAACTCTTGAAATGATTGATAAATAAAATAAATATGAATATGAAACATTTTTCTTTTGACGACATTATTTTTCCAAGTTTGGTTTAAACCAAAGCGCATTGTAGATGTGATAATAAACTTCTATCGCATTATCCTTGTAGTATAACATATATCTATTGATACAACAATCAATTTTTATAACAATGAGATCAACTTGGATGCAAATTTCTTTGTTCAGTATAAATCTATGAGAATTAAATTATCTGTTAGATTTATTTTCTTGAGAAGATCAATTAAGTCATTGAAACAATCATGAGAAATATTATATTCAATTTTGATACTTAGCATCATCATAGCAATAGATAATTTTAAATGAGTTTTGCAACAAACCCAAATTGATTTTTGAGCTACTTATAGTAACTCAAAAATTGTTTTGGTTTTTGCTTTCGATGACTCTTTCACACTAGTCCTTAAATTAAGACCTGCTACATCAAAAATAAATTTTTCATATGGTCTAATCATTTGATCTTCATCAAATGTTTCAAAAGTTATGGGTGGACCAGTATTAGTATCTATGTGTGGCTTGTACTCGCTATGTCACTACAGAAAAATCACCCAAAACCGGCGGTTTTTTTAGCTGCTTTGGTGGTAACACCGGCGGTTTTTCGGCGGTTACCATACCACCGGAAAAAATGGTGTAGAAAACATTTTGCCGGCGGTTTGTGCCGGCGGCTTTTTTAGCCGACGGTCTTCTGGCGGCTTATACCGCCGGTTAGTACCCAGCTTTATACCGGCGGTGTTCAGTCCATTCTGCCGCCGGTCATTTTATCGATGGCGTACCGACATTAACTTAGATAACCGCTGGTGTTCCGCTGGTAAAAATCGGCGGCCAAACCGCCAGCAAAATCGCCGTTGATAACGGCGGCCCACGAACCGCCGGTCAAAGCTGCCGGTTTCGGGTGATTTTCCTGTAGTGTGTGAGATCTAAATTCAATAGTCTGGAACAAATCACCTATAATATAAATCAACTTTTACATCATCAGGTTTGAGAAATGCTTGATTTTTATGCTTTGAACATGGACATCTAAACATTCCATCAAATTTAATGAAAGGCATTTGAGATGCAATATGAATAAAAGTCTCAACTCCTTATATCAATTCATCTATCAATCATCTTTGATCTGATAATAATATGTTATACATCCAGTATCTTTCTTCTTGGATAGTCATTTGGATGTTAAAGCAAATATTTCCTATATAGTTATGAAATTAATTATTAAAAAATATGCAGCCTTAAATTTTGCTTAAATCTAAGAAAGAAATATCATTTATTCTCCTAACTGAGAATCGGAAGGCAACTATTTTATGTGTTTGTTGTAAATCAATATTATGCTTCTCTTTTAATGGCCAATATTTTGCATCATAAAGCATTGCTGGTCTCACCGCCATCTTATAGAATTTTACCTTAAGTTTGAGGAGTTTTTTATCACATAATAAGTCTGATGCATTCCTCCAGTTCAACCATCCAATTAGAATTCTACTAATCATATCCACATCTATTTCATCACAATCACTTTGAACAACATACCCAAATTATCTATAATGTATACTCTTATTAATGACTTAATTGGCTAAACTCACAATCCGCCAATGGATATATTACTATTAAAACTACACTCACAAAAATCTTTATACTCCCCCATTAGATTTTATCAGGATACGAATATTGCTCGGGATAACAAATCAATTTTAAAAGGGGGTGTTGGAAATAAAGCTTTATTAATTAGATCTGTTAATTGAGTACATCTTTGAATTGAGCCCATAGTATAGAAAAGTCTTTAGAAATTCTAGAGTCCTATTTTATGAATAATGTTTTAGAGGATTCTAGAAAAACATTCTAAAGAGTTATTTAGATAATTCTAGAATATTTAATAATAACTTCTGTAAATAAAAATCGGAGAATATTCTAGAGAGACAACAGTAGTCATTGAATTGAAATGTGTTAACACAATACTAATGGGGGAGTCACTAGTATAAATAAGTGTGTTATTTTTTATTTTTGTAAGAAGTACAATCAAGAAGTTCAAGAGTGAAATAAAATGAGTTTTACAAGTGTTCCTCTTCTCTTTTAGAATTTCTCCTCTTACAATACCCTCTTATTTTCCAACAGAAAGCTGCTTTAAGAAGCAACAAAAAAACCGTCCCAAACAAAGCCTTAATGTATATCGCATCTCTTGCTACTTTTATAATCTGTGTGCATGTGGAACTTGCTTGGTGCTTTGGTATCACTATATATATATATATATATATATATATATATATATATATATATATATAGGTTAAAACCCACTAATGGAGCCTACGCATTAATATCCAAAAATTGGTTACAAAGTTCTTAGAAGGCTTCTCCAGCTCGCTAACGCTCCAAAGAGCTACAATCAAAAAAGGAAAAATAAAACCTAAAAGCAGATGGAACCTTTTTCTATGATTACAAAAATAACCTAATAAAGAGCTCGGGCTGTGATACGACAGCACCCAAAAAAGGAAGAGCCATAAGATCCCTTTCAGCACATTCTCCCTGCAAAATAAATAACAGAAGCGGAAAAAAAGAAACAACAAACAAACTAAGAGTACCTTGCGGACTTTGAAGTTCGTAACACGAAAACCATTTAGATGCCTACAAAGATATCTCCAAAAAAAGGTGTGAGGATTATAGTTGTGTAAGAAAGGTACGGATCCAGTATTGTCACGGTTGCACAAAACATTAATATGATAAGCAAGAAAAACAAGCTTATACCATAAAAACCTCAAACCAAATGTCGAATACTTAAAACAACCATAACAACACATATACCAGATAAGATAGCTAACATAGGGATTGTGAAGTGTTCTTTGACCATCCAGCATGTAAAAGAAGAGATACCAGAAAAAATAATGACCAAGAATAAAAATCACAAGCAAAATATTATCAGTCAGGTCCAGAAGGTTCCAGGTGCCTTTGAAAAACCACACCCACTACTTAAAATTAACAGTGTAATCACTACCGTAATCTACTTTGTCCACCAGCATACCACAAGAGTAGGGACCACTAAAAAAATAGCAGAAGATTGCCAGAAAACAAAAACAGTGCATAAACCACCTGAACAGACAGAAAAAGACAGCAATTCAAAACTAGTCCAGGGAACAAACCAGAATAACCAACGTTCACATAAACAAAAAAAATCATTAGATAGGTCGAGACTATGAAGAAGAACCTTAATATTCCAGGACATACTAACTTTGAAGCAGGGGATCAGCATTATAATGAAGAAACGAAAGAGGTTCCAATTACCTTTGAAAATCCACATCCATTGCTTAAAACAAATAGTGTAATCACTACATAAATCTAAATTCACCACCAACATACCATAAGAGTAGAAACAGCTAAACAGAAAGCATACGATTGACAGAAAACAAGAACAGGGCATAAGCAGCCTGAAACCCCAAAGAGCAGACAGAAAAAGACAGCGATTCAAAACTAGTCCAGGGAATAAACTAGCTGAACCAACGCTCAGATAAACAAAAGAGTTAAACATGTCTAATATAAGGGAGAGCAATTTTATCAAGGTTAATCATGCTTTTCAAAATCGGATCTAAGTTACTAATATTCAAATCTTGATAACCATCAATCTGGCACCCTAAATTAGCCAACCAGTCATCACAACTATTAGCTTCCCTGAAAATGTGAGAGATAGTATAAATGATGTTAGAGAGATAGTTTTTAATCTTCCTAATAAAATAAAAATTATGAGCATTAACCAGATCTTTGTTATTCAAAATCTGAATAACCAATTGAGCATCAACCTCAATCCAAACATTAAAAAAACCCAAATTGTTACAAATATCAATGCCGTAATATAAACCATAAAGTTCAGCAATCAGGACAGAGCAAGGTAGCAAGTTGTAAGCAAAAGTTGCAAGAACCACCCCTTGATAATTTTGAATAATCCCTCCAGCCCCAGCAGTAAAACTCCTCACATACCCATCCAAATTCAGTTTAACAAAAGGTAAAACAGTTTTTTTCCAGATAACAAATCTATCATTCAGCCTATTTTCCTTATCACCCATATGAACACCCAGCTTATCTGCTAAATTCCGACAGTAGCTAAAATGTTTAAACGAAAGCAGGTTACAAGAGGATAATTGCATCACTTTATTAATAATATTCTTAATAATATGATTAGCATTCATTTTAATATCGTTGTGCTTAACTTCATTTCTAGCTTTTCAAATAAACCAAATAATAAGAACAGGAATTAAATTTAAAATATGACCTTTATGAGAATTCATCTAGCCTTTAAGTAAAGAAATCAAGTCGGTATGAAAATCCACCTGAATAAGGTTTGCCAATTTAGTAAAATGATGTCAAACCTTCATAGCAATAGCCCCATTCACAAAAAAGGTGATTCACACTTTCAATGTCAGAACAACAGTAGCATTTAGAAGGGGAACTAAAACCTTTCTTATGTATTAAAGTGTCAAAAGGAATAAAACCATTAAGACATCTCTACATTAAGATAGAATAAGAAATAGGGATGTTATTATGCCATATAGAGGAGTAGATAAGAGAGAAATTGAACTTAGTTCTATAAGAATCCCAAACCTTTCTAGTTTGAAATAGACCAGAAGAAGATAAAGAAAACATGATTTTATCCTTACAGGTCAAATCAAGAGGAATCAACAAAATTTTGTCCACCACAACAGAAGGAATAACCTCCAGCAATTTAGAAACATTCCAGCATCCATTATCAATAAAAAAAGAGACCTTGGTATCCTCCACAGAAACAGTGTTTAAAAAATTATCAATAGAGTAAGTCCCAATCCAATTATCTTGCCAAAAGAACAAATTACCTTTGCCAATACCCCATTGGACAAATTGCTCGGCCTCCCACTTGATTTTGCAAAGTCTTTTCCAGGTTAAAGAGTCAGAAGCTTTGTAAACACCAAGTAAAGGATGATAATCTTTGCAGTATTTAGCATACATAAAGCGAGACCATAAACTCACTTTAGATCTAAAAGAAAATTAAAGTTTATGAGAAAAGGCTTGAGCCATATCAGAAATATTTTTACAGCCTAAACCACCTTCAATATAAACGCCACACATGTTGCTCCAGAAGGCCCAGCAAATGCCATTAGTGTTAAACTTAGATCCCCAAAAAAACTTATTAATCATCCTTTCAATTCTAAGATAGATGGTGGCAGTAGGTAGAAGCATATGAAATAGATAAATAGGCATAGAATTCAAAACAGATTTAATAAGAGTCAGTCTCCCTCTAAAAGAAAGCAAATTCGAAGACCAATGGGTTAATTTTTTTTGAAAAAAAGTAAAAATATCTTCAAATAGGTGGCTACGCTTTTTCCCATTAAAAATCGGAGTGCCCAAATACTTAATAGGAAAGGTTTTGGAGTGAAAACCACAAATTCTTTGAATTGCAATAATTCTGTCTCTATTAATAGATTTATCAACGATAAAACTGTTTTTTTCCTTTTTAATAGACAAACCACTATAATCATGAAATTGCATAATGAAATTGCTCAAAATTTTAATATTATATATATATATATATATATATCGTTTTTAATAATCAATGAAAATTTTGCAACTGAGCTGCGCCCATAATTTCTTCCTTCACCTTCACGGAGTTTTCCACTCCAAAAAATTCATGTTGCACTGTCTAAATTACAGGAGCACATGAGCGAGAGAATCAAAAAAAAAAAAGCTAGAACAATATCAAAGACGATCATCACTCTACACCTCGATTTCCCACATGCCATACTGTGCAAAGTCAATATGAGCCAGTATATTTTTGCATTCGGTTCTAAAAATATGATGTACTAACTGTGTTCATGGCTAGCGGACAACTGTTATTACTTTTCTTGTTTGCTTACGTTGTACTTCGTATTACTTGCGTGTTAGCAATGCACTAATTGTATTTTATTTTTGTAAACTAACTCCCTCTTTATCTTAAAACTAACTATTAATGGTTATTTGGCTTGACATCTTCATTGCATTCATGTTCGCGTAATTAAGAATGTGGATATATATTTCAAATTTAAAAATATATGAAACCAAACGATAGAAATCTCGTATCAAATAAGAATTATCCATACTGAACCAGTGGAAACAATTCGAGCTGTTCAGTAGATGCCTACTAGCTTAATTATTATGCAGGAAGAGCTGTAGCTAAGCCTTACTGCTGTTATTTTTTTAGTAGAGCATATCTGGTAGTTCTTTATTTATATGTTCAGTATTTAATTTATTAATACATAGCTGGTACACAACTCATTCAAGTAGTTTAATAGTGACTCCACATACCTTTTTGTCTGGTTCTATATGTACATTATGCTAGTTCTTTTCTGCCTTACAGGTTTGTGCTTGGCTTTGCATTAGCTCACTATTAACTATGACGCAGATTGCAATTCTTTTGCCTGTATCAGTTTTTATTTCATTTTATTTTTATTTTTATTGATTTTTACCATCTCAATAGTTGCTATTAAATGAATAACATATGCTTTTTTAGTTTTATATTTCATTTAGCTGAATTTTATTTGATACCATTAGTTCATTCATATTAATAAATCTTCAGTTTCAAAAATAAATAAATATAAAAGAATAGCAAACATGTTATGTATTCAAAAAAATCAAACCCCTTTTCTTCACTGAATGAAAGCAATATCAGAAGACGTATATGTATAAAAAATAATATTTTTGACTTTTAAGAGGGAATTTTTGTAAACTATTTACTTAAAATTATTACAAATGGGAAGAAGGCTATCGGTGGGCATATAATTGCAATGTTAGGCTGCCTGCAGCCATGAATTTATCATATATGCCTAACCTTGACTTTAAGTCTGGTGGCTCCCATGCATAACATTATATGGTCAGATGACACTGCAATAATCTGCTTTTTTTTTTTTTTTAAGAAAAGCTCATTTACAAGCGTAGATTTTATTTTATCAGCAAAAAAAGTACGAGATCTTTAAAGAGATCAATAGCTTAATAGATGCTCAAGGAGCTACAATAAAAAGAAAAAATAAAACCTAAAGAGCCTTTGATCCTTAATTATCTAGTTACTGTAGTAATCTGCATATATTTAGGAAAAAGGATTTATATTAATACCCTTAGCTTAAGCCTTTGTAATTTGATCATTATTTAATTGTTGTATGTTTATGCCTTTGTCTCTTAGTTAATTAAACAAGTAATATTTGTGGATCTCATCATAAAATTATGAAGCGCGCATGGACGTTAATGGTCCGTTAATTTGTTTATGCTCATTTATAGTTGAACAATTAGTATGTAATAATTTATAGCTTTGTGGCATAATACTATTCTTGTTTCCTATTCGTTACTTACTTGGAGATGCCTTAAGGGGTATTTGCCTGTGGATACTAGATTATGGAAAAAAGGATTTTACATTGTTTCTAAATGTCAATGTTGTGCTAACATTGAGAGTATCTATCACATTTTTATCAATAGTTTTATTGCTCGGAAAGTTTGGAACCATTTCAGTAATTTGGCTGGGGTGGATTTGAACCCGAATCAGGGTGATTTACATGAAACTCTTACTTTGTGGTTTACTAGAGGTAAGGGTCATATTCTTAATCTTTTACCTATTTTGATTATTTGGTATTTGTGGAAAGCGCATAATGAGTCCAAGCATGAGGGAATTAAGATGAATGCAAATCAAATTATTGCTAATATTAGGAACAAAATGTTACAATTACTTTCTGTTAATCTGATTTCCTGTAAGAACTTTAAAAATTGCAATGTTCTGGCCGATTATCTTAGGTTAAATGCTGCTGCTGCTGCTGAGGTGAGGTTGGTTCTAATTGTTAGATGGGTTAAACCCAATTTCCCTTATGTGAAATTGAATACTGACGGATCTGTTGGTAGTACTTCTGTGGGTATTGGGGGTATTATTCGGAATCATCTTGGTAACCCTGTGGATGTTTTTTCTGGGCCTATGGTTGTTTGCTCTGTGATGTCTGCTGAGCTTCTGAGTTTGAGTTTTGGTCTTGAGAGGTGTTTAAATTTGGGGTTCCATCATGTTAATATTGAGGTTGATGTTATATCTGTTATTAATGTCATTTCTGAGATAAGTGATGGTAACCCTCAAGATTTCTATACTATTAGGAAAATTAAGATGATGATGGGTGAGCTTTCTTGTATTGTTTCTCATATTTATCGTGAAGGGAATGTTTGTGCTGATTGTTTAGCTAAATTAGGGGCTCAAAGTACCTTTTTTCATTATTTTTTTCTGTTACTGATCTGCCCTCCCCTCTCAAGGGCATGATTCTTTTGGATAAATCAGGTCTTCCATATGTTCGTCACGGTTAATTTGGTTTTCTAGGTTAGTTGGTGTAGCCTTTTTCTGATGCTTATTAGTTTCCTGTGTGGTTTCAGTTGCTGGGCTGCAGTTTTTCTATGCATGTACCGGAGGGGCTCTGTCTCTGTTTGTGCTCCTTTTCGTATTATCTATGCTGTTATGAGTTCTTTGGGCATTATCAAGTTTTGGGTTCTTTTTCGTATTATCTCTGCTGTTATGAGAGTTGTGAACAAGTGGACTCTATTCGACCTGTTGGTTATTTCTGATATTTTTAATCTGTAGGTTCTTTCTTCTATGGGTCAATTCCTCACAGGTCTCTCTGTCAATCTTTCGGTTTGGTCTTATGCTTTTTTCTCTATGTTAGAACTTAATACCTGCTTTCCTAAGACTATTTTTTGGAGAGATTTTTGCAGGTTATATTTGGTTGCTGAGCTCGGAATCAACAAAAACTGTAAACCTCTCTCTCTTACCTTTTTCCTTTGCATTTTCAATTTTGTTCCTCTTTTTTGTAGGAAATTTATGCTGAACGAGAATATTATTCACTTCCATTTTTATGGGTGCTGCTGCCGTGCAGCCCAACTTTAAATTTTGCTTATATTGTATTGGTAGAAAAAAGTTCCACTGGCTCGTAGGTTTTATTTTTCTTTTTGATTGTAGCTCGTATGAGCGTAGTGAGATGGAGGAGCTTTCTAAGGACCTTGTAACCGTTTTTTATATCAACGCGTAGGCCACTATGTGGGTTTCAACTAAAAAAAAAATTTAATAATTTAGTTGCTCATTTTATATTATAGGATCAAAATGATTTTTAAGTATCTTAAGCAGTATGTGTTGTGAGTGAAATGTATTATGAAAAAGTATAAATATTGTGGAAGTTGGATCGTTCATTTTATTTTATTTTATTTTATTGTTTATATTTTAGTTGTTCAAATGCTATTTTATTGTTTATACGGGCTACTCTTGACATATGTCAACTCCTAGTTGGCTGGAGCAGAGTGAGATATAGAGAACCTCGGTAAATTATCTTTGGGTGAGCTTTAATACTAGTGTTAAGTCCATACTAGCGAATTCAATAGTGCGGTGAGTATGTTGGGGCAATTCTATGGGTAAGTGCTGAGACAAGGGGGCATGCGATTGATGGGCTTGCTGATTTTGCTGATGATTAAAATAGAAGATCTCAGATTATCTGAGATGAGAGGTATGATTGAGGTGTAACAATTGGAAGGGCCTAAGTTGGTTAGTCATGGCAAGATGAGATAAGGGCTTCGTGAGTAGGCATTTTACTATAGTTTAGCTTGGCGGTCTATACAAGAATGATGACTCTAGGACAGAGCGCTGATTGGAGATTTGATCCATGTATATGATTGGTGTGAAGTTATTAGCTTGGTAAGGAATCCCCAAATTACGCTTTAAAAAGCGACCTCCTTGGTGGGTCTATAGGAGTAGCATCTCTAAAATCATTAGATGAGTTTCTCAAGTAAGCCCCCATTGAGGGTGAGTCCCTTTATTATGATCCATCGACTTCTTGCTAAATTCCCGCACAAATGTAATTTTACTTTATTGCATTCACATCAAAATATATTTATATAAAATATTTATTTATTTAAAATAGTTTAATAATAATAATATTTTTATGTGATTTAAGATTTTAAATATTATATAAATAAATATAAAACATAATTATTAGATATATATATAAATAAAAGACGCACGCACTAACTTTCTTGAATATGGTGAGGAAAAAATGGCGATGAAAAAGCTGTTAGTTGGTATGTCATATTATGAATGATATGTGCTGCTGCCTGAAAGTATTGGGCAATGTGATGAGGTACATTTCCATATGTCTGTTTGATGGGATGGATTAGTTTTACGTCTTACATTTTCTTGATGTTTCTTCTCTCTCTTACTCATAGACAGCCTTTCTTGTAGGAATCTTTCCTTTGTAGTGTTGTAGGGTTGTCTCATAGGGCTATCCCCGTGAACTCTTTCTTCATTGTCTGGGCATTTTTATTCCTTTGCTTATCCAACGAATCACTAAGGACTTGAAAGTTGAAAGCTACTTCTCTTTCAATATTAAAAAGACTAATTATTCTTGTTAATATATATTGCTAACCATTTTAATAGCAATCAATTTTGAGGTCATCACATTTATAATACATCTGAGATTGGTCGTAGCTGATAGCAGATGTCGCCCGATAAATTCAACTGAACCACTATTTTTTTTCTCATTTGCTTTTCCCTTCCCAAATTTCTAATGCCTGTTTGGTCCTGGACTAACTACATCTTGAGTTCAAATAGCATATATCTAACTACATCTTCTCTTGAAACACCTTTACTTTCAAATTTTAATTTCTACATTTTAAAACCCTTCAATTCATATTGTTATGTGCTAAAAATTTTGAGTCATTAGAATATATATTTTACGTCACAGTATCGTTCAAAAATTCAGCATGCACGGATAAAATTATTAAGACCATAAATTTTTTACCTGAAAAATCTAGAAAATGAAACAATCTCGAGGTCTGACCAAATTGAAAATTTCAATATGTAGTAAGGGATATGAGAATCATCTTTTCCTTCACCGTTGAAGAAGAAAGGGTTTAAACAAACACTTGATTTCTCTTAGGGAGATATATTACAGAAGTCAGGTGTCCATAGAGAGACAATTAACACCAAACAAAAAAACTTGGTTTTCTCATTTGGGATTAATATAGAAAGCATATATCGGTAGGAGGACAAATATATCCAACAACAGAGTAAAATCTTATTAGTATTTTGGAGATGGTTGTGATTTTTTATGCCGATCGTTAGTGGTGATGGTGGTTGATGATTGAAAAATACAAGAGAGCTATCTCTGGTTCTTTTATCCCTAATTCCTCCTCTTCATGTGAAGATTGGATCTCTATTTATAGTTTTATTAAATGAATATTTTGGTAATTTGAACAAGAATCGAAAACACTCCATCATACGATCGATATTGATTTCCTTAATTAATCATAAAGTATTTTCTTTAGAATTTGTCTTATTAGTGATTTAGGCTCATTGGATTTGTTTCTTAGAGCGCCTCGATTTGACTATAAACATTTTTAACTTAGAAATTATTTGGTCAACCAATTAATACTCAAAATCATTTAAATATGCTTTAAAACTCAAATTTGGGATGGTTCCAATTTGAATTTTAAAGTTTCCTATTCAATTATGCCTTGAGATTCGTGTATGATCAAGGTAATTTTTTGTGACGTGTGAGTTACCCCCTCATTTTTGAATGTCAAAGCTTGTGAAGTCCATAAATATATTGCAATGTAAAACTATAATTTTTGGATAATAATGAGGCACGACCCCCAAGGCCGTGAACCAAGTAAAATAAGCTTAACTATAGTTTAAGCATTCCATAAAATTGGTGTGTCAATCGGAGTAAAAATATTGAATAATTTTTCTCCAATCCAAAATATTTTACATTGCTCATAAAGAGTTGTAGATGCTCCATTAGACTCTGAGAGTGTTAAAATTGAGTCCAGAGGATCATAAAATTTTCTTGCCGACCCAAAAAAATATTGGAATAGGTTTTTTCGGGCCTCGACTAGACTAGGCTAACTCTCTCATTTAATGTTATGTAACTCGTCTCCTCTCTCTTTAAGTATTAATACCCCACCATGGGAGGATGATTATTCACTTATCTTCTCTAATCTTCTCTTGCCCCATTTTGTTCTCTTCTCCACTTCTTTTTAGATGAGTGGAATTCCACTATCTTGAATAAGAGGTTTCCCTTATCAAGCTCCAATGTCTCTCTTTGCAAAGGACAAGTTGCTCTTGTCCTTATTATTTTTTCTTTTTTTTACTTATTCTCACACAAGAGATATTTCACTGTCTTGAATAGGCAGTATCTTCTATCAAGCTCTAGACCTCTCTTTGTAGAGAATAAGTACTCTTGTTCTCCTTTTATTTTTCTTTTTTACTTCTTCTTACATATGAGACATTCCACTTTATTTAATATGTAATATCCTATTTCAAACTTTAGTGCCCCTCTCTATAGAGATCGAACAAATTGTTCCTACCCCCATTTTCTTTTCTTCATCATTTCTTCCAGATTAGAGATATTCCACTATCATGAATTGGTGGTATCCACTATTAAGATCTAGTGTCCCGCTCTATGGAGAATAATTTTCTCTTTCCCTCCTTTTCTTTCTATTATCTACTTTTCTCGCATGAGAAGTATTCCAGTGTCTTGAATAGGAAGTATCTCCTCTTAAGCTCCAGTGCCCTTCTTTGTAGAGAAAAAGTTGCTCTTACACTCCTTTTCTTTCTTTTCTCCTTTTCGTTTCTCCATTTCTTCTCATATGAGAGGCATTCTACTATCTTGAATAGACAATATCTCATTTCAAGCTCAATTGTCTCTCTCTGTATAGAACGAGTTACATTTCATGCAGAATTATGAGTGAGCCTAGGATTTTTAACATTAGAACATTGGTCTTTATCTTAAAAGAGAGTTTATAGACTTCACATTGAGAGAGTTTTATCCTACTCTAAAGTTTCAAATTTTCTCCTGGTTGGGAGGCCATTATTGCAAATTATTTCAGTATTGGATACAAAAATGACATTGATAGAAATAACTTTTTTCATTAATTTTTATATTTAGATCCTTGCATTAATATATTACATATGGTTTTAAAATGTTTATTGATCTTGCGTGCTGTTAGCTTTCAATCAATTTTAAGTATTGATTGTTCTACATTGATGTAAGAATAATTTTGATTTGTGAACTTGCTCTCTAAAGAAAATCATGTCTTCATTGCATCTTTAAAATATTCTTTATGATATTACCCCCCACTCATAGTAACTAGAGTAAAGAAATTTGTTTCTTCTAAAACTTTTGACTTTCTAAGATTTTTGAAGAATCAAAGAAGCATATATCTTATAGGATTCTTAGCCTTATGTGACTTTTTACATATATGTGCCTTTAGAGACTTCTACATTTTTAAGATTTTTGGTTTACCTATATTTTTTGAAGTTTATGCCTTTTGAGTTTTTTAGATAACCATATATCTTATAAAGCTTATATCTTCTAAGATTTTAGTTGTATATATTTCTTTTGATATTTTTTTCTTTTGATATTTTACATACATATGTTCCTTCTGAGGAATTTTCTTTTAAAATTTTTTGGAGAATCTTGAATATTTTGGGGCTTTTACCATTTGAGATTTTAAATAAGTGGAATCCTTTACCTTCTGAGGCTTTTAGTTTTGTAAGAGTTTTTGCTTCTATATATTTTGAGGTTTTTACCTTCTAAGATTTTTGGTGTACATATACCTTCTAAGGTGTTATATAATTATAAATCTTATGAGGCTTATATATTCTAAGGTTTTAGGTGCGCATATATCTTTCGAGGCTTTTATTTTTTGAGATTTTTATGTACATGTATTGCTTATCAACTTTCGAGGCTTTTACCATTAAAAGTTTTTAAATAATCATGAATCTTCAGTGGCTTTTAATTACCTTATGATATTTTTAAATGAGAAACGACCTTATCAACTATATTCTCAAGGAGTATTTCTAATGTTGTCCTTATCCACTACAGCTTCTCTTCAAGGCTATCTCATGGGCATGCCTTCCTAGGGTTATGAATGGAGATCATATATGCCACTACTATCTTCCCATCAAGGCTACCTCATGAACGTGACTTTTTGAGATTTTTATTACATTTAATATTATTTATATGAATTTTTATTAATAATTCAAATAAAACTTACTTGAAAGATATAGAAGTTAAAATGTCTAAAGTGTTTGAATTTATTGAATAATTTTAAATATAAAAGTCATCCTAATAAATAATGTTAATAATTTTTATGCCACAATTCTTTAGATCTCATCTTTTATGAAACTAGTGATCTAAAAGTTGCACTTTTAAATAATGGAAATAATATCCTTGTTAAATTAGACATTCATCCTTCAATTGAAAGCATTTTTCAATTGAGTGCTTTTTTAAATGGTGAAGTTCTAGTAGTGGGACTAATCTCCACCGTTTGGATCTTTTAGGGGTTTTGGCCACTTGAGATGTTCGAAATTTTGAATCTCCATCAAAATATTAGCTCTTGATGTATTTAAAGTTGTGAAATTAGGTAACCTTGAAAGAAATTTGGTGAGAATCATTTTATATTACTTATCCTACCTTCTTTATATAGGCTTATCAATCTCTTGTGAATTTTTTATGTTTGGAGGAGGATTGCTCATTCTACTTTCGATATGTATTGATGACTTCATCTACGATTACTTGTGCACCTACTTGATGAATTAGAGGAGTATAATGGTCCAGATCAGAGACCTCCTAGTAAACATCTCTTAATAATTTTGGATATACTCTTTGAATTTGATATACTTAAAAAGAAAATTTTTTAAAGTTCTCTTTAGTATTTCTTCCTCATTTTGACAAATTTCAGAAAGATGGGAGAAGTCCTTGATAATTCTTTAATTGGAGATGAATTATTTTATAAAAAGGTATGGAAAGGTAGGTGAAGGTGGGGATAGTATTTCTTGAAAGTAAGTAGAATCATGTGGGAGCTTGACCCTTAAAGAGTATTAGAGAGGAAATTGTAAAGAAGTCAATAGAAGCTTGTTTAAGATGCATCATGATCATATAATGATCAATATGTTCGTAGTGATCAGAGGATCCATCATATGGATAATTAGTGGATAGTTTGAATTCCACTAGAATAAGATAGTTTGAATTCCACTAGAATATGAGGCTGGAGAACTTTATTTGTTAAGGGTGATTAATCTTAGAAGCAATTTAGATGAGTAAATTTTTTCATTCTCTCAAAGAAAACTCCTCTTGAAAAAGACATCGTAATATATCTCTCTTATAATATTCTAAGGGGCATCAATTAAATGATTTTGATATAAGTCCTTCACAATTAGTGGAGGATTATGGGTTTGTCAAATAATATGGGGAGGATGTATTGAACTAATTATGTTGAAAAGAACTTGATTAGCTAGTGGGTAAGGACATGCTTTTTTATTGATGTTATCTCTAAATTATTATTGATACTTTGGAGGGAGAACTCCATTATATTATGATGGTGCCCTTCGTTGCTCAGTCTCCTTAAATAATTGAAGGATTTGACTTGGAAGTTCCTCCATCATATATATACAGTCCTCTAAAGTGTTGCCCAGGGGAATTAATCACCACATTTTAAAGTTATTTATTTTGAAATTAATTGTTAACCATTGAAGAAACATGTTGTGAATGTCTCATAGTTAGTTGACGCAAAACTATTTTATGATAAAAAAATTGAGTTAGGTATAGTATATATTTTATATCTTAGCGTTATACAAAAATTTAGCACACACAAATAAGTATAGTTAGACCAAAAAAAATTTTATGTACAAAACTTGGAAATGGAGAAAATCACAGGGTCTGGCTTAGTTAAAACATTCACTTTGTAGTAAGTGATATTATAATTTTTTTTTCTTTATCATTGAAGAAGAGAAGTTTAAACAAATGCTTGATTTTCTTTGAGTGAGATTACAAAATTAAGTGTCCATAGAGGGAATGCTAAAATCAAATAATAGTACTTGATTTTTTTTATTAGGGATTATAGAAAGTAGATGGCCATATGCATACATATATACCCACAACATGGTTAAATCTTGTTAGTATAATAGCGATGATGGTAATTTTTGATGTTGATCGTCGGTGGCAATGATGGTTGTTAATGGTAAAAGCTGATGATACTTGGCGGCGGACAATGACTGAAAAATGTAATATAGCTCTCTCTAATTAACTCTATTTTTCCTCCTCTTCATGTAAAAAATGTGACTCAATTTATTGGTTTTTTTAGATCGTACGTCATTTTCATAATTTGAATCAAAATTTGAAACATTCAATCTCATAATTGATGTCGATTCTCTTAATCATGAATTATTTATTCTACATCTTTTTTTTTTTTTTAATTTTTTTTTTGTTAAAACCCACCTATGGGCCTACGCATTAATATCAAGAAAAAGTTACACAGTCCTTAAAGGGACCTCTAGCTCTCTAATGCTCCAAAGAGCTACAGTAAAAATAAAAAAGAAACCTAAGAGCCAAAGTTCCCTACTAATCAAAATTACACAAAATTCTAGTAATATTCTATGAACCAAAAAAGCGAAGGGAAGAATAAATCACTTTCAGCATGTCCCTTCCAACAGCACACGTACCCTGCACAAAATGAGCGTGGAGCTCCAAAAACCTGAAAAATAGGCCAACAAGGATACTAGAGCAAAAAATAAGCAAGGAGAATAACTTAAAAACGAAAAAGAGTTCCAATAACACTGCAGGAAAAAAGCCAAAAATCGGTAATTTTTTCCGGCGGTTAGTATGGTAACACCGGTGGTTTTACAATATACCGGTGGCTTTACAACCACCGGTAAAAATGGCATAGGAAACACTTACCGGCGGTTTATTACCGGCGGAATTTTTTGAGGCGGTGGTTTACCGGCGGCTAATACCGCCGGTGACTACCGGATTTGTAACCGGCGGTGTTCCGACCGTTAAACCACCGGTTATTTGTCTGACGGCTAACCGGCGGTAACTTTACCGAAGGCTTGCCGGCGGTTTAAAGAGGCCGTCGTGTGTTCACTCAACCGCCGGCAAGCGTCGGTACACCGACGGTAACCCGGCGGTCCGGCCGACGGTTTTACTGGCGGTATACATCGCCGGGCTTTCACCGGATAACAGCCGGTCGCCGTCGGTAACCGCCGGTATATTACCAGCGGTGTAAGGAAATTACCGGCGGCTTATCTTTAGCCGTCCGATATCGTAATTTCCGGCGGCCAAACCGTAGGTTGGCCCCGGAAACCTGTAGCACCTGAAAAAAAAATTGACAGCATTCCCTCTGTTTGAGGGAGGTTCACCCTAAATTCTAAACCTGCAGAAATAATAATACATAATAAGATATTTTGAGCTAACACTCCGCTATAGAGTTCGTCTGCGGCAAGACAGTGCACACGATCGAGCGAGATGTGGGCGGAGGCCACGGCAGAGCTCGTCCGAAGAGAGAGAAGGAAATATTAGAAATGAAATGCGAGGCTCGGTCTCGTTCATTTTAGGTCATTTATCGGTGGTCTTCCGGATGTCACGACCGCCGGTATTTTCATCACTTATCAACGGCGGTCTTCACCGTCGGTAAACCGCAGGTAAGATTGACATCTGGCGGCTTAACCAGCGGTTAAAGGACCATCGCTATTACCAGCGGCCTAACGTTACGAAACCCCCGGTTATGCCGCCGGTATGGTCCTTTAACCGCCGGTCATGATCGCTGGTAATCGGCATTTTTCCTGTAATGTAAGATATAAATGCTCCCAGGAGTGCAAACGATCCCCAAGGTAATATAATCACTAATGTAATAGCCATTCGAATACCTGCTGCCGCAAAAATGATTCGACCAGGCAATAAAATCTAGGCAGTAAAGTACGTCCCATAATCATTAGGCCCCTTCTAGGCAACCACCAGGAACCACAGATTAACCATATTAAGAAATTCAATACAATGCATGTTGATAGTATGCCTTACCAGGTTCAGAGTTGGGAGCAAAATGATCCAACACCAGATGCAGCAAACAGAAACATAGACAGCAAAAGCATTCCAGCAAAAGCTGCATTGTCTAAGCTCGATCGGCCACTCCAAGAATAACCACAGTAATAGGATAAAGCACCAATAGGCCAAAAACAACAGGCCGAAAATCATAGCAACATACCAAAGGCACCACAAATTAAGAGATAAACCATAAAAATGATTGCCAAATGAAGTTAACAACAAAATAAAGGAAGAAATAAAAAAACCAACGCTTGCAAGATTCAACAACCAGATAACAGGGAAAAATAGGACAGAAAATGAAAACAGAAGAGGAACCCGCATTAGTTAAACCTGATATAAGGAAATCCCATCCGATCCAACTTGATAAGCCCCTTAATATCCCTAGGAAGGGAATTATCGTTGAATTGCAAAAAACCATCCAGGGCACACCCCCGTTTAGCTAAGGCATCAGCCACCGCATTACCTTCACGCATAATATGAGAGATATAGTAATTAATACGAGATAAACAATGCTTAATATCACTAATCTTATAAAAATTGTTGGGGTTATTCTTAGAATTGCCACTAATATATTAAATTAATAGCAAAGCATCAACTTCCACCCAAATGTTAGTAATGCCAAGAGAGAGACAAAGTTGAACCCCATACAGCAGGCTATCAGTTTCCGATTGAAAAGCATTAGTACTAGAGGAGGGGCCAGTATAAGCAACCACAGCTATACCATTATGGTCACGGATAATGCCACCACACCCAGCATTCACTACAGGAAAAAAACGTTATTTTCCGGCAGACATTTTCGCCGGAAAATCGGCCAAAATCCGTTGGAAATGCTAATTTTCGACGGATAACGGATTTCCGATGAAATATTTTTGCCAGTTTGAGCGCGTCAAAAAAGGCCTTCCGGCGCAAAATAATTCGCCGGAAACATTTCCGGCGTATTACCGGCAGATTTTTCCGTAGGAAAAATATTTCTGGCGGATTTTTTTTTTTGCGCCGGAAGTTCAAGAAAAAAAAAAAAAAAAATTAAACACAAATTCGGCTCAGCACAAGCAACCCAGCCCGACCCACACAGGGTCAGCGCGCACACGTGGACAGACCAGCCCGCCCGAACAGGCCAACGCGTGATCTGCCTTTGGCGGAATTCGAACCCGCCCCCTTCCTCTCTACACGCTCTTATGCTTCAGCCATCTACCATCTAGCCTTCACTTAAAAACTATATAAAACTGTTACTTTGTTTTATTTAACTTATAACTACTCTATATTAAAAGTAATAATCAAATATTTTTAAAGTTAATTTTTTTAAAGATAAAAGAAATATAATTTAATTTAACAATAAATTATTAAATTTGTTAATTTAATTTAAAAATAAATTATTTAATTATTTAATTAATTTAATAAAATAAATAATTATAAAATTGTATATAATTTAAGTTTAAATTTAAATCAATTAATTTTTTGTTATTAAATAATTAAATTATAATTTAATTTATTTTATTATAATTTAAGTTATTAAATTCAATAATTTAAGTTATTTTTTTTAATATAAAATATTTAATTTGACAATAAGTTATTAAAATAAAACTATAAATTTGTAATTTTCGTTGGAAATCCGTCGGAAATTCCGCCGGAAATGCATTCGAAAAAAATCTGTCGGAAAGAGAGTCAAAAAATATGTCGGAAATTCGGTGAAAATTTTCCGTCAGAAATTCGCCAGAAAATCCGTCGAAATTTGTGACGAATTTATTTCCGCCGGTAATCACGTGTTTTCCCGTAGTGATTAACGTTATTATAAGAACCATCAGTATTGAGTTTAAAACAATCATTAATAGGACGCCTCCAATAAACCAACTTCTCTTTTTTTATAATAGGTTGAAAGTTGAACTTCAGCCCAAACTCAATAGCAGCATTAATGCAATTTTGAAAAGACCCAACTTTAATTAAATTCGCACAATAGAGTTGAAAATTTTTGTTCTTAACTTTAGCAATGACATTCAAAGCATTCAGGCCAATATTGTCATGCTTGGAGGCATTACGGCTATCCCATAAATACCAACAGATAAGAACAGGGATAATATTTCTAATGTGACCTTTGATAGGAAGAATCCAATCAGTAAGCATAGCATGAATCGAATCATAATAAACAGAAGAAAGCACATTAAAGATGTTATCAAAATAAATCCACACTTGGGTAGCAATCGGACCATTGATGAAAACATGATTAAGATTATCGATATGATAGCAACATTGGCATTTAGAAACAATAACCAACCCTTTTTTCATCAAAAGAGAATCAAGAGGTAAATAGTTGTGAAGAATCCTCCATAGTAAGAAAGAGTAAGTAGGAGGAATATTAGCATGCAAAATATACTTAGAAAGATCGTTTTTAGGCAAAATTTGTCTGATCGAATCCCAAACAAGTTTAGTATCAAACTGGCCATTAGTAGACCTATTAAATAAAATACAATCTTCATTCTCTTTGTAAATGGATACCTTGGTAATCAGATTAATAATGTTTTCAGGAATCATATTAGCAAGCAAATTCAAATCCCAAGTGTCATTAATCAATAAATTCTTAACTTTTATAGTAGAAGTAGAATGAGTATTTAAAAGATTATCAATAGAAAAATTACCAAGCCACTTATCTTGCCAAAAGTAAATGTTTCCAACACCCAAACCCCATTGAATGAAATCTTCAGCTTCCCACTTGATGCTACAAAGTCTTTTCCAATTGACCGAATCCCCTGTTTTAAAGCTATAATTCAAGGGGTGCTTAACATAACAGTATTTGGCCACCATGAATTTATCCCATAAACTTGTATTAGATCTAAAAGAAAACCAAAGTTTATGATTAAAAGACTTGGACATATCAATAAGGGTACGAAAGCCAAGCCTGCCCTCATCCTTATTCCAAGCACATTTAACCATCTTTCGAACCCCAAAGAAACTTAGTTAAAAATAATTTCCATGTTGTTACAGATATGCTTAGTAGGGCTTAAATTATGCATCAGATAGATCATAATGGAGTTAAGCACATGCTTAATAAGAACAATTCTCCCACCATAAGACAGAAAATTAAAAGCCCAAGAAGAAAGTTTCTTATGGATAATCTTAAAAACCCCATCAAATAGATAAGACAGTTTCTTTCCTTTATAAAGAGGTACACCAAGATATTTGATAGGAAAAACGGTCTTGTTAACACCAAACTTCCTCTCAATTCTAGCAATACGATTATCAGAAATAGACTTAGCAGGAATAAAACAGCACTTAGTAGGACTAAAGATTAAACCACTAGCATGTTGAAAAATATGAAGAAATTTAAAGAGAAAGTTCAACATTTTCATGGAACCATTGGAGAAGATAATAAAATAATCAGCAAAGCTCAAATGAGAAATGGGCAAACCTCCATTCGTTTTGTAGTAGAGACTAGAATGACAGCGATAAATATTATTAACGCCACGGGAGAGAAATTCAACAGCAATGATAAAAAGTGCAGGGGATAATGGGTCACCCTGCCTGATACCATTAGAGGACTTGAAAAAATCATGAGACTTACCATTGATAATAATAGAAAAATGACAATTTTCAATACAAATTTTGATAAGATTCATAAATTGCAAATTAAAACCGAACAGATTTAAAATTTTATAAAGAAACACCCAATTCAAATTGTCGTAAGCCTTAGAAATATCCATCTTAAAAATAACATTCCCACAAAAAATTTTGGCATTTAAATCATGAACAGTTCTTGAGCAATTAAAACATTATCAAAAATAGATCTACCTTTAACAAAACCAGTTTGCTCTAAAGAGATTATTTTAGGAAGAATGGTAGCAAGCCTACCAACAATAATTTTAGCAACAAGCTTGTTAAAAAAGGTACATAAGCTAATGGGACGGAAATCATTCCAATAAGTAGCACCATTAGCCTTAGGTATTAAAACAATATAAGTGGAAGTAAAAAATTTCGGCATAGGGGACACCTTCAAAAAACTCCACCACAGCATTAATAATGTCATCTTTGATAATAGACCACGATTTTTGAAAAAAACTTGTTGGTGAACCCATCAGGGCCGACAACAGATTCAGAGTTCATATCTTTTAAAATATTCAAAATTTCCTCTTCATTCGAAATAATGTTCAAAATCATATTCTTAGCATTGGAAACAATGGAAGGCATAAAGTAGAAATCGGTATTTAAATCAGGCCTAAAGTTATTATTGAAAATATTCTCAAAGAAGTTAGTACCCGAAGAAGCAATCATGTCAGGATTGGTAATATCATCCCCCTCAGGAGAAATAAGTTTATGAATAATCCTACTGGTCTTGTTATGATTAGCAATGTTATGAAAATAAGAAGTATTCCTATCCCCATCCACCTGGAACTTAACAGAAGCTTTTTGTCTCCAAAAAGCTTCTTCTTTTTCCTACAAATTAAATAAAGTATACTTAGCATTATTAAGAGTAGAAAGATTAGTACTAGTGGCTTCTTGCATATAAGCCAGATCAGCCTTGGCCACATCACTTTCAGCAAGCTTGATATTAGTAAATACATTTTTAAAGATACATTTATTCCACCATCTAAGAGGTTACTTGAGCCTCTTAAGTTTGAGTTATAATCTCGTCATACCAGTCACATTATTATCAGGAAAAAGAAGAGCTTTCCAATTGCTTTTAACAATATTCTCAAACCTATCGTCCAAAAGCCACATATTCTGAAATCGAAAAGGATGAAAATAAGTACTGTTAGTATTAAAAACATTAAATAAGAGAGGAGAGTGATCAGAAAGAGTTCTGGTTAAATGCTCAATATGGTTATTAGAAAAAGCAGAAATCCAGTGATCATTGAAGAGGATACGATCCAACCTTTGCCACATGGTGTCTCTATTCCAGGTAAAACCACTACCCGAAAAGCCAATGTCAAGCAAATTACAATTTAAAATCATGTCATTAAAGTCCTCCATAGCCAAAAAGTTAGGAGGCTTAACACCAATTCTTTCGGAGCAATCAGTAATACAGTTAAAGTCACCACCCACCATCCATGGGGCATTGACAATGGTGGCAAAAGATAAAAGCTGGTCCCAAAGGATTTTTCTACCCATTCTAGTAGAAGAAGCATAAACAAAAGAAGCCAAGCTAGAAATATTATTAATAGTAATGTTAGCATGAATAACTTGAGGAAGATCAATGAGAACATCTAAAGTAATGAACTGTTTCCAAAAAATCCAAATCTTGTTAGTACAATTAGCAAAAGCATAATCAAAACCCAACATTTTACAAACAGAATCCAGTTTAATAGCAGAAACAAAAGGCTCAAGTATAACAAGTATCTGAATATCATTAATTCTACAAAGGTTCTTCACACGATCCTTAGAAAGAGAAGCACCCACCCCCCTAATGTTCCAAATAAGAGCTTTAACCATTAATAACTATATTAATTAGAAGCTCTAGTGGCCCTAGGGGTTTCATGAGGGACAACCTTTTTATTTTTACCTTTCTTTTTGGACTGAACTATGAAGTCATCCTCCACCTTCTTACCGTTATAGTTAGGATCAGACACAGAGTTTACATTCAAATCGCTCAGAGTATCCACGGGTAGGACAATTTCAATAGAACCAATCTCCCCTTCTTCCATAGCATCACTTTTTTCTTCCATCTCCTTCAAATTAGAATTCTTTTCAATACCTTTATTTCCACATTGCTGTTGAGAAGTGCCCAACTCATTAGTACCATTGTTAAGAGAACATAATTCTCGGTTTCCCTCCACCAAAGGGATGTTAATCATAGGCGAAGAAGCACCTTCCTCTCTTTTCTCACCCACCATTTCATCTTCATTAACAGAAGTATCAGTTTCCTCTATAACCTCATCCACTCCTCTACTAATGTTCATTCCACCCTCCATATTATTTTCCAGCAAAATCGTGGTATCATTATTAGTATCTAAAGAAGTAGACTCTGTGTCATCTTCCTTGGTATAAGGCTTAGAAACCGGAGGATTAAGCTCAAATCCCTCCAAACCCCATTGCTTTCCCGCACTTTAGTATCTCCACCGACCGGGACAGTCAGATTTTTGGTTCCCGCAATATTTTTTTTCAGATGGGGATGAGCGACAAAATAATCGTGTATAGCATGGCCATGAATCTTACAATGTAAACAAAAAATCGGGAACTTTTTCAAAATCAACTTTTTGTAAATACCTAAAATTTTTAGAGCCAATCCATATATCTTTCAGGTGTTTCTTAGTGATATCGATTTCCACAAGAACCCTAGCAACAGAGGGTCTTGACCGATTAGCCGTAACTTGATCAGTTTGCAGGGGAGCCCGAAAATGGAGCCTAACGCATGAAGAACATGAGTATTAAAAAAATGCAATCGTAAGTTAGGGAAAGAGATCCATATAGGAACAATGGGTGATTCTTCTTTGACATCAAATAAAAGAGTCCATTTTAGTAACCTCATTTGGCAATTAAGAATATAATAAGATCTTCTAGAAAAAAACACGACTATAATCAAGGTCATTTGATAATGTATGGAGACATGTCTAGCATCAAGCAGCCCAATGGAAAAATTTCCATATAACTTAAGATTAGCAAAAAAAATTTCTAATCGCATCCAGATTCGGACGTCTCACAGAAAACTTACCAACCAAAGTAAATTGATACGGACTAGCCAATTTCAGAATATCATCTTCCGACATTAAGAGAGCCGGAACACCTTTAACAGTAGATTTGGTAAAAGATATTACCAGAGGTTTAGAAGCAGAGGATCCCGCAAAAACATCTCTAAAAAACCGAGATGTAGAAGGGGAAATAGAAGATCCAGTCAAACCTTTCATCGGGACACCAGTATTTGATGGCGGAACACCCCACACATCAGTTGCCGGAGAAGACGTACTCTTCTCCATGAGGAGAAGAGAATACCGAAGGCCAAAGGGCCAGGACAGAAGAGGTTACCCGCGCCAAGAACAGTAGAAAAAGGGAGCAAATCGACGGAGGCGAAGAAGCAAGGGAGCCGCAAAATCGCCTAAAAAATCGCCAGAGCAAAAAGACCCTAACCTACAATACACACTTAATTTTATTCTACATCATTTAAGTGCTTTAATGATGTTATAATTGAGTGATCTTAGGCTTGTTGGATTCTTCTCATCGAGCCGTTTGATTCCATTATAAGCATGTTTAATTTGGAGATCATTTGAACATCCAATTAATTTAGTGAATCTTCTAAATATATTTTAAGCCCTTGATTTGAGCCCATTTGGGCTAAGATTGGGTCAATTTTTATGTCATTGGATTCACCTTGTCGAGACATTTAGTTTCACTATAAGTTTGCTGAAATTAAAATTTTGATGGTCCCAAATTTAATTTTGAATTTTGCCTCCATATTCATGCCTAATCAATGTGATTTGTGGTGACCATGACATATACTTATATTATTTTATTAGTTGCCTCTAAGTAAATCTCTTTACTCATGTGAGGTTTTTTTGGACACAGATGCTATAACTTATTTAAGCATGTTGAAGTGTTTTGTTAGTTGCCTATATATATACCATATGGTTCTTAATTTTTTGAAGTTCCTAAGAAGATCAATACATCCTTTAGTGTACAGTACAAATCTAAAACAATGGTAAAAGATTGTCTTAAATTTCGTTTCGGCGCCTCTCCTTCTCTCCCGGCCTCCTGGCTCCATTTTCTCCTCCTTCTTCCTCGATCGTTCTCAGTTTTCTTCTTCGCTTTGTCTGATCTGTGTCTTGTTGGCCTTGTGGGGATTGGTTCTAGATGGCTGCTTCGCAGCCCCCCAATCCTTGGGGCTCTATTGCTGATTCTGAACCGATTAAAAACAAGGGGTTTTTTTAATCTTGAAGCGGCTGAAGGATCTGCTTCCAGATCCCGTTCTTTTAAGGATGTTCTTTCGGGTGGAACGTCTTCAGGTGATATTTTTCCGAACTTATCTCAAACAATTTTAATGGTGTTCCGGCCATACTGCTCTCTGATGATGAAGTTCTTAAGCTGGCTTCCCCTTTTCAGTTCACACTTGTTGGTAAATTTGGGCTTAACCGTCCAAACCTCGATTCCATTCGTAATTTCTTTTCTAATCTGAAATTATCGGGTTTTTACTCTATCGGTCTTCTTGATTCTAGACATGTTGTCATTCAACTTTCGAATGACCTTGATTACAGTCGTATATTTGCGAGACGATCATATTTTATTTTTAACTGTCAAATGCGTATTTTAAAATGGACGCCTTTCTTCGATATCAAGGAAGAGTCTCCAATTGTCCCTATCTGGATTTCGTTTCCTAACCTTCGATTACATTTTTTTAACCAAAAAGTCTTGCATGCTTTGGGATCCATTTTCGGGAGGCCCCTTCAGACGGACCAAGCGACTGCTTCCCGTACCAGACCTTATGTTGCTAGAATTCTTGTAGAAGTTGATATTACCAAAAAGCATGCTAAAGAAATATGGGTAGGATCAAAAGCGTATGGTTATATGAAAAAAGTTGATTTCGAGACAGTTCATGATTTTTGCTCTCATTGTAAAATACACGGTCATGCTCTTGCTGAATGTTTCAAAGTGCATCCTGAACTCAAAAAATCTGCTTATCAATCAAAGGGAATGCAAGGATCCACCGAAAAAGCATATGTGCCTACCGGGAAGGTTCTTCAATCTGATATGGTGGAACCGCTTCCATCTGGTGATAAACCGGAAGGAGAATTACTTGTATCCCAAATACCCCAGAATAATCCTGATACTGAAACTAATGTGAATGTGGATGAGACGGAAATTATTGTGAACAATCCCGACAACTCTGATCCCAAAATCTTCATTTCTGTTGACTATATATTTATTGATAAGGATAATATAGATGATTCCAATTTAAATTCCTCTCCTGCTACTAATATTTTAGTAGGAAAGTTATCTAATTCTGTATCTAATGATTTGGCTAACAGTGAAGAGGACACATTTCTGATTGGTAGTAAAGAAAACGGTGAAGAAGGAGAGATCCTACCACACAATAACGATGATGAAATTGCTCAACTGAAGGATAAGGTTGTAAGTCAAAATTTTGTTTCTTCTTCTCATCTAATATTACTAATTCGAAACAAGTTGATGAGGATGATTTTGCTAAAGCTAGTAAAAGGAAAGGTAAAAATCAGTAAATCTCTCAACCCTCTACGCCCCGGTCAACTCGAGCACAAAATCCTTCCAAATATCTTAATGATTAAAGCCCTTCTTTGGAATGTTAGAGGTATTGGGGGTAAGGAATCTATTGCTAGAGTAAAAAATCTTTCTAGAATGAATAATATCATGTTGTTAGTTTTAATTGAGCCTTTAATTGCTAATGATAAAATTAGTACTACTGCTTCTAAATTGGGTTTTTTTCGAATTTTGCTTTTAACTGCTCCAATAAGATTTGGATTATGTGGAAAAATAGTGTTAAAGTGGAGATTTTATCTTATTATCCTCAAATTATGAACTGTGAGATTGAATTTTTTAATTCCAAATGTTATGCTTCTTTTGTTTATGCAGCTTGTTCTAGATGGAATCGTATCCTTTTATGGGATCAGATTCGTATTTTTGCTAATAATATTAATGGTCCTTGGTGCATTGGTGGGGATTTTAACATTATTTCGAATGCAGAGGAAAGAAGGGGGGGGGGGGAATTTACCAAACCAGTTGGCTATCGAAGATTTTAATTATGTTATTTCTGACTGCTCTTTAAATGATATAGGTTTTAATAGTAGCCCTTTTACCTGGAATAGATCTTTAATTTGGCAATGCCTCGACAGGGTGCTTTTCAACAATGATTGGCTTTCTACTTTTTCTACTTCTTCTATTGATCATCTCAGTAGAATGTTGTCTGATCATTGCCCTTTATTGCTTAACATTAATGCGAATAGAAAAATTGGTTTTGCTGATTTTAGATTTCAAAATATGTGGTTATCTCATAGAGATTTTAAAAATGTCATTTTCAATAATTGGAATGCTCCGGTTTTTCCTAATAATGAGATTAAAGGGATGTTTAGATTATGGTCCAAATTAAGTAGATTAAAATAGGTTTTAATTGGTGGAATAAAAACGTTTTTAAGAATCTCTTTACCAATATTAAGGAAGCTGAATTAAAAGTTATGGATATGGATAATGTGTTTATGGCTAATCCTTCTATGGAAAATCTGCTAAACTTGAACAGTGCTAAGGATTCTCTTGTTCTCTTTCAAGATCAGGAGGAAACTTTCTGGAAACAAAAAGCTAATATCAAGTGTACCATTGAGGGTGATAGGAACACTAAATTTTTCCATGCCATTGTTAACCGTAATAGGTCTAAGAATTTCATTCATAAAATCATTAATAGTGATGGGTCTACCATCGTTTCTGAGGAATTAATTTGCAAGTCGGGTGTGGATCATTTTAAGAATTGCTTTAATGATGATTTCAGTTACTCTTCTTTATCTAATGATCATATTATCCCTCATATTATCACTGCTATGGATAATGATAATCTCTGTAACATTCCGTCGGAGGAGGAAATTCATAATGCTGCTATGGATTTAAATGTTGATTCTATAGCTGGTCCGGATGGCTACACTACCAAATTTTTTCAAAATTGTTGGGAGATTATGAAAGCTGACATTATTGAAGCTGTGATTGATTTCTTTAAAGGGTCGCCTTACCCAAAATTCTTCTCTTCTACTAACATTGTGCTTATTCCTAAAATTACTGGGGCTAACAATTGGAATGATTTTCGTCCCATTAGTCTTTGCTCTTTTTTTAATAAGCTCATTTCTAAAATCATTTCTAAAAGATTGGATAGTATCTTGCCTCGTGTTATTTCGAGTAACCAAACTGGTTTTGTTAAAGGTAGGAGTATTTTTTATAATGTTTTGTTAACTCAAGAACTGGCCCATGATATTAATACCAAGGTTAAAGGGGGTAATATCATATTGAAACTGGATATCTCTAAAGCTTACGACAATCTTAATTGGAAATTTCTTTATAAGGTGCTCACTTTATTTGGTTTTAGTGATTTTTTTATTAAGCTTATTCAGAATAGTATTGAAAATTGCTATTTCTCTGTTATTATTAATGGTAGAAAGCATGGTTTTTTCAAGTCTTCTAAAGGTTTAAGACAAGGGGATAATATTTCCCCTGCTCTTTTCATCATTGCCATGGAATACCTCTCTAGAGGTATTGAACGTTTATACTTGAGAAATCCTAAATTATATTATCGGACTATCAAAGGTTTATCTATCTCTCACCTTAGCTTTGCTGATGACTTCATTCTCTTTTCCAATGGATCTATTACTAATATTAAAGCTTTGAGCAATTTTTTGATTCAGTTTCATGATTATAGTGGTTTGGCTATTAACAAAAATAAGAGAAGTTTTATTGCTAGTAAATCTATCAACAGAGAAAGAATCATGGCTATTCAAAGAATTTGTGGTTTTCAACACAAAAACTTACCCATTAAATACTTGGGTAAGCCTATTTACAAAGGTAAAAAGAGAAGTCACCTTTTTGAAGATATTTTTACTGGTTTCCAAAAGAAATTTAATAACTGGTCTTCTTCTTTCTTGTCATTTGGTGGTAGATTAACTCTTATTAAACATGTGCTGAACTCTATTTCTATCTATTTACTACACACTCTTTTACCTTCTGCTGCTATTTGTCTTAGAATTGAAAGATTAATCAATAAATTTTTTTGGGGATCTAAATTTAATATTAATGGTATGCGCTGGGCTTCTTGGAACAAACTTTGTGGCACTTACAACGAAGGGGGATTAGGTTGCAAAAATATTTTTGACATGGTCCAAGCTTTTTCTCATAAGTTGTGGTTTTCTTTTAGATATAATGAAAGTTTATGGGATCGATTTATGAACTATAAATATTGCAAAAACTTGCATCCTATGCTTGCTTTTTATAAACCTTCTGATTCTTTGATCTGGAAGAGATTGTGTAAAATTAAGTTGCAAGCAGAACCTTTTGTTCAGTGAGGGATTGGTAAAGGACATATTTCCTTTTGGCAAGATAACTGGATTGGTCCGTCCTCTATAGATAAGTTATTAAATACTGTTACCATTGATAATGTCAAGGTTTCTAATTTCATTTCTAATGACTATTAGAACATTACTAAACTGATGGAAGTTATTCCTCCCTTCATTGTTGACATGATCATTTTGATTCCTCTTGATTTACGTTGCAAAGATAAAATTTTGTTTACTTTGTCTTCCTCGGGTAAATTTGAATTGAAAAAAGTTTGGGATAAATTCAGATCTCAGCAAGAGATTTCGGTTATATATTCTTCCTTATGGAATAATAATATTCCCTTGTCTTATTCTATTTTAGCTTGGAGATGCATTAAAGGCTTTATTCCAGTGGATACTCTGATTCAAAAAAAAGGTTTTAGCTTTCCTTCTAAATGTTATTGTTGCGCTGATATTGAAAACTTTAATCATCTTTTTGTGAACGGAGCCATTGCTAAAAAGGTTTGGTTTCATTTTAGCAAATTTACTAATTTGTATAATATGGAGCATTTCAATGATCTTCATTCTTTGTTGAAAGAGTGGATGAAAAATAATAGAGGTCATATTTTAAATTTGATTGCTACTCTCATCCTTTGGTATGTCTGGAAATCTAGAAATGAAGCCAAACACTGTGATATCAATATGGATTCTACTCTGATCATTGAGAACATCAACCATAAGATTAGACAATTAGTTCATTGTAACCTTATTACTTTTAAAAATTGCAGAAAGTTTAACAACTTAGCTATGTTTTTTGATATTAAAGTGGATGATAAAAGTCATAATTTTGGCTCCAGATTTTTCATTTGGAGAAAACCTTCTTTTCCTTTCGTAAAATTAAACTTTGACGGCTCAGTTAATCAAAATTCTGCTGGTGCTGGAGGTATTTTAAGAGATCACAGGGGTATGATTCTAGCGGCATACACTTCCCCCTTAAGTTCTTCCTCTGTTATTACTGCTGAACTCACTGCTCTTAGTTTGGGTATTGAAAAGTGCATTATCCTGGGTTTTTTTAATGTCTGGATTGAGTTGGATGCACATATTGTGGTTCAAATTATCAATAATCTAGTTCAAGGAAATCCTCAAGATTTTTATTTAATTAGAAAAATCAAGCAGCATCTGTCTACTATTAATTTTACTATATCTCATGTCTATCGTAAAGCAAACGCTTGTGCAGACTGGTTGGCTAAATTTGGCTGTCAGCTTGAGGGTTTTCAAAATTTGGATATCTATAACCTTAATCCTTTTCTGAAAGGATTAATTAATCTTGATAAAACTGCCCTCCCTTATATTAGACATGTTTAATCTTTCCAGTTCTCTGTTTCTGTATCTGTATGTGTTCTTTGGTACTAGCCTCTGTTATACTAATCTGGTAAGCTCTAGATTCTATTAGAATCAGTGTTTTATGAAAGGCTCCTTTCATTATATTAACTATATGCGATCCAATTTGAAAGGTATCGGGTGGCCGCTTATTAAGTTTAGCATATTGGATTTTAGGAGTTTTATCTACTGCTGGAACCCTTCTGATTACTGGTTTTAACATGTTTTTTGTTTTTAGTAATTCCCCTGTTATTCATGATGATATTTTTCTTGGTAGAAATTTTACTAGTATCCTGAATTTAATCTGTCGCAACTGGACTGAGTTTACTCATTCCGTCATTCTTTATGCTATTATGTTTCTGTGCTTAACTGGTGAGGTTTTTCTCTTAAATCTCTTGCGTTGCATAAAGTTCAGCGCTTATTTGTTAAGGATCGATCCTTCTGCTATGATTGATATGGTCTTTTACGGGTATACTTTTTCCATTAAGCTAGTGGGGGTTTTACATAACTGTTTCTATATTATATTTTGCTGCTTTTTCCATATTTCCTTTTTTTGGAGCACCAGGTCGTGGATTATTGCTACTGCCATTTTTTGGACGAATTACAAGGTTGAAAAGGTTAGCCATTCTACCTGGTTGCATTTTCTTTTTCTATTTCCTTTGTTATTTTGCAGGAAGTTCGAGCAGAACGTTATTAAGTGGATCTTCCTTTTTTGGGTGCTGATGTCTCTCAGCCCGAGCCTTTTAGATCATTATTTTTGTAATGGTAGAGCAGGGAACCACCGGCTCTTAGGTTCTTTTTTTCCTTTTAGTTTGATTGTAACTCCTCGGAGTCGTAGAGAGCTGGTGGATCCTTTTAAGGATTTTGTAACCGATTTTTGAAATTAACACGTAGGCCCCTCCGTAAGGGTTTAAAACCAAAAAAAAAAATTTGTCTTAAATTTTGATTTGATTGAACCATGCATTAGCAGTATTGGATTGGACCGATCAATTGAATCAAGTTTATAAATGCTTAAAACTTGAGAAACCCAAACTTGATTGGAATTGAAACAATTTTAGATTAGCTTGAACCTATTTAACCTAATTGGTCGTCTCCTTTATTGTATGTTCTTGTGCTTGATTGTGGTAGAGATGATGGAGGCACACAACTAGATCAACTTTGGGACAAATAGTTGTCGGCAATTTGACACTCTAATCATGTTTATTGGCAAGAGCATGCCAACAACAAATATTTTTCTAACTATTTTCTAAAGCAATTTCTTTTACAAAAAATTCTTAAAAGCAGTGGCAACAAGCTGTCCCAAAAAAAGCTTGACTTAGGCTTCAGTTGGGATGCTAGAAAGCTGTTATAAGAAGCAATAAAAAAGTCATCCCAAACCAAACCTTAGGCTTCTTTTGGGATGACTTTCTTTTTGCATCATGAGGCAGCTTTTTAGTACAAAATTTTTAATTTTTAAACAAAAAAATTGCTTTAAGTTGCAGTAAGAAAGCCGGCCCAAATGAAGCCCTACTTGAATAGCTTATTTTTTGGTAGCCCAAATTTACATCATTGTAAGGGTTCCTCCGAAATTGCTATTCCTTAGATTAGGTATTAATGTGATTTGTCATTCGTGTCTAAAGTTAAATGATTATTTCAATATATTCAACCGAAAAGATAAAAAAAAATATATATTTTTAATAATATTTAAATTTTCTCATTATTAATATTGTATAATATATTTAACAAAAATATATTTTTTTAAAATATACATACTATAAAAGTATTCAATCAAATAGCCTCTAAGTGCAATGAGGATGGACTTAGGAAGAGCTCCAAGTGAGTAATTGCCTATCATAATTTTTTTTTTTTCGCTTAATAAAATATATTTTTTGACTATTATATCCTCTCAATAAATATATTTGTTAAAATTTTAAAAAATAAATTATTTTTATTTTATCTTTAATTTGATTAAGCCCACCCAAGCTGATGCAGTGCTTAGATGAGCGACTATTAATTCGTCTAAAAACATTCAGACAAAGAAAACGGAGCGGTTTTTTTTTTATTTTAATTTTTACGGCAACTTTGGCTTGCTGCCTGGAATACTCCGTCCGTCCATCCAGGTTGGGACCCACGATGCCGAATTGTACCGGGCCCACGCCACATCAGCGCCGTGGGGATTATGGAATCTATAGCAGCCGCAAACCTTCGATCACTAACCTCCAAATCGTACCCCGAGGCTAAGGACGCCCCGTTTCCCGCCCTATTCCTTATATTTTTATTCATTTTCCTTACGATGATTTTTGTTATTTACATGCTTATGAATTATGATAGCAACTTCCACTTAATACAATAATTTAATTGTAGTATAAATATTTTTATATTTTGATAAATAAATATTTAAAATTTATTTTATTCTTATTTAAAAATAAATTTAATAAATTATTTTTTTTTTATTTTTTTAATATTTAAAAACGCTTCAAATATTTGATATGAAAAAGTGTCACAAAGATTAAAAAAACTTTGGGAAGGACATGAAAATGATTTAAAGAAATTCCACGCAAAATTGAAGGCAATAATTAGGTGAAGTACACGTTATTTGCATGTATTAATGGCCGTTGTCATGATTTTATTAGCTTTTAAATAAACTAATTTCATATTCAAAATAGAAATGATGTACTAATTGAATTTTTTTTTTTTTAATAATAAGTTACATCATTTGATTTGAGTAATAAAAATATTAAAAAAAGATTTGAGCACAAATTTTATTTTTTAGGTAGGGTATGAGCTCAAAATAGATCCATTAGGATTCTAAAATTTATTTTCGATCAGTGTATTACAAATTTGAGCACAGACCTGTTATAAAACTAATAGTGAATGATAACGACTCTGGTTCTTCATTGATTTAGAATAAATTACTTTTATAATTAAAAATGATAATTTTTTTCTAATGTGCCTTGTAACGACGAATAATTTGAAAACTTGACGGCCTTGTTGGTTCAGATGTTGACATGTTATTTGTAATTTCATATAATTCATTTTGCTTCGCAATTAATCTTCTATCAACAAAGCATAAATATCATTCCAAAAAAAAAAAAATGCATAAATATAAGATGAAGGCATAATTATGAAAATTGTATATAAATATATGAAAATACTTTTTGCAATTTCATAGAACTTGTTGGTTAGAATTGTAATTTCACTTGATGGACTCTAAAGCCTTCTTTGGAGAATCTAAAAATGGCCAAATATTGCCTATGTCATCATCGTATGCATTCTTGGTAGAATAAAACCAGACTTTTTAATGTTTAGTTTCAATTGATGAACACCAAATTCTTTTTCCAACCGTGGTCCATCAAATCGATATAAAAGAAGAACCATCAATCACCACCATTCAAATAATAATTAGATTTCTAAGGGATAGCTATGATATATATGATATAGCATTTACAATTGCCATAAAATATTTTACTTCTCAAAAGAAAGAGAGGTTATGAATTTTCACTTCTGATATTTATATATATTCATGGGAACAAACACCCATAAATGGGGCAATAATATTAGTACATTTGTATTAAATAAAGACTATTATATAAAATTTTGTGCCTATAAATAATTAGGGTTCTTGACTTTTGATAATTTTGACATAATTAATGTTCATGGCCATATGATTTGTTCAAGGAAGCAAGGAATTTGCTTTGAGAAATGGTCCATAGTACCCTTTTTGGTCCTAATATTATGTTTCTTGTAATTATTAGGATTAAGTTATCTTTTTAGCTTTCTTGCACATATATTTTTTTTATTTAGGAATGTAAGATTTATGCTAGAAAACTACTGTGAAATGTAGTAAGAAAATTATCCGAAACGAAGCTTTAGTAATATTGTAGGATAATTTATTTATATTTACTTTTAAATTGAATTATATTATTAATGAGTTGTATTCAGGAATACTATATGATATGTAAAATTAAAGACACATTTAATTGAAATAATGTAGTTCTAATATGAATAACATCAGGATATTATAAACGAAATTTTTTTTGATTTATGCTTCATTTGGGACAGCTTTCTTACTGCTTCGTAAAGTAAATTTTTTAGTATAAAAATTAAAAATTTTGTACTAAAAAACTGTTTTAAGATGCAACAAAAAAATTGTCTCAAACAAAACCTTAATTATACAATAATTTACTTATGATTATTGAATTATATTTTTCATCAAATATTTTTTGTCCTGTTATGATAATTGCATATCTGATACAAATTAAGTTGCTTTAGATAATTATTATGCAATTTATTCGCAATTATTGCGAGCAATTTGTTCCATTCATTAGGTGATGCTTTATTGATTTCTGCATGCCTAACTATTTCTGTTAATTTACTTGAAGCCACTCAGAAATATATTGAGATCATAGGGAAGTAGAGAGTATTATTGATATGAATGATTTATATACACTTTTTGAACATTAATTTAGAGCTATGATATATAAAGTTGCCCATTCTATTATGACGTTGATAAAGCGACCATTAATCACCAAAATAGCCTAGCCATCTATGATGCAAAGAAAGAAACTAAGAAAGACTTAGTGAAACATATAATTTTATGGACAACTACTCATTACCTTCAAAATAATTTTTTTTAACTAAATGGAGAAGTTTCTGTGACGGTTTTGGATCCTTCTCATATCCTCATAAAATTGGCCAATGATCTTGATTATTGCAGAGTTTTTTGTCATCGCTCTTATATTGTTTTCAATTGCTTCATGAAACTCACCAAATGGTCTCCTTCTTTGGACATTGGTGAGGAGTCGCCGGTTATCCCGGTCTGGATCTCTTTTCCTCGCCTTCGACCGCATTTCTTCTCCCCTAGGATCCTTTCTGGTTTGGGCGGTTTGTTTGGTAAGGCACTGAAAAATTGATGGTGCTACCGCTGTGGAATCCCGTCCATCCATTGCTCGTATTTTAGCAGAGCTTGATATTTCTAAATCCTACCCCAAGCAAATTTGGTTAGATTCAGAATCGCTAGGCTACGTTCAAGATGTTGTTTTTGATGATTTCCCTCAATTCTGTCAGGGTTGTAAGTGTATTGGCAATTCTAAGGGTAATTGTCGTCCTGATAAGCCTGTTAACGTGATTTCTCCCCTCCCCTCTAACGTTAATTCTCAAGCTGTAGATACTGATACTGTTACGGCTCATTTGGATGTGGTGGGTGAGGTTGGTAATGGTGTGGTTTTGCCCGTTGAGGTGTTATCTTTGACCTCCCCTGTTGGTGTCAAGGAGTCTCTGCCTCAAGCGGCTCAAACTGGCGATGAATGTCGTGTTGTAAGTGTGGAGCTGGTTTCGGAGGTTCAGGGTGTTGGGGTCTGTCGTGCTGATGTTGAGCTTGTTTCGTCTGATGTCCCCGTTTTTGTTTCTCCTGTGTCGGATTCTGCTCAGGTCGTTGAGTGTGTGAATGGAGCGTTAGTGGCTAGCGAGAGTGTTGAAAGGCTGGATCATTTTGGTCTTATCACTGAGGCTGGTAATTTTGGCTTATCTCCTAATGTTTACCTTTTTTTCCACCTACATTACCGTCTACTAGTAATGTGTGTGTGCCTGGTATCACTGCGGGTTTACTAGTTGAGGCTGTGGACCCTGAGCCTGGTGTGGATGTGGCTGTGAATCAGGAATGCATTTTGGTTGCCAATAATTTTATCGAGGTACTTGTTACTTTGGTTGATTCGCGAAACTTAGGCATCACATTAGGCGATAGTTCTGGTCTGGATATTAGGAACCATATGAATTGGTTAGATTCTTCAGATGGTGATCCTGAATCAGAATTCTCTGACGGTGGTGATTTGCTTGTTACGGATTTCTATGGGGGTTCTGACCCGGGAAACGATTTTACTCTGGTTAATGCTAGAACTACTTTCAATGTTGGCTCTCGGGGAAGATTTCGTGGCCGTGGTAGGGGTCGGCGTAGGAGATAGTTTCTTATTTTTGGATTGCCCCTTATTTACTGGTTCGATTTCTATATCTATTTTGCTGAGAGACATGTTGGTTGGTGGGGTGTTGAGCAATGATGGGTTGGAGCTCGCGTCGTTGATACTATGCTGGTGGCAACCTGTGCTTTCGTCACCATGGATGGTCCTTGTGTGGTTAATTGATGCGACGCTGGAAGCTTCAACCACTTATTGAGCTCTCGTATTATTGTATTTTATCTTTATTTTTTCCCTACGTTTTCATATGTTGTAACGGTTGTTTTATTTGGATAGAATTCTGTTAAAAAAAAAAGTTGGTAAAAATGGTTCTGCTCTCACTCCAAACTGGATGCCCATGCCTGACTTCGGAGTAGTTGGAAGTCTCTGCCAAATACCGAGCCTGATGGGTTGTTACCCCCCTTCTTTTGGAATCTCTGTAACTTTTTTCATCTCGTATCATACCTTGGTGTAACCCATTTTTTTGTTGAAATAAAATTTGTTTAAAAAAAAATATTAGTTGGTAAAAATTAATTTCACTTTAGTTAGTTTATTATAATGTTTTTTTTATTTAAGATCTGTTTGGAATGGTTGCAATGTTTTATAAAACTAGTTGTGAAGTTTTTTTTTTGTTTTTTGGGAAAAACCTACGCACAGGCCTATGCTTTAATAATTGACAAAATTAGAAGTCCTTACTAGAGATCTAATGCTCAGTACTGCTCGAACGAGCTACAAGCGAGAAAAGAAAATAAAGCCCTACAAGAGAAATAACCCTCCTATAGAAATCATAAAGAAAATTGTCCCAAATGAAACCTTAGCTTTATGTTCTAGTTACAAAAAGTAGTTTTCTAGTGTATAAATTTTTAAAAAATAATGAGAAATTAATAGCCAAATAAAATTATGATTGCTGTTAGAAAGCAAAAGAACAAAAGAAATGTCCCAAATAAACCCTTATAATTCATTTTGTCTAATTTAATTCTTACCCACCAAACAGAGACTAAGAGAGCCTTAGTGAAAAGAAAAGGTGAAACTCTTAAAAATGATTAAGAGAAGTGAACTTTCAAGAATATTGTCGCAAACTTTTTCTTACTAGTTATTTTCTATTTAGATCGCTTGGCCAGCTATAGAAAATCTTTATCTTAAAATAGATCATGAAGGAATAATGCAAAATACGCTCTGAACATATAGATGGGCCTTGCACATGGACATGTCACTAAGCACGGGACCAATTAGTACACCTCCTTTCTGACCATATGCACCAGTGCCAACCGGCTACAAACCAAGAAGCTTCACCTATTTCTAAGCCTTCTCTCTCTCTCTCTCTCTCTCTCTCTCTCTCTCTCTCTCTCTCTCTCTCTCTCAATTTTTTTTTTTTTTGTTAAAACCCTCTGCGGGGCCTACACGTTAATACAAAAAAAAACTGTTACAAAATCCTTAGAAGGATCATCCAGCTCGCTACTGCTCATAAGAGCTACAAAAAAATGAAAAATAAAACCTAAGAGCCGGTGGTTCCTTTTTCTAAGATTACATGCATAAAAGACATATAAGAGAAACCTCGGGCTGCAAGTAGATAGCAGCCGAAAAAGGAAGAGCAGATTAATCCCGTTCAGCCATTCTTCCTGCAAAAATATTGGTGAAGATTGAAAAGAAACAACGAAATACAAACCAAAAAAGCCTTAGGATCATTGAAGCTCACAATATGTACCATAAATATATCAAAATGTTCATTAATTCAAAGTTCAAACAAACAATTATATATTATTAGCATAAATTTAGACTTCATTTGGAATAACTTTCTTATTGTTTTACGTTTTAGTTCTCAAATTTTTAATTGACCAATGCTTAATTATTTGCTTCTTTCAAAATGTTTTATACTAGAAAAGTTGCTTTCTAACAATAACTTTAAAAATTATTTTCTCAATAATAATTTTATAAAACAATAAAAAAGTTATTAAAAAAAACCCTAAATCTATAAAGTCCAAGCAAATAGCACCTCTGGTGTTATGCTAACCACTTGAGGCCTACAAAGCTCAGGTATAGAAGAAAGTGACAATGCCTCTCAAGTCAATGGCTCTTTTTCCTGTGAGTTTCAGCAGAAAAAGTTACAACTAGTATGGACAAGATCTCTTCCATGCATTCAGATACAAAAAGAGAAGGCATGCACTGTTCTTCATTCAGATTATAAAACATAAATAAAATGTCTCCATACTTATCATAATCAGTACCTCTGCCTTCTCCTTTAGAAATCTCTCTCTCTCTCTCTCTCTCTCTCTCTCTCTCTCTCTCTCTCTCTCTCTCTCTTCAGTAGGCTGCTAAAAAGAAAAAAAACTTCTAAAATCTTACTATCGTTAGCTTTCATAATTAATTTGAGTTTTAATAAACACAAAAGAGGTCATGCTCGATCATATTTCACTTAATAAAAGTTTAATTATTTTTTGCTTATAAATATAAATTATGTTTAAAATACGTGAAAAGGTTGGAGTAGCTCCGGTGGTAGATACGATAAGGGAGAGTCGTCTTAGATGGTTTGGTCACATAAAAGACAGCCTTCTGATGACCCGGTTACGAGAGTAGATGATTTAGAATTATGTTTTTTAAGAAAGATTGAAGCAGTCCTAAAAAAGATTTGGTTAAAAATATTAGAAATGACATTTCTTTATTAGATCTAAATAAGAATTTTACTTTTAACCTAGCAAATTGGAGAAAAATGATTCATATAACCGACTCCGCAAAGTGGGATATTGTATTTAAATTATATTCATATATATACATAAGTATTATATATATATATATATATATATATATATATATATATATATATATATATATATATATATATATATATATATATATATATATATATATATATATATATATATATATATGGTGTCCATTCGAGTCGACGGGTCAGGTTCGGGTCCAATCCGAGTTGACCCGAGCATAAATGGATTGACCCGAACACAACAAGTTTAGCTAAACGGGTCAGGATTTTTAACCTGGACCCGACCCGCGAACACGCGGACACAGTCGCTGAGTTGTGACTCACAGACACGGACGCTGGCGCTGGGCGACTTGGCTAGGTCGTCTGGTTGAGGCGGAGCGGCCCGCGTGGCTGCGTTAGGTCGAACCAACGAAATGCGATCTAGGCGGAGCAGCGGAGCGACAGACAGGCAGAGCTGCGACAGTGGAGCGAGGCGGTGCTGCGGTAACTGAGCAAGGCGGAGCGGCGGAGACGCGGAGCGGTAGAGTCTTCATGACGCGACGGCAACTGTGCGAGCCAGCGCGACGTTGCTTCTGCCTTCTGCTAGACGTGACGCGAAGGCCTGTGACACTGTGTCCTGACGCCCGACGGACTCGACAGCGGCACAACGCTATCATGAATCGACGGATCAAATTTTCGGGTCGACCGGGTCGACCCGCGGGTTTTCGGGTCAACCCAAACTCGACCCGTTTTTCAAACGGGTCAAAAATTCGAACTCGACCCTGACCCGTTTCGCAAACGGGTTGATCCGAACCCGGATTTTTTTCAGGTCGCGTCCGCGTCAGATTTCAGGTCGTGTCAGAAATTGACACCCGTAATATATGTATATTATGGAATATATATATATATATATATATATATATATATATATATATATATATATATATATATATATATATATATATATATATATATATATATTCCATGATTTAGATGCACATCATAAGAAAAAAAAAAGGCTAATGTCGGTCGGTTCAGTGGGCAGAAAAAAGTGGAGATGGAGCTCACAAGATGATAACCTCGAATGCTGCGCTCTAAGCTGTTTCAGATGCCAACATAAGGAAAAGGACGTCCTAATTCTCTCAGGAGATAGGTACGTACACCACGTGCATTGCCTTGCTCAATCGCATATACCTATTTTCTATGTGAGTTCCCATACATCATTGTATATAATTCATGAAATCAAAGAGGGTTTTTCAAATTCTTGTTCACTATAGTATATAAACAAAAATTACGTAATAATGTATAATTAAAATTGAAAATAAGAGATAATGTATAAAAATTGTAATCTTATTTCTTACTTAAAATTATAGAAAAAATTTATATTTATATAAAAAAAATCTTATTTCTTATTGGACATTTGGTATTTTCATGTCTTGCTCATCCAATTTCTCTTTAATGAAGGATATATTTACCTCAACATGCTTTGCACAATCATTTTGAATTGAATTATGGACTATATCATATGGTACTTTGTTGTGACAATATAGCGAGATTGGTTGATTTTGGAATTGCTTAAATTTTATAAAAGAAATTTCAACCATAATGCTCCACAAAATCTTAAGGCCATTCCTTCGTATTCAGCTTTTGCATAAGATTTTGTAACAATGCTTTGTTTCATGTTGTAATTGTTATACCTTAAGTATCATAGTATTGCTCGCTCAAACCTGTTTGACTCTATTAGAAGTCAAGTAATCATTTGAAATTTTGTATATTGAACATTTTTTTTCTTGAAAAAGGCCTGCATGTGCTTTGAAATGAGTTCTATCAATTTGAATGATTATTTGTTAAATTTGGAATTTCTCCCTTGGAGTGCCCTAATTTCATGTTTTCTATTACCTCGATGCTAGAACATTGGGGTTAAGGCACTATGCCAAATTCTATACTTAAAAAATATCTTTTTCACTATTCATTCCACTTATTTCATTTTGGCATTCGATTAGTGAGAGAATGAGAGGGATTTCTAGAGAGAGAAAAGGGGATTTGAGACATTTCGATCAATTATTTATTGTTGGACAAATTCTAAATTTTATCTGAATCGAGGTAGATCACGTTATGTCTATCTCGATTTTCAAAACAATAAAATTTTCCTAAATTATTTTTGATTAAATTTATAATTTTGTCATTAAAAAGTGAATAACTTTATACTTGTAAAACATTTTATATGTTATGTAGACTGAAACTTTAAACATTTTGAATATTCTCTAAAATTTTTATATCGGGAGTTTTAAAATTTGTACTTTTTTATTTAATAGATTATAATTTTTACTCTAAAAAATAAAGTTTTAATACAATTAATGTCTTAAAATAATATTTAGCATTGTTGCAAGCTATAATATACGTGGAGATAGATATTAAAATCCTACGTCTTAGCTTTGCACAAATAAACAGCTCACACACAGAGAATATAAGATTTTTATGTGAAAAACTCTAGAAAGGAAAAAATCATAGGACCTGGCCTAGTCTAAAATGATTCCACTAGTGTTTGAGAAGATTATAGTCGACTGACTCACCCATGAGGGCAATCAGATTATAAAAGTCAATCGTTTGGTGAAATCTAGCGACAAATGGGGATGAAAGTCTGGCATCATTTGGTGGTCTGGAAGAAGTCCAACGTTACTTGGAAATTCGGGCATTAGTTGGTACTTCGGTGGTGGTTTGGAAGATATTTAGCATTGGGCAGGGGTCTGATAGAGTTCCAACATCAAGTGATGGTCTGACAAAACTTCGGACATCAGGTGGTAGTCCGATAGAACTTTCGGTGTTTGGTGGTTGTAGGATGAAACTTTGGGCATTAGGTGGTTATCTGACGAAACTTCGGGCATCAGGTGGTGGTCTAATTGAACTCTGGGTGTTAGGTGGTGGTCCAGCGGAACTCTGTGAATCAGGTGGTGGTTCAGCGAAACTCCGAGCATCAAGTGATGGTTCAGTGGAACTTCGAGCATCAGGTGGTTGTTCGGCGGAACTCTGGGTGTCAGTTGGTGTTATGGGGGAACTTCGACCTTTCGGTGGTGGTTTGAAAAGACTTCGGGTGTTAGGTGGTGGTCTGGTGGAACTCCGAGTGGTGGTCGAGAAGGAGCTTGAGGTAAGAGAGAGATCTCTCTCTTGCTCTCTTGCTTAAGGGCCCCTTTTGAAGAGGAAGGAGGGGTCTATTTATAGATTTAATAGAGTGGCATGACCTATAAATAGGAGAAAGATTAAGGGTAAATGGGGAGTGTTACAGTCCATGACCCTTAGTATGAGATTTTGATGATGATAAATAATATCGATTAAATTATTATTTATTGAATATTTTTTTTATTTTTGTTCTTGTGTGTGAGTACTAATATTTTAGGGAGATCACAAATTACTCATGATAATAAGAGGACTCAAGACTAAATATAATAGAATTTGGAGTCTATAACCCTATAATTTTTCTTATTTATTAATTTTTTTCTTAAGTTTGGCCACAAACTATATGCAAAATTGAGAAATCATGCACACACATAGGGGGAGAGGTTTTTAAAAATGAAGAGTGTTTTTTATTGATCATACTATAGAACTTTCAATCATACTGTATGATCTGCTCTGGCTCAATGGCTATATATAAATAAATCACACTGTACGATATATATCATATTATACTATGTATTTCTAATTAAAAACCCTAACTCTCAAATTAATTTAAGTAATTTCTTAATTCATAAATTTTGTACTGATCGTACTGTACGATCATATCGTACAGTATGAGTTTTTGAATCTTTACTTAAATTAATCACGTGATGAGTAAATCAAATCAAGGATTAATTACTAAGTGGTGATCGTACAGTACGATATGGTTCAAACTTTACGAGATACCGATGATGTTTTTGATCATTCCAAACATCGTACCAGACTATTCCTTAATTTTGAACTAATCATATTATACGAAGTGGGTCATACCATATGACATATAATGATGAATTTTGGTCATCCCAATATTTGTCATATACGAATAGAAGAAATTTAACATATCATATTGGATAATGTTATATCGTATTGTACAATATTGTTCAAAAATATTACCTGTTCATACTCCTCCGTACCAGGACAAAGGCTATTTTGAACTGATCGTACTGTATAATCTTGGATCGTACTTTATAAATAGAAATGACTATATTAAAATTTTAGGAGACAATACCACCAAAAAAGTTATGGGCTCAAGTATGGTTGGAAATGCTAAACATTTTTTAATTGAAAATATTTTGCTAAGTTATGATTAAAGAATAATCTGTTAAGCATTAATCAATTGTGTTATAAAGGTTTTGACATAAAATTTATTTATGACAAATGCCTGATTAGTTTAAATGACAAACTTGTATTATAAGAAAATTAAATAAACAATATTTAAATATTAGATCTTAATTATATTGAAAATTTGAATTCACTATGCTTAATAACAATAATAGATGACTCGTGGATATGATATAGGAGACTATGTCATGTTAGTATGAAAATACTTAGAAATATCACCTAGAAAAACCTAGTTAGAGGCGTACCTAAGTTAGACTTCACTAAGGACCATCTATGGGATGCCTACCAATTAGAAAAATAAATACAATTATCATTTCATTCAATTAAGGATGTGAACACATCCAGGCCACTAGAAATTCTTCATATGGACCTAGTTGGACTCGTTAGTACAGCTAGCCTAGGTGGAAAGAATTATGGATTTGTAATTAGAAGACATCTCTAGATTCACTTGGATAAGATTTTTAGCATATAAGAATGAGTTATTTGAGGAATTTAAGACTTTCTCCACTTAGATTTAACAAAAATTAGGATACGAAATCTCAACAATCCATAAATATGTGAAATTTCAACAATCCATAATGATCACGATGAAGAGTTTCAAAATGAAAGATTTGAATCAATTTTTCAAAAGATAGGAATATAACATAATTTCTTAGCCCCTAGAACTCCTTAGAAAAATAGAATAGTAGAAAAAAAGAATATAACCCTGGTAGAAGCTGCTAGGGCAATGTTAGCTGAATACACTAGTCATAGATATTTTTGGACAGAAGTGATAAACATGTCGTATTATGTCTTAAATAGGGTGAACATTAGGTCAAAATTCAATAAAACACCTTATAAACTCCTTAAGGGTTGGATATCGAATCTCTCGCACTTATATGTCTTCAGTTGCAAATGCTTTATCTTAATTAATAAGAAACTTCCCTTAGAAAAATTTGATCCCTAAGCTGATGGGGGTGTCTTCTTAGGTTATTCATTTATAGGTAAGACCTATAGGATCTTCAATAAGAGAACTCTAGTATTAGAAGAGTCCACCAAACCTAAATTTGAAGAATATGAAGTAGAGGCAATTCAGGGAGTAAAAACTATGACCATAAGAGAGATGGGAGAATCTCAGGAAAACTTGCCTAGAGAATGGAGACACTTTTCTATTCATACTAAAGAATTAATTTTAGGAGACCTATCAGAAGGTGTGAGAACTAGGCATAGACTTATGAAGGAGATTAGTCATTCTACATTCATCTCTATGATAGAACCCATAAGTATAGATCAATCTTTAGGAGATGAATTTTAGATCCAAGCAATACAAGAAGAATTAAATCAAATTATCAGAAATGATATTTAGGAGCTAGTCAAGAGACCTAAAGAATAAAGTGTAATTGAAAAAAAAATGGGTCTTTAAAAATAAGGTGAATGACTCAGGAACTATAGTAAGAAATAAGGTTATACTAGTAGCTAAAGGGTATAACCAAATTGAGGTGATAGACTTTAAAGAAACCTTTGCCCCGGTAGCTAGAATAGAAGCCATAAGGGTGCTCTTAACCTTTGCTTGCTTCAGTATTTTTAACTATATCAAATGGATGTAAAGAGAGCTTTTCTGAATGGGATAATCAAAGAGGATGTTTATGTTGAGCAACTCCCTGGATTTAAAAGCTCATAATTTTTAAACCATGTATTCAAATTAAAAAGACATTATATGGGTTAAAGGAAACACCTATAGCCTGCTATGAAAGACTTAGCTCATTCTTACTAGATAGAGGATTTGTAAAGGGTTGTATGGATATCACTCTCTTTCTATAAAAGGTTAAAGATGAAATTCTCATTATTTAGATTTATGTGGATGACATTCTATTTAGATATTCAGATAAAAATTTATGTGATGAATTCTAAAAAAAAAATGAGTAATGAGTTTGAAATGAATATGATGGGAGAGCTTAATTATTTTCTTGACTTTAGTGTAAAACAAATGAAAAGTGGAACATTTCTTAGCCAAATAAAATACATTAAGGATATTCTAAAAAAATTTGAGGTGGACATTGCAAAGCCCATGAACAAACCAATGAGATCTATAATTCAATTAGATAAAGACCTGAAAGGAAAATCAGTAGACCAGAAAAAAAAAAGAAGGAATAATCGAATCTCTCCTCTACTTAACTGCAATAGACTGGACATAATATTTACTGTGTGCCTTTGTGCCTGTTTTCAATCTGATCCTAAAGAGTCTACTTAACTGCGGTCAAGAGAATCCTTAGATATCTACTAGGCACCCTAAACTTAGAAATTTGGTATCCTAGGCATAGCACTTCCTTAGAAATCTTAGGATACTTAGATTCTAAATTTGCAGGATGTAAGATAGATAGAAAAACCACCTCTGGTACATGCCAATTCATAGGATAATCTTTAGTATTTTGGTCTAATAGGAAGCAAAATTCGATAGCCCTCTCAATGATTGAGGCAGAATATATAGTAGTAAGAAGTTGTGTTGCACAAGTATTATGATTGAAATAATAATTTATAGTTCTTGGATTACCCGTAGGGACCATCCCAATCTTGTAGGAAAACACAAGTGCAATATGCATATTTAAAAATCCAATTCAACACGCTCTAATAAAATATATAGATATTAGGTATCACTTCATAAGAGATAATGTTACTAAAGAGACGTAAAATTACATCGTATAGCTACAGGATATCAATTGATAGATATTTTTATGAAATCACTAGCCTACAACACCTTTAGCACTTTGAGAACAAGACTTGGTGTCATAGACATTCACACGTAATCCAAAAAAAAAAACTCAATAAAAAATAAAATAAAAAAACTGGTCTAAAGTGTTTCCTGATCATCACACACTCACCACACTAAGCTCATAATTGATAATTTTTTCCATCATATAGTATGATCCACTTTCATACTGTACGATTTATCAAACTATACAAATCACAACCCTTTGTCAAACCAATGGCCTAGCTTCAATTTTTTCTATGTACATCATACTGTACGATTCTGATTGTGTGATCTATGTGTCTGTCCATTCAAATCATTTGGAACAATATAATTACACTTTGTACTATATGATACCTCTTCTTCGTACTGTACAATCCACATCAGCAAATGGATTGGGACGAATTAAAGTTGGTTAGTATGATATAATTATGATTCGTACTGTACAAACAACAATTCATATTGTACAAACCTTTTCATCAGTGATCCTACCAGTGACTCCTCGGGATGAACATAATTCCTTCAGATCATAATATATGATACTGATCGTACTGTATGATTTGTCCACATTTTCTCAACTGTTCGTCGAGACAGCATAATTGTACATCGTACTATATGATCCTCGATCATACTGTATGATATCCTAAAAAAATTATAAATTTGAGGGCACCTATGATCACTTCACTCACTCTTATATATTCTTACTCAATAGAAAACTCCAGCAAGCGTGGTCGACTCATCCTTGGAAGCTCGTCTTCCTATCACCATCATAATGATTATTTCTTATACGTCAAAGATAAAGAAGCCTACCATAAATTAAAGGCATACAAAATTACCCCATCTTAAATATTGAATCAAGTTGCCTTAAATTTTGAGATAATGAGCTTATTCGCTTCTACCACCTTACAATTCCTCCTTACTCTAGACTTCACTTATAATTCTGAACTTCTCTTTGAATTCCTGACCACTCACTATGAATGTCAAAAATATAACCCTCACCTCCTTTGTCTGTCGATAAAATATCAAAATCACTAAGGCAGACCTCGCCTAATACATTGGGCTCTCTACTGAAGGTCTTAGAGCTCATTCCTTTCTTACAAATGAATTTGATTAGAGTGCTGTAAATCTAGTCCTTAAGAATGTTGCTTTATATCAACACCAACCACTTGTCCAGTCATTAACCCGAAATGCCATAATTATTCAACATGTTCTTTGAACTTTAATCATACCCAAAGCTGGCGATATAATCTACATAACTTCAATCTTATCCGTTGTTACCTACCTCATTATGTCAAATACCAAATTTGATGAAGCCGATTTAATTATTGATTATATCTGAAACATGACCATAGTTCTCCTCCCTACCACCTGAGAAAACAAAACCTAACCCTTGGCCACCTCATAGGTTACATTCTTCACCATAAATATCAATTAACCTATCCTGGTGAACCTGACAATCTACCTATTTTCTATATGAATGCTTCCTTCCGTATTTTGTTTCATCGGAGAAAAGAGTAGGATAAGCCAGAATTTGATGAAGAAGAAGGAGAGGCTGCTCCAACAATATATGCAAAACTGATCAACTATACACACATAAATGGAGAGAGGTTTCTAAAAATGAAGAAAAAAAATTTCTGTCGATCGAATTGTATGAGTTTCAATTATATTATATGATTTGCTATGGCTCAACGGCTATTTGTGAACAAATTATATTGTATGATATATATCATATGTACGATGTGTTTCTAATTAAAAGCCCTAGTCGCCAGATTAATTTAAGTAAGTTTCTTAATTCATAAATTTTGAACTGATCATATTGTATGATCATATCATATAGTACGAGTTTTTGAATACTTAAATTAATCTCATGATTAGTAAATTAAATCAAGGATTAATTACTGAGTGGTGATCATACAATATGATATGGTTCATACTATATGAGATATTAAGGCTATTTTTTATCATCCCGAACATTATATCGAACAATCCCTTGATTTTGAATTAATCGTACTGTACAAAGTGAGTCGTACCATATGATGTATAGTGACAAATTTTGGTCATCCTAGGATTCATTTTGTATGAACAAAAGGAATTTAATATATCATACTAGATGATGGTATATCGTACTATATGATATTGTTCAGAAAAATTGCCTATTCGTACTCCTTCGTACCAGGACGAAGGCTATTTTAAATTGATCATACTATATGATCTTAGATCATACTATACGAACATAAATATTCTATATTAAAAATTTAGGGTTTCTTGGAGCCTGATTTAAGTATCTAAACTTCTATCATTTTGGAAGTGTGTGTGAGAGAGGAATGTGACTAAAAGGTGATTTCTTAAAAGAGTGCTCTTGAGAAGATTTTGGGGTTTGTGAGAGGAAGGAGGTGGGTTTTGTGAGGGAGAAGGTGTAATGTTCCACGGTCTAAGTGAAAGAACATAATTTTTTCTTTTTTTTACCATAAAAATACAGACATCTAAAGTTGATAATTGCATTAAAGAAAGAAAATAAAAATATAAAACATAATTCATATTACAACAGTTTATAATTACAATCCACAAGTAACATCTAAAAGAATATATACAATAACCACACTGGCAACAAAATACATGAATCAAAAGCTAATAAAAACTATACTAGCATTAGTATAAAGCTTCACGTAGCAGACTCTTTACCTGAAAATATTTAAACTATATATAATAAGCTTAAAAAGTCCAGCAGGTTACCAAAACCTATAACTGAATTCAAAACATGATAAAAGAGCAATATGCATATTAAGGATCAAATCATAGAAGTAGTAATTATATGATCATTGAATATGTGCAAGAATAGTAAAACTCAAATACAATAGCAGAAGAATCCATAAATAATAAAATACTATAGAACAAAGCCAGTAAAATAGTAATTTAATACAAATGTTAAATCTATAAAGCAATCATCTTATCCATCATATGAGTTAATATAAAATCATATAAAGTATTAAATCTAGACATCGTTAATGACTGTTAAAATCAAATTAATATAATAAGATCATATCGGAATGTACGCATGCAATCCAGTTATTCTTTATCACTTGCTTAGTGTATCACATGCATAAGATCAGTACAGTGAAGTAGTTGTATCAAATAGTATTAATATCTATATCAGTAACAGTAGTAATTCGATGATAGGAGCAGTAGAGTAATGCAATAACAGTAAATCAGTGCAGTAAAAATAAATCTATAAAAAAAGATACCTTAGGAACATGCATTTCAGTAGTCACACTAAATAAGTAGAAGTCTTGGCTATCATGGTGTTTTTAAGTGTTAGTATCAGTGTTAGTAAACTGTTGGCTCAGTAAATAGAGTCGTCACCCTTTGCCTGTCGACACAGTAATAATCTTCTTATAACTCTCAATCAGTGTATCACATTAATTAGTAGAAGATAACATCAAACCACATTATTTAAAGGAAAGCCCGTCGGCCCACCATCCTGTACCGGTCAATTAGTCTCCAACCAACAGGTCAACCAGTCTTTACTTATTTATTTCACACACATACATTATTATCACAATACTATAATAGTAATAGCGACTGATTATTACTCACACATATATCCACATTCATTTTCAATATATTGTAGCAAATAATGCATAATTGAGCTTAATTTAAAAGATGACAAAATGTCATAACTGTATATAATAAAGAATTCTATAAGGCAAAAATGCACATTTTTAGAAAATTATCAAATTATCAGGGATTGTATAAAATGATATTTTAAGACTTTTATTCTACTACACTACTATTTTTAGATGTCAAAATAAATTTTGGAGTAGGCAAAAATTACTGCATGTTCAAAATTGCCTAGTGGAAAATCTCAAATAAATACTCAAAATGCTCATAATCATGATCTCTATAACATACAAAACATTACGCGGTGAAAGTTTTGCCAATACAAAGTTATACAAATGTTTTGGTAATAGAAATACAAATTTGAGAAAAAAAATATCAAAAATACAAAATATTTGAAATTAAAAATAGGATATGGATTCCTTACAATGAGACGAGTAAATCTCTCAACTCCATCGATAAATAAAAATAGTACTGCAATCTCCAAATCTAGACTTCAAATTTCTCTCTTCGAAAAAACTCTATAATCCCTCTAAACCTCTCTCTGTTGCTGAATGCTTAGGAAAAAAGCAAAATAAAGCTTTATAATGACTTTAGATATTTTGATAAAATATTATTATAATATCAATATAATATTTAATTAAATCAATTCTTTCATATAAAATTCAAATAAATCATTTTAGGACTCAAAAAATCATATAAATATATTCATGAAATAAATCATAATATTTAAAAAATATCGATGAAATTAGTTTGCAAATTGGACAATAGACGGTCTCGAAATCCTCATTTATATCGATGGGCATAAATTCCTTAAGGATTTTTGTCGGTGTCTAAATATTACGAAAAAACTCATATAAGCAAAATACTTCGATCAAAATATCATGGAAAAGATGGATTGTGATTTGGAGTTATTGTGACTCCAAAAAAAAATTAGCAAAGTTAAAATATGGGTTATTACAATCTACCCATCTTAAGAAATTATTGTTCTCCATATTTCCCTTAAGGATTTGGGCACAAACAAATTAAAGAAAATTTGTATGATCAAAATCAAATCAAATCAAAACTCAAGAATCTATCGTAGATATAAACCATAAAAAAGATCAATTCAAAATCATTTGAAAATCTCATTGTAAGCAATAAATTAAATAAAATAATACTAGTCATCTTTTCAGGCATTGAGGACATCTTTCACAACTTTCAAATGCATGTTTTTGTTCTAAACTGGTCCTTGCCCAATTCCAGAAAATGGACATTCTACCCTTCGGTGTCTATAATTACCAAATTGAAAGCGTTGTCCTGTTATCCTATAACATTGTCCCATATGTCTTCTCCCACACCATACACTTTGTAGAGTAGTAGGTACTCTGACAATATTACTAGTCCTTTTCCTGCCACTTTCACCAATTTTCTCAAAACTACCTCTAGAATGTTTTACTAATTTATCACTCACCATTTGGGTGATAATTTTAGCAAACTTTTCCATATTCATAGATGTTATCGAAAACACTTTAATACCAGATTCAGATTTCTTTGCCTTTTTGTCCATTTGCTCTAATACCAATTATAATGTCCCATGATTTAAGTGAAAGAACATTTTTTTATTAGATCAATACAAATATTTAGAGTTGATAATTGCATTAAAAAAGAAAATAAAAATATAAAACATAATTCACATTACAATAGTTCATAATTATAATACATAAGTAGCATCCAAAAGAATATTTATAATTGCCACATTGGCTACAAAATACATGAACCAAAAGCTAACAAAAATTATACTTGCATCAATATAAAGCTTTACGTGGTAGACTCTTTACCTAAAAATATTTAAATCACATATAATGAGCTTAAAATCCTAGCAGCAGGTTACCAAAACTTATAACTAAATTCAAAATATGGTAAAAGAGCAATATACATATTAAGGATCAAATCATAGAAGTAGCAATTATATGATCATTGAATATGTGCAAGAATAGTAAAACTCAAATACAGTAGTAGAAGAATCCATAAATAATAAAATACTATAGAATGAAGCCAGTAAAGTAGTAAATTAATACGAATGTCAAATCTATAAAACAATCATCATATCCATCATATCAGTCAATATAAAAACATATAAAGCATCAAATCAAGACATCGTTAACGACTATTCAAATCAAATCAATATAGTAAAATCATATCAGAATGTAGGCATACAATTCAGTTATTCTTTATCGCTTGTACAGTGTATCACATGCATAAGATTAATACAGTGAAGCAGTAGTATCAAATAGTATCAATATCTATATCAGTAGTAGTAGTAATTCGATGGTAGGAGCAGTAGAGTAATACAATAACAATAAATCCATGTAGTTATAAAAAATCTATACAAATTAAGAAAGATGCCTCATAAATATGCATTTCAGTAGTCACACTAAATAAGTATAAGTCATGGCTATCATGGTGTTTTTAAGTATTAGTATCAGTGTTAGTAAACCGATGGCTTAGTAAATAGAGTCATCACCCTTTGTCCGTCGGCACAGTAATAATTTACTTATAACTCCCAATCAGTGTAACACATGAATTATTAGAGGATAACACCAAACCACATTATTTAAAGAAAAATCTGTCGGCCCACCATCTTGTTTAGGTCAATCAGTCTCCAACAAATGGGTCAACTAGTCTTTACTTATTTGTTTCACATACATACATTATTATCATAAGACTATAATGGTAATAGCGACCAACTATTACTCATGCACATATCCATATCTATTTTTAATGCATTGCAACAAATAATGCATAATTGAGCTTAATTAAGAAGATGTCAAAATGTCATAACGGTATACAATAAAGAATTCTATAAGGCAAAAATGCACATTTTTAAAAAATTGCCAAATTACTAGGGATTGTATAAAATGACATTTTAACTTTTATTCTACTACACAACTATTTTTAGAGGTCAAAAAAATATTAGAGTAGATAAAAATAACTGTATTTTCAAAATCACCAGGTAAAAAATCTCAAATAAATACTCATAATCATGATCTCTATAACATACAAAAAGTTATGCGGTAAAAATTTTGTCAATACAAAGTTATACAGATTTTTCTGTAACAAAAACATAAATTTCAGCGGAAAAATATCAAAAGCACAAAATCTTTGAAATAAAAAATAGGATATAATTTCTTACAATGAGATGAGCAAATTTCTAAACTGTGTCGACAGACGGAAATCCCACTGTGGTCTCCAAATTTAGACTTCAAATTTCTCTCTCCTAAAAAACTTTCTAATCCCTCTATACCTCTCTCTGTTGCCGAATGCTTAAGGAAAAAGCAAAACAAAGCTTTATAATGACTTCAGACATTTTGATAAAATATTATTATAATATCAATATAATATTTAATTAAATAAATTATTTCATATAAAATTCAAATAAATCATTTTAGGACTAAAAAAATTATAGAAGAATATTCATAAAATAAATCTTAACATTTAAAAAATATCTATGAAATCAGTTTTTGTAAATCAGATAGCAGACTGTCCCGAAATCCTTGTATCGATATGCACAAATTTCTTAAGGTTTTTTGTCAGTGTCTAAAAATCATGAAAAAATTCATATAAGCAAAATACTTCAATCAAAATGCCACGGCGAAGATGGATTGTGATTTAGAGTTATTATGACTTCATAAAAAAAATTAGCAAAGTTAAAATATGGGTTATTATAGAAGGCGTATGAGGGAGATCACAAGGTTGGTCCTAGCTTGTTGCACGTTGCTCCTCCTGTGGCCCAAGAAGATCTTGTGGGAAGCTTTCTAAGGGGGAGATCCTTTAAGGTCTATATCCTCTAAGGTACTCTGCCTTCTCTAGGAGGGAGAAAAATAAGAAGGTTCGCTACTGTCATTGGGAGAGTGACATAGTGTTTGGAACTCCGCCACACTGAGATGGTGAAAGTGCGATTAGCATTGGCTTCTCCACCTTGCTATGGGTGTAAAGGAGAATTACTATTTAGTAGTGAAATTACCAGAGTGAAAGACTCCAGGGAGTGGACGCAGGTCAAGAGACTGAACCACCATAAATCTTCTGGTGTGATTTTCTCTTACTGCACTTTATTTATGTTATGTATTTTACATTTGTTATAATTGCTTGGTGAAAATCATATTCTAATTCCTTATTGAGTAAGTTAAAATTTCACCACCTATTATTGTAATTGGATTTTAAGAATATGCTTTCGTATAAATTTCATTTTTTTGTTTAAATTTTAAAAACATAAGAATTAGAACTCATATTTAGGTTTGTTATTTTATTGCAACATATTTCTAATTCACCCCCCTCTTAGCATATCTTATACTTTCAGAGAGTTATTTGAATTGTCAGCCGATGTTGAATCCCTTGATCATGGTTCATTCTCTAAACATTTGATGCTTTTAATGATGTCAAAATTCTTTGATCTTTGGCTCGTTGGATTCTACTCATTGAGCCGCTTGATTAATTCGACTATAATCATGTCACATTTAGAAACTATTTGGTAATCTAAATTGTGGTTCGAACATTCTAACAGCTCTTTAGGCCCTTGATTGAGATCCATTTGGGCTCAAATTGAGTCGAATTTGGTGTCGTTAGGTTTGTATTTTTGAGACATTTATTTTAATTATAAGTTCAGTGAAATTAAAATTTAAATTGTCCTAATTTAAAATTTAGAAGTTCTAACCTGATTTTGCCTCGAGATTCATGCCTGATCAAGATAATTTTTTGATGATGTATCAGGTACCCCCTTATTTTTAGACATCAAAGCTTCAGAAGTCCAAAAACATTTGTCACAGTCTTTCACTAATTTTTTTAACGTGATTAAAAATTTGGGAATAATCCAATATATGGCATAGAGGTCCCAAATAGCTTTAAAAGTTTCAAAATTGAGTCTGAAATATCAAAAAATAGTCCTAAAGACTACAAAAACATTTGATTTGGCCTTTCCGGGCCAAAAAATTAGGTTCATATATAAATTGGCCGGTCAGTTAGCCTGCTGTAGCCGTCGTCGACTCGCCCTGCCCGTGCACTCGGTTCGCCTGGCCCGTGTACCCGGCCCGTACATTTGGCCCCCGCACATGGATCGCCTGGCTTGTGGTTCAGCTCGTGCACCAGGCCTGCCTGGCCCTCCCGCGGCTCGCTTGTCCAGATCCTAAATGTTGAGTCTAGTAAATAGGTTGTTAAACCTAAGTTAATGTCCCAAGGCTACCAAGAGGGGGGGTGAATTAGTAGTTTAAAAAAATTTTAAGCCCTCTTTTAAAATGAGTTAAACCGAAATGAAAATTTTCTTTTAAGTTTTTGTACAAAGCGTTTTTCAACCACAGAGTTTTTAAAGCTAAAAATAAAATGAGGAAAAGTAAAAACATGAAAGTAAATGACACCAGATTTATAGTGGTTCGGTCTAAACCCGACCTACATCCACTCCCCATAGGCACCCTCTGAGTATTGCACTAATACCAATAGTGACTCTCCTTTTACACCCACAGCAAGGTGGAGAAGCCTTTACAAAACACTCTTTTCACCACCACCCGGTGCGGCAGAGAACCGTCGTCCTTTTACATAATCCCCAGTGTTGGCAGAGAATCGTTGTCCTTTCACACTCTCCTAGTGTGGGCCTAGAACCCTTCGGCTATTCACACTCTCCAAGTGTAGGCAGCGAACCCTTCGGCTATTCACACTCTCCAAGTGTAGGCAGCGAACCCTTCGGCTATTCACACTCTCCAAGTGTAGGCAGCGAACCCTTAGGCTGTTCACACTTTCCAAGTGTAGGCAGCGAACCCTTCGTCTGTTCACACTCTCCAAGTTTCGGCAGAGAACCGGATCTCCTTGATAGATCTTCTCACAAGAATCTAGAAAGAAGAAGGAAAAGAGTGAAGTAATCACAATTCACAAGTAGAGATTCTTTCCATTGAACTCCAAGTGAAGCCTTCACGCTCCGGTGGTAGGAATCCTCCTTTGAATGCACTCTCACACTCTCTCCTTTGCTATTCTCTCAAGAGGCACAAAGATCAAATGACAAAAAGATTTGGTGGCAGTCTAATTTGGACTATTTATACAAAAGACAAGAAAAATCGCCCAAAAACTGCAAATTTTTAATTATATACGCAGTGGGTCGTCCCGTACGATCGTGGATCGTCCTGGACGATATTACTTAAACGCTTTGAAACGAACCTATTTGTATATGTATACAAAATATCTTCGTACAAGCTGATCGTCCCGTACGAACTAAGTTCATCCGGTACGAACGGTTATTACAAGGTCGATTCCAGAAACTGCAGAAAAACCATCCTAAGTCGGTTGTATCGTCTGGACGAAAATTGGTTTGTCCGGACGAAATTTTTACAAAGAACAGATCGTCCTGGACGATTAATAATTTTGCATGGACAAAAATTTTATAGAGAGCAAATCATCATGTACGATAATTTAATTTCGTTTGGACAAAAATTTTACAGAGACCAGATCGTCCTGGACGATATTTAATTTCTTCTGGATGAAAATTTTACAGAGAGCAAATCGTCATGTACGATAATTTAATTTTGTCTGGACGAAAATTTTACAGAGGACAAATCATCCCGGACGATGATTAATTTCGTCCTGGACGATGATTAATTTCGTCCTGGACGAATAGGACTTAGAAAAATTTTTCAAGCCAGTTCCTATTCGTTCCATGTGCTCAATAGGTGATAACTGTCTGATCGTCCTGTACGAACTAATATCGTCCCGTACGATCAGTAAAAATTTTATATGATCTCCTTATGTGTGTGTATATGTTTTTATTCACTCAATTACAATCACTCCCTTTCAATTTTATTTTAAAGAAAAGTACAAGCTTCAAATTGCACAAAGTATCTCATGCTGAATTTTATTTGAAGTCTTCGTAGTCTGGAGTTTGGTTTTCCTGAAATGTTAGTACACACAAGAGCAAATACAAATCTTCTAAAATTGTTAGGAGATAACTACACATTTGAACAATAATGTTTGGAATCATCAAAACTATACAAATTGCAAAAATGTAAAGCATGCAAATAGCAACTATCTTAACAATCTCCCCCTTTTTTATGATGGCAAAACAATTATTATTTGTATGATTTCAATTTAAACAAATCTCCTAAACTCCTCCTGAATTGATGAATACATGAAAATAAGATGGCATTTTGAACAAAAGAACACAATTTTTTGTTTTTCAAAAATTTTTAACAAAAAATAAAAAAATTCCAAGACAATATCACAAGTCAAAAGACACAAAATCAAAATACAAGTATACACAAAATACAAGCATACAAATATAATAATTTCTCCCCCTTTTTGACAACAACAAAAAGTGAAGAAGAAATAGATAAGAATTGTAAGTAATTATATGAAATTCATTTAAAAATTTAATCTAAAGAGTGATTGACATAAGGTATGCAATTTAAAACTAATAATATTAAGTAAATCATAGAAATTCATAGAATTTAAGAAGTGATATAACACTGTAAGTAAGAAGAATTTATCAAAGACATAATTCAATTTAGACATTTAAATATAAAAAATCATTACAAGAGAGATGAATAAAAAATTGTATATTTCAAAGTTCAATAGAATATAAATGAACATAAAATCAATTTGAATTAAGAGATTGAAAGAATTTGGAAAGGAGAGAATTATCACATGTGGCGCTTTGCGCATCTTTTTCAAAATTTTGGCACATTTTTCGGCATCTTTTTACATTGGGCTTATTTTATGTCTCTTTTTTCACATTTGCGAACCTTTGTGTATTCCTTTTGATTTTTGTACTCTTTGTACAATTTTCAAGAGTAATTGAAACCAATTCTTTCCAAGATCAATAATCTAAAATTCAAATTTTTCTAAGTGCATAAATATTACTTGAGCAAAGAAATACAAAATAAGAAAACATCTAAATTGTAATAATAATATTAACTTTTATGTAGTCTAAATGAATAGACATGAGATTAAAATTTCTAATTATGACAAGTTATAAACAAATTTTAAATTTAGAAAGACTAAATTTTCTAATGAAATTAATCTCAAATTACAATCTAATTTAAGCACAATTAAGATTAAAAAATAAAAGACTAATAAAATTCATAAAAATTAAGTACATTTCAAAAACAAACCAAATTTAAATCAACTACAACAAATATTGATATTGATGAAAAAGATTACAAGATCATTTCATAATATCAATACTAAAATACTAAAAGAAAGACTACACTAAACTTTTAAAATTTAACACAAACAAACACAACTAAAACAAACACTATAACAAACACTAATACAAACACAAATACAACAAACATAAAGAAAATCATCACTCAAATCTCTATTGTTCTGGAGGAGGAGGAGGAATGCCACCAAATAGGTTGAAGTAGGAGGCCATCAACATAACATTGGTATTGATTTCATGAACTTCATTTCTGATAGTACCAATGTCCTGTTCCTGTTGCAGAAGTTGAGCATCAATTTGATCAAATCTTTGATCAAAATGAGTCTCAAGTCTATCAAATTTCTCAATCAAATTCTGATAATCTGATTGAGTTGCAGAAGTTTGCTCTCATTCTTCTTCTTCTTTAGAAGCACTGGCATGTGCTTTTCCTTTTTTTCTCCTTGAAAATTGCTCTAAAAGAAGCATCATTGTAGTACACCGGCTCTTCATATTCATCATCATGATGCACTAAATTGTATTTCTTTTCCAAAATATAGGTAACTAAGTGTCCTAATGAGATATTCCTTTTTCTTTTCTATTCTGCATGCCCAATTCTGAAAGCCCATAAAGATGGTCTAGGATAAGTTGGGCTTCATCGATAGGCTTACGATCCATAATCAAAAAAGTCACAACAGAAAGGAGTGGGGTAATATTGATCCTATCACCAGCTTTAGGAATAATTGAATATCGACGAATGTGCTGGATGATTCGAGCATTTTTGGTCATTCCTGAAACTCTAGCAATATGATATGTTAGGCCACTTTCTCTAATCACCCTATTGACTTCATCCCTTTTTGAATGTGTTCTCATTCATAAGGGTGTGGGCTCTAAATCCTTCAGTTCTTAAGTTTAGAAAGGCACCTATGTCGTGCTTAGTGATTTCTAAAAAACCTTTTGCTTGAAAACAAAAGAAACTTATACAGGAGTTGTCGGAATTGATACTCATATTGCTATGAAATAAGAATGATTTTGTTTTATTGTAGAGTGGACGAAGAGAAAGAATGAATCCAAACTGGAGGAAAGCCAAAAGGGTCAATACCTTGAATTTTATCTCGCTTGAATCAGAATGCGAGAAGGTGTAGGGCGGGGGGGGGGTGGGTGTGGGTGCGGGGGGGTAGAATGGCTAAATGAGGTAT